>PVKU01000360.1:65000-207402 GCA_004027475.1 Anoura caudifer | reverse complement strand
TGAGAGACCGGGTGACCCAGGGCTTTGCGAGGGGCCCCCCGAACCCCTGGGATCTAAGACACCCACTCCCGGACAAAGTCTCAGGTTGTGAAATGGTAAAAGGGAAGCGAGGAACTGTCAGCAGCCCCGGCCATTAAAAAGGCCCCCGAAACCCAGAGGTCATTTCCTCCTGCAGTGGATGTATTTATTTTACGTATCTGGCCAAATGGAGGGGAGAAACCCAGGCTGCGCAGCGGAGGGGCCGAGAGAAAAAGAGGAAAAAAGAAAACAGCACGAAGCGGTGCTTTACGAGCAGCACTAAATGCCCCACACAGCGAGTCGCACCGCCCGCTAACGGGGAAGACTCCGGAAAGTCTGGGGAACTGAGTCAGGGGAGCTGCGGGAAATCGGGTAAAGGTGTACAGAAATGCATGTGTGCCCACACACACTCTCACACATGTACACTCACACACATTCACATACACACATGCTCTCACACACTCACCCATGCTTTCACACACACATGCACATTCACATACTTGCACACCTCACACATTCACACACATTCTCATATGCACATTCACACATGTGCACACATACCCACGGGCATGCACACACGTACACACAGTCCCCCACATTCACACACAAGATCCATGCTGACACACAAAAGGAGTCGGAGGAGAAAACAGACTCTTCGAGGAACCATCCCAGGAAGAGTCCCTTGGTTTAGAACGTCCCATGGTCAGGGGCCATGGGCAGCAAGGGAGAGGCAGCCACTGTCAGAGGCTCAGCTCAGCTCCAGAAAAGTCCCCAGGGTGCAGTCACCTGTGGGGAGCTCTGGGGTCTCACTTCCTTGTCCTCCACTTCCCCCTCCCGCAGGGCCTGGTAGCCCAACCTGGTGCAAGACCTTGTCCCCCCACCTCAACCCCTACACACACACCCCCACTTCATTTTCTTTTCCTTTGGGCGGAGAGCATTTGACCCACCATCAAAACCATCAAAATACCCTCTTTGTTTTCCAAATTTGCAGGTCCCCAGCCCCGGGCAGTAGGAGACAATTTCCCCCATACCTGGCGTTGTAGGCGGACCTGATGATGCTTGTAAGCACCAAGCACTGTGCCCGAGACTCTGTGTACAGAGTCTTGGCAAATGGGCCAAATTATTTTTCATGTCACGATATTATCGGCAGAGGCCTCGGGAGGGCCTGTGTCTGGTGGGGGGTCGGGGGTGGGCAGGGAACAAGAGGACAGGGGAAGCCAGAGCAGGAGTGCTCAGGGAGGGAGAGCAGAACAGGGTCCGGCAGAGAGATGCAGGTGGGGCTGGAGGGGCAGGAGGGAGGGTCTGCTACAGGGTCGGCCCCGTGCAGCAGAGGGAGGGGTGCGGGCCTGAAGTCGCTCGGCTGGCCCAGACTGGCGGTCAGAACGGAAGGTGGATGTGGACAAGAGCAAGGACGAAGGGGCAACAGGGACAGCACGCTCACTGCTGAGCGCGGGAGCGGGAAATGGCAGGTTCCGTCTCCAGAACGAGTGCAGCAGTGGCTTGGAGAGATGCCCAGGGTCCGTGCAGTCTTCGCCTCAAACTGTGTGACTGTGGCTCGCTGCTGACCCCTCTGCGCCTCAGTTTCCTCTCTGGGAGTCTGGGGGTCCCATCCCCCCACAGGTCTGTGGCTCAATCTGACGTTTCCGACTGTGCCTGGCTTCACCCACGGCCACCCCCTCCTCTCCTTAGAGCCTCCCTAACTGGGGCAACAGCCAACAATTTCTGCTAATGGCCTCTCCTTCCAAAACAAACAAGCCAGGAGTCACAATCAAAGTGTCTGTCGGGTCTGCCGCCTGATCTCCTTTAAGCCCTGCCCGATCTCTTTTAGGCCCAGTTGCGCAAAACCTGGCCACATGCGACTGCTGAGGAACAGTGCCAAGCTCTGGTGCGGCTGTAGCAGGACGTGTGTTCAGGAGGACAGGTGATCAGGCAGATCCCAGACTGGCGAGTGCAGACTCCAAATTGTTCGGGGTGCGCCCCAGCCCCGCTGGAACTCCAGGGCCCCTGCAGCAAGTCTGCCAGAGTGAACAGCGGAGTGAACAGCAGGTACCTCCAGAAGGAAGTGCGGGTCTGAGCCCGGAGCAATGTGAGCCACTGTCTGAAGGGCGGACTGGGCGGGGCACAGTCACCAGGGCCAGTGGCCTCAGAATCTGCCTCTAACTCGCACTCCCTGCCCCTTTAGGGAATGTGAGCTGGAGGCTTCCAGAATCCTCAACAACGTCCACCGACAACCTCCACAGCCCCACAGGCCCAGGCTGAGAGCCAGAGATATCACCCTATTTTCTAGGGGATCCCAGGGCAAGTCTTGCTCCCCAGCCATCCAGGACTGCTCCTCTTGCCAGGGTAGCCAGGGTGGCTGGGTGCTCTGTGGGACACACTCGACCTCGCCTCCTTCCCACCAACCCTGCCCTTCATCTGATGCTGACCCCCCTTCACTTCCAGGTGACACACTGCTCCTTGGGGACCTAAAGGTCTGTATGCAGTGTTCGACAGTGACGGTGGCTGAGAGGTCAGGGCCTTGGATTCTCGTGTGCTCTTGTACCCAGTGGTTCTCAGCCGGGATGGGGGCATGTCAGGGCCACCCAGTGGGGTGGGAGGCAACTGTCTGAACTCGACTTCAGCTCCCACCCCAGACCTAGTACGTGTGATCCCCAGGACCCTATCCCTGAGCTGGGGCCCCGGGCCCCTGACAACTGTGCCCTTGACTGTGGGACTCAGTCCCAGGAGTCCCAGGTCCCAGGATGGACCCTGGTTCGGCGCATTGTGAGCTGTGCAGTCTGGAACAAATAAGTGAACCTCTCTGAGTTTCTGTTCTCATCCCTGAAGAGGGGATAACACTGGCACTTACCCTACAGGCAACATTGAGAAACTATGAGAGAATTTGGGACAGCGCTCAGGGCAGGGCTGGGCGCAGAGCGAACGCCCAGCAGACCCCAGAAGCAGCGCTGTGGTGGCCGTGCGGCTGAGGGCCGGCTGCTAACCGCTGCCTTGCCCGATTTCAGGCTGGAGACTCTGTCTGTCCTGCCTTCCTGGCCAAACTGCCCCTCCCAGTCAGAGTTGCCACGTGGGGTCACACAGCAGGTGCACTGCCCGAAGTGCCGTCACTACAGTTGGAGCCGAGCTCCACCCCGACGCCACTGCTAGGGTGGGTGGGGTGCTGGCATGTGAGCTGCGCCACGAGGGGCGAGTTTCCTAATCTGCCCCAAAGCACCGTACAGGGAAGTTCGGGAGCCTAGGCCCAGCGTGCCCCAGCTGCTGCCGATCAAGGGCTCCAGATCCACGCGTGCCCGGCCCTGTACTCCAGCCCCAGCTCAGCCCGCCTGAGAAGGCGGTGGCCAGGGTCTGGCTCCCAGTCCCTCCCTAGCAGGAACATGCCCGTCCCCAGCCCCACCCTCCACCCCCACCTCCACGGTGCACGCAGGCTGCGGAGTCTCTGCCTGGCACGGCCACCGTCACGGATGGGGGTTGCAGGGGCAGGCTCGCCTAGGGAGACAGGAGAATGGTGACCCACTAGGGCCGTGAACCTGTGTGTAATGTACATATTGGGAGGACGACTTGGGAAATTTGAAAACCAATTTATTATCAGATGATATTAGAAAATGATCGTTAAGTTCTTAGGCACTGGTTATATAGGAGAATTCGTATTCTTAGAAAATGTATTATTTAAGGAGGTGTGTCATGGTGTTTACAACTTACTTTGAAATGTTTCCGCCAAAATGCAGATACGACGAGCTAGAGGTCTCATATAGGAAAGTAAGAGGAGTATGCCCAGTGTCGCCAACTGTCGCACTGAGACGGGTGGCGTGCGGATACACGTTGGGCTATTCTTGCATCTTTTTCACAATAAAAACATTGAAATAATAATTTTTAAAAAGGAAATGGGGAAGGGGCTCCGGGGCCATGTGCGGTTGCTTTGTCCTCTCCCAACCTGCGCTCTGTCTCTGCTCCCAGGAGGGACCCTCCTAGGCGGACGGACCCCTGCCTCCTTTGGGAGTGGGGGTTCCTCCCAGGGTGGCACACGAGAGCCACTCAGAAGCCAGTGACCTGAGAAGGGTGGGCCGTCACCCTCCAGAACAGTGACAAGGAGCTCATATCCCCATCACCTCCTCACTCTCAAGTTACTCCTTTTGGGGTTAGAAATTCTAGAGAAAGATGTTTCCTGCTGTATGTTGCATAATACAAATGGAAATAACCTAACTGTCCATCCGCAGGGGATTGGGGGCGTACGTTTAACAGCTGTCTGTCTGCACATTCTGACACAGAGCTGTGTCCGTGCTATTCTGAGCGAGCAAGCAAGTTGCAGAAAAATGTGTATAATGTGTTTTTAGAAGAAAACACCACATCTAGAAGATCACTGTGTATTTCTAGAGAAAGATCTGGAAGGTGGTCCACTGCACTCTTCCCAGAGGCCACGTGTGGCGAGTGAAGATGAAGAGAAACTTTCACGTTTCATGTCAAACACCTGTGCGCTGTTGGAATCTGTTTTAGAATTCTGAATGGCACCTGCCCCCAAGCTCTTGCTACATGTCAGACCCTACAATAATGCTACCTAATACTCACAAAGCACCTACTATGTGCCAAGAACTGTTCTAAAGGCTTCATGCATATTAACTCACTTGATCAACATGATTTAATTCACACATGATTACCGTCTTTCCCAGTTAGAGATGAATGGGGCCCAGAACAGTTAAGTGACTTGCCCAAGGTCACAGAACGAGTAAGTGTCGGAGTCAGGGTTAGAACCTGGGCAGTCCCTCTCACCAACAGTGCCGTGGCAACTCCATTATATCAGGTAGAGGCCCGGAGACAGGAAGTGCCCGAAGTGTGGGTGAGTTTGGCCAGAGACTGGCGGGGGACAGTGGGGGAGTGAAGGCCAGTCCCGTCATCGGTGGGGCTCCCAGTCCTGCTGTTGGCAGGTGGTGACGACCGAGTCTTGAAATTCTACCTGCTTCACACGTGCAGCAAAAGGAGGGCCCGGCCCGAAGACCCCAGTCCCAGCTGGGACTTGTTGGCTCCAGGGCTCACCCCATCCCCAGAGTAGTGGGGGCCTGGACAGGGTTGTCACACTGTCCCAGAGCCGCACCTGATAATCCTGAGAACGAGAAGTGGCCCTACACTCCTAGGGAGACACACCCAAATGTTAGCGGTGGCAGGTCAGGGGTGTGAAATTGTGGGTGATTTTTATTTCCTTCTTTGTACTTTCCCACGGTTTACAAATTTTTATTCAGTGAACATGCCTGGCTATTATCATTAGAAAAAAAGTAATGTACTTTTTTTTTTTCTCGAGGAGAAAACAAAGACGTGTCACAGGAAGTATTTCAGCCAGTGAGAGTAAACCGTGTGGCCCTCGTTAAACCAAGAAGAGGAAACGGGAGAAGGAGAGAGGAGGAAACCAGCATTTGTTGGGTGCTCGCTCCTGCGGCCAGTCTGGTGCTAGGGACGCTTACACCCCGACGACTACCCTGGGGGGTGCAGCGTTATAGTGCCCATTTTACAGATGGGGATACTGAGGCAGGTGGAGGGAAGGTGCCTTGCTTTATTCGCTCACCATGTGCCTTCCCACGAGGTGGCAGAAAGTGCAATTTCAAAACCAGTGTGTTTTAAGAACATCCAGAGGAACTATATTACCCAGGCCTCTTAGGGAGGGGTCACTGGTTCTTCACGACACAGCTGCCCCTCCCGTCACTGCTGTATTATGGCCCAGAACAGTGACCGATGGCTGTTGTGTGCCATTTTTTTTTTCTTTTTAATGACAGAGGGTTGTTTTATGTTCCGTGCATACAAAGTTTTGTCTGGTGGCATTAGTGCCTAATGCAAATAAAGGTGAGGCGGTCTCAGCTACCGTTTGGGGGCCAGCAGCACTGAAAATGGTACAGTCCTTCGGAAGCAACAGGGGACAGTGAAGCAAGAGCTGTAAACAGGCCGAGAGCTTTCGCCTCAGGAGTTCGGTTCCCAGGGATCTATTTCCGAGAACGACTTCCTTCAGCAGAAACAGAAAGCCGAGTGCGTAAAGCCGTTGGTGGCAGCAGCAACTGCAATCGCGGATCATTTATAATCCGCCCACGTGATGGGAGGTGCTGTGACCAGCGATCTTGCCACAACGGACACACAGTTTGTGCACACGTGGCAGCCAGTCTCCAAGATACCCCCACGCTCTTTGCTTCCTGATGGTCACACCTTTACGACGTCCCCTCTCAGCGCTGACGAGGGCTGACTGGGGGAGCTACAGGATGTGGTCCCAGTGACCGCATGTGACTTCCAAGGAGAGGCCATAAACAGTTTCCACCTTGGTCTCTTCATCATTGGTTCTGGGGCAAGACGGCCGCCATGTCGTGAGAAACTGGAGCCACACTACAGAGAGGCCCACGTGGCGGGGGCTGGAGCCTGCTGCCCTCGGCCATGTGCCTGTGTCCTCCTGGGGACAGACACTCGCAAACCCCAGTCAAGCTTTCGGAGGATGGCGGCCCTGCCTGACATGTCGTGCACCACCTCAGGAGGAACCCAGCTGAGCTGCTCCTGAAATTCTTACCCCACAGGAACTCTGAGGGACAACCAATGCTACTGCTCTGGGTCCCTAGGTGTTGGGGTGACCTGTTCCGCAGCCAAGAACCAATGCCCTAGACAATGCGTGGACACCACACAGCAGTGAAAGAGAATAAACTGCTATTACTCACAACAGTCTGGGCAAATTTCACCGTGATAACGTGAAGCAAAGGGACATTTTTTGTGACTATTGATTCCAAAGTTGAACTCAGAATGAATCTGTGCTGTCGGGGTACCTTGGGGTGGGGAGGGGTGAGGGACTGGGAGCCATCGACAGGGCCTCAGCGCTCGTAGCCTCTGCCGCTGGGTCTGCAGGCTGCTTAGAGCAGGTCACGGGTGTGTGTAGTTTCCAAAAGGTCATCGAGCTGAACATTTGCGATCCGTGCACTAGTCTGTATGTGCACTATATTTCAATACAAACATGTTTAAAAATGTTTTATAAGCACAGCAGGAGCTCTAGACACCCATGACTCGGCTGCAGTCCTCAAAAAGGGCCAAACCTCAGGGAGACTGCGGGATGATTTGCTGGCCTGTAAAATGCACACCCCCGGGGGAGGCAGGACGGAGAGAACTGAGATGTCGGTATTGTGAAGCAGGGGGTCCAGGTCATCTTAAAGTCTTCAAGTATTTCATTTAAGAGTATTTCACTGTCTTGTCAAGGAGAATGAAAAAAATAAAAGTTGAGAGGTATTGTTCTACAGGGTATCTAGCCAGAAACGGAAACACAGTCCTCTAAGGAGCGAGCTTTTTATTCACTAAAAACGTGGCCATCCAGAATAACTCCTTCCCAGAGATTTTCCAAATTGTTCGAGCGTGGTTTCTCTTGCAGAATCGGTGATTGAAACTACCGTTTTCATTAAAGCGGAAAAGTGGAGGCTTGCCCCCCAGGTTGGCGGTCCGGCTGGGCTGCAGCGACGCCATGCCAAGCAGGGAGAGGTGCCGGCGACACGTGGGCAAACAGGGCAGTAAGTGTCAATTTGCTGTGGAGGGAGAAGGAAATTTGTGGCACAGAGGATCCTTCCCGGTCCTGATAGTAACACAATCGCTGATAGTAACGGAATCAGAACAGAAGCATCACCCTCAAATCCCAAAATGGCTGCAGACTCAGAAGGACATGGAGAAATCTTCAAGTTGCCCTGAACTCTGACATCGGATTTCCCATAATTGCTTACCAGGATAGCCTTCCCATTGTTCTCCAAAGAACTTACACATTCCAATACTTAGGCAGTGTCCTGAACACAGTCTACCTGCAGCCCCTCCCGTACGTCAGTGGCAAAATCTGTCAGTGGCTCCCCAACCTGTCACCCTCCAAGTATAGCCTTAAAAGGTGTCCCTGATCTGTCCCCAAACTACAAGGCAATCCATGCACCTGAGACTGGGTCACCTCTGGCTTCCAGGCCAAGGTCCCAATGCATCCCTTACCTGGGAATTCCATTCACCAAGTGATCTTCACACAGCGAAGGACTTTGTAAGCTTCAGAGCCGGGGAAGCAACCACAAAGGAAATGTTTGGCCAGATCCGTGCTACAGAAAAACAAAAAATTCCGGTGTGATTAAAAAATGCAAGCAAAATTAAAAGACAATGGTAAAAAAATGTCTGCAGCTAATGCCACAGACAGATGGTTAGAACCCTTAATTGATAAAGATCCCACATAAATCAATTTTTTAAAAAAACACAAAGAGACAATGGATAAAAGGGCAAAGGCCATAATAAAAAGCAAATATAAGTGTCAATAAACTTTTGGGGGAAAGAAAGGAGTGTTCAGTCTCTCCAAGGGCCAAAGAAATGCAAATAGCAGTCAGGTAATTACAGGTCAGCAGAGACACCGCTCAGTGCTGGCCGAGACACAGAAAGGCCCAGGCGCCGTGAGGCACAGCGTCCACACGGGGGGACACTGGGGGTGTCCACTGGCGAAACACGCCCCACGAGCCACTTAATGACATTTGTCAGAAGCCTGAACAATGTTTCTACTTTCTGTCCATCGATTTTTAAAAAATGTTGCCTTCAAAACTTTCTGGCAAATAATTTGATGATATTTATCAATCTGCTTAAGACGTTCGTGCTTCCGGCCCACGTTTCTGACGATTCCTTCTACCACCCAGAAGCCGAACTCCAGCCGAGGACGTCTGCACCGAGATGCCCACAGCAGTGGGAATGAGGGATCACGAAAAGCTGGAACCAACCTGAGCGGCTCGCAGTCGGGGGAGGGGCGAGTCAATTTTGGTGCATCCATGTGACGGTCGGCATTGGGTAAACGGCCCGTGATAATCAAGAATTCCAGATGATGGGGGGAAATGCTTATGATATAATAAATTTGTGATGGAAAGTCAGCCCTAAAATTCTTAAAGAAAAAAAAATCCTAGCTGGTAGGCTGAAAAACACAAATGGGTTGCCTCTTGGGTGGTGAATTTGGGGGGAATTTTTATGAGTGCTTCTTTACCTTTTTCTGTACTTTCCAAAATTTCTACAATGAGCAGAATTACTTCGATAAACAGCTCTTAAAAACTGAACAAAATCATCCTCCTTGATACACTGTTGATACACCTAGTGACAAGCACAAGCCATTGTCCCCTCTGTGAATTGGCACAAGGCAGGCTCCGTAATACCCGTGAGTCAGGGACACATAGGGCTTTTAAGTCTTTTGTGCATTGTTGCTGACCTTCTGCTTTTATTGCCTGGTTATTAGTGTTTATGTCTTTCCTCCCTGGCGATCCTGGAAGCTCCTGGAAGGCAGAAATCACGTGTCTTCATTTACTCACGCCCAGCCAGTGCCTTGCACCCAGGAGGCTGCTCAACAGTGTTATTTTTTAATGAATTGGGCATCTCATTTGGTTTAAGTGCATTTTAACATGAGATGAAGATATTGTACACACGAGATAAGAACTCTGGGTGCCAAGGATTGTTAAGCCCGTTCTTTCCAAGGTCAGGGAACTCCCTGAGCACCAAAGAGAGGGCATCGCCATGCAGTTCCAGCTGCAACGCTGCCCCTATCCGGTGGTCTTCACATGTTTGGGCCAAATCTGCTGTCCAGTCCTGAGAACTCTGTCCTGGAGGAGTCTCCTGTCTGCAGCTCGCTACCTCCGGGGCCTGGGGCCAGCCCCTCACCCTCACTTCCTTCCCTGAGGAGCGAAGATGCTGGAGTTTTTCTAGCTAGCCATCACCAGGATTTCTAAAAAGCATCTGAGAGAGAAAGTTAGTTTCAAATATTATGTTGAAAGGTATCTTTAGAACATTGCAGAATATTAAAAAAAAAAAAACAAACACTCTACTGATAATCAAATGAATACGGCGCACCAGTGAATTGGGCTCCCATTCACTTTATTTACATTTTTGTCTTTATCCCCAATTTTAAAAATAATTAAAATTGGCAATCTTGAGATTCTGGCATAGAATTCTTGGAGCATTAGGAAAGATCAGGAACAGCTCCTTGGTGGTAAACTGTTCAAGAGCATGAGATAACATCGCTGAAATGACCGTTTCCAGTGAAGGAAGGAAATGAAGAGGGGCGCGGGCTGCTGCTCCTTCCGCGATCCGGAAACCTCCAGTCCATCCAGCGCTGGCTTACAGTGACCTCTGCAGACTGCCGGGGGTTGCACAGCTGGCTCTGAGCTGCGGCTGAGGAGAGGCCCCTTCTGCTCTGCCCGCCTCCCAGGATCCCCTCTCACCAAACAGGCCTTCCCCCCCCAACACACACACCCCTTTTACACAGAAATGGCACACCAGCGCGCTTGGCGCATTGGACCGGCCAGCCCTGTTTCGCGTTGCCCCCGCTCTGCGTGCTTGGGAGGCTGGAGCTGGGCAGGCACAGCCGCGAACCTCCCGAGCTTTCCGCTAGAAAAAGTCTTCTTGGGGACCTCCGGGCTGCTCCACTGCTGGGCCAAGAGATCAGCCTTCCTGAATCCCCACTTGAGCTCCTCCCCACATAGGGAAGGTGATGGCGTCAGCATCGAACCCAAGCGTCCCGGTGGTTAGGCTCTGGAACCAGATTACTGAACCTCTCTACGCTTAAATTTCCTTATCTAAAAAAAAGGCGGGGGAGGGTTAATAGTCATCCCCACCTCAATAGATTGTTGACAAGATTAAAAGATTTGAAACACATATATTTTTAAAATGTATTTATAATATATGCATTTAAGTTCAGTACATTAACTGCCACATAGTGTTTAATGAAAATTGTTTATTCTTATTTGACTGAGGAAATCAGAGAAAGTGGGAACACTTGAAGACACTGAAGTAGATCCATTTCTTATTTTATAAGAAATGGGATCTGAAATTCGTCACTGGCTTTCCCTTGTTTTCACGAAAGGACCCCCAACGCCCGCTGGCTTACTCGATGCCACTCCTCCCCCGGGGAAGTCTGCAGAGGGGACCTTTTCCCCGAGACGGTGTCACCATTCGGCTCTGAGCGCAGGGCCCCTCTTCCGAGGGAGGCTCTCCCCGCCTGTCTGATTTCCAGGTGGCTCTCGATCTTGCTCTGCATGGACCTGCTGGGCTTCGGCGTGGTCTACCTGCCGGAGCTCCGGGACCCAGCACCTGGGCGGTGGCGGCGCGCCCCCGGTCCATGGCACCAGCCTTCAGTCGCTGGGGCGTTAAGAGGCCTCTGCGCTCGCGGGGTCTGGGAGGAGCGGGAGGAGCCCCGGGACTAACGGCAGCACACCCCTTGCTCTCCCTCGACCCAGCTGGCACCCAGACCTGGTAGTTTCGCCTCCCCCGGCTGCCTTGTGGGTCGACGAGAACTAAAGGTGTGCAGAAGTACTAAAGGTCTGCACGCAACGGGCGCACCCCGGCTCTGGGCTGATGGAGGCCGAAGCGGGGGTCCCGCTCCACCCCAAAACGGTGCGAGCAGGGTGGGGGAGGGGGCTGGTCCTGCTCCGGGCAGGCGGCGGGAGCGAAGGTGTCGATCGGTGGCTGCACAGGGGAGCGTCGGTTCTGCACAGGAAGGAGGGAAGGAGGCCGGAGGTGCCTTCGCAGCGCTCAGCAGCCCTGACCGATCTGATAAAGAGGAAGGAAACCCGCGAAGCGGCGGAACCGAGCTGACACTTCCCCAAACTGACGTGTCCCGACAAGTTTGCAGCCGTGGGCCGAAAGGAGGGGCGCTTGCCCCCCTGCTGGTCACTGCAGAACCACACCCATCTGGTGAACTGAAAGCGAGCACGAGCTGCAGGGACAAGGGCGGGCTAACGCCTCCTGCAGCAGAAGGTGGTAAGCCGGCCTGGGGGATGCCAAGCTTGGGTGCGCCCGAGCCTCTGCCTCTGCTCTGTGCAACAGGACCTGCCCCAGAGGACAAACACAAAGATGTTTTTGCTCCAGCCGGAGCTCTGCTTACCGGGCAATCCACACCTTGGCGGTCAGGGCTCAGGGGAGCCAAGTCCACCCAAATGAGAAAAACAGAAGCACTTCCAGAGACTGCAGAGCACGATCTGCGTGCTGCTGCAAAACTCTAAGTTTGATTCTATCGCTAGCAGCGTGACCTTGAGCAAATGTCTTATCCCTGGGTTTCTTCATCCATAAAATGAGAATCAGAATCTCTACTGCAAGCTCATTAGAGACTGAGTTCTATGTAAAGTGCTTAGAATAGTTTCTGGGTTTTGCACATGTTTGTTATATTAGAATTTTTAAATTTCAGTTTAGGCTGTGGGCTTGTCGCAATGACTGTAACTGGTTCCTTATTCTGGGGATTTTATTGCTGTCTTTCAGTGATATATTTTTGGTTTAATTCCACTGCGATCAGGGAACACGCTGGGTTGGCCAAAATGTTCATTTAGTTTTTTCCATACGATGGCTCTAGTAGGGCTGAGTTGTCTTGAACTTCATTCAGAACAATTTGGTTAGATTCTGTTGTGACACCTGTCATATCAGAGTGCATTTAAAAAAAAAAACATCAAAACTGGTGAATTTCTATGCAGCCATTTTAATACTGAAGATGGAAGAAGATACACAACATTTTTGGCATATTATGCTTTATTATTTCAAGAAAGGTAAAAGTGCACCTGAAACACAAGAAAAGATTTGTGCAGCCCTGGCTGGTGTGGCTCAGTGGAGTGAGTGCCAGCCTGGGAACCAAAGTGTTGCCAGTTCAACTTCCAGTCAGGGTACATGCCTGGGTTGTGGGCCAGGTCCCCAATAGGGAGCATGCAAAAGACAAGCACACGTTAATGTTTTTCTCCTCTTTCTCCCTCCCTAGGAAAGAAAGAAAGAAAGAAAGAAAGAAAGAAAGAAAGAAAGAAAGAAAGAAAGAAAGAAAGAAAGAAAGAAAGAAAGAAAGAAAGAAAGAAAGAAAGAAAGGAAGGAAGGAAGGAAGGAAGGAAGGAAGGAAGGAAGGAAGGAAGGAAGGAAGAAAGAAAGAAAATATTTGTGCAGTGTAAGGAGAAGGTGCTGTGACTGATTGAACATGTCAAAATGGTTTACAAGGTTCCTTGGTACTTTTGACATTTTTGCCAAGTAATTCTCTCCTGTGGGCCGGTCTTATACGTTGGAAGATGTTTAGCAGCGCCCCAGGCCTCTACCCACTAGAAGCCAACAGCAGGAGGCGGCCAACATACTCAAAATATCCAAATCAATAAAGTTATTGGTGAAAATGAAAAATGTGTCTTTTATTTTACAGAAAAAACTAAATGAATACTTTGGCCAACTCAGCGCTTTGTGCGATTTCATTCCGCTGAACCTCGTTGATGCTTGCTGTACGGGCCAGCAAATGGTCTGCTTGCTGAAACTTCCACGGCGCTCGGAAAACGGTGTGTGTTCTGCCGCTGTTGGGTGTAGTGTCCAGTGTCAATGAAGCCAAATTGGTTAACTGCGTCATTCAGAGCTGCTGCTCCTTCCTGGGCGTGTGAGGGGCGGGGGGTGGGGGTGCCTGTTGGGGCAGTTACTGAGAGAGCTGTGTGAAAGCCTCCAGTTATGATCCTGTATTTGTCTAATTCTCCTTTAGCTTAACTTTCGCTGTGTGTATTCAAGGTTACTAGATGCACGCAAATTTAGGGCTATTGTCTTCCTCGTGAAGAAAGCTTTTATCATTATAAAGGGACATTATAAATGTACTATACAACGTCCTTCTTCATCTTCAGAAATGCTTTGCGCCTCGAAGCCTGCTTTGTGTGAGAAATGGCTACATCAGCTTTCTCTTGTTTTCTGCCAAAGGATGCGCTTCTCCAACCTTTCGTTTCAACCTTTCCGTGTCCTTATAAAGTCTGTTTCTTATGAATGTCACATGCTGGGTTTAGCTTCTTTAAAGTCCAGTCTGATGCACTCTGGTTCGTGGTTGCATTATTCAGTCCACTTACATTTACGTGATTACCGGTGACGTGGGGTCTACGGAGAACCTCCCGCCACTTCTCCAGCTTGTTCCGTCCTTTGCTCATCCAGTCATCCAGCCCTTTCTTTTGAAGTCACGAGATATTTTGTAAAATTCCATTTCCCCTTGAAGCGTAGATTTCTTATTTATTTTTGTAATTGTCTTAGTGGTTATCCTAGAATTATAATGTTTATCTGTGATTTATTATGGTTTTCTTTTTAAAATATATTTTATTGATTATGCTATTAGAGTTGTCCCATTTCTCCCCCATCATTCCCTCCACCCTGCACACCCCCTTCCACCCACATTCCCCCCTTTAGTTCATGTCCATGTGTCATAAGTTCTTTAGATTCTACATTTCCCACACTATTCTTGCCCTCCCCCTGTCTATTTTCTACCTACCGTCTATGCTACTTATTCTCCGTACCTTTTCCCCCTCTCTCCTCCTCCCACTCCCCTGTTGCTAACCCTCCATGTGATCTCCATTTCTGTGTTTCTGCTCCTGTTCTAATTGTTGGCTTAGTTTCCTTTTGTTTTAGGTGTGGTTGTTAATATCTGTGAGTTTGCTATCTTTTTACTGTCATATTTTCTATTTTATTTTTCTTAGGTAAGTCCCTTTAACATTTCATATAATAAGGGCTTGGTGATGATGAACTCCTTGAACTTGGCCTTATCTGAGAAGCACTTTATCTTCCCTTCCATTCTAAATGACAGCTTTGCTGGATAGAGCACTCTTGGATGTAGGTCCTTGACTTTCATGACTTGGAATACTTCTTTCCAGCCCCTTCTTGCCTGTAAGGTCTCTTTTGAGAAATCAGCTGACAGTCTGATGGGAACTCCTTTGTAGGTGACTGTCCCCTCATCCCTTGCTGCTTCTAGAATTCTCTCCTTCATTTTAATCTTAGCTAATGTAATTATAATGTGCCTTAGTGTGTTCCTCCTTGGGTCCAGCTTCTTTGGGACTCTCTGAGCTTCCTGGACTTCCTGGAAGTCTATTTCCTTTGCCAGATTGGGGAAGTTCTCCTTTATTATTTGTTCAAATAAGTTTTGCACTTGTTGCTGTTCTTCTTCCCCTTCTGGTACTCCTATAATTCAGATGTTGGGATGTTTAATGATGTCCTCAAGCTTCCTAAGCCTCTCCTCATTTTTTTGAATTCTTGTTTCTTCCTTCTTTTCTGTTTGGTTGTTTCTTTCTTCCTTCTGGTCCACTCCATTGATTCGAGTTCCAGTTTTCCTCCCATCACTATTGGTTCCCTGTGAATTTCCCTTCATTTCACTTATTATAGTCTTCATTTGTTCATCTAATTTGTGAGCAAGATCAACCAATTCTGTGAGCATCCTGTTCACCAGGGCTTTGAACTGTGCATCTGATAGGTTGGCTATTTCTTGGTCGCTTAGATGAATTGGCTCTGGGGCTTTGATTTGTTCTCCCGTTTGAGCCATTTTTGGTGTTTTTTTTTTTTTTTTGGTCTGGGCGCAGCTGTTACGTATTGAGGGGTGGAGCCTTAGGTGTTCCCCAGGGCGAGGCAGCCCAGTTGCTGGGTAGTGACGCTGTATGTGGGGGCGGGGTCCAACAGGGAACAATGGCGCTTGCTCTGCTCTCTCTTGGATTCCAGTCCCTTCCACCGCTTCCTCTTCACCTGGATTATCTGTGCTCGAATGTGGAACCACCTGGTCAGCCAGCCGCCTTGCACAGCCTCACTGGGTCTGCACCATTGCCACCCCGTGCCCGGGGTCCGCTAGCCACCACCTGCGCACCTGGGATCTGCCAGCTGCTGCTACCTGCACATCCAGGTCCACCAACCTCCACTTTTTCCTGCCGCGACTTTGCCCCTCTTACTGGTCTGGATGAATAGTTATTGGACTTCTGTACGGTTCAATTTTCTATCAGTTCTGGTTGTTTTCTTGTTTCTAAATCTTTGTTGTCCTTAATTTTGGTTGTGCAAGGAGGCATAGTGTGTCCACCTACGCCTCCATCTTGGCCGGAAGTTATTATGGTTTTCTTAAATTAGTACTTTTACTTGCCAAATAACATAAGGATCATTCAAGTACTTGCTTTACTTTCCTTCCGCCCTCTACCACTGATACAAATTCCGCATTGTATATTTTATAATGGGGTATGTCTTCAAGACATTATGGTTGTTTAAGCAGTCAAGACTATTTTGTATTTGCCTGCATACATATTCACCCTTTACAATGCTCTTCATTCTTCCTTCCAGTTCTATACTTCCATCTGGGGTCATTTTCCTCTGAGTTGAAGTACTTCCTTTAGCATTTTCCTAGCACAGGCCTGCTGGTGCCAAATTCTCACAGCTTTTGTCTGTCTGAAAATGCCTTTACTTTGCCCCCATTTGTGAGAATATTTTCACTTACATATGGAACCTAGGTTGGCCGGCTTCTTTTCGGTGGTTTGAATATATTCCCATCTTCTGGCTTCTAAAGTTTCTGATGAAAAGCCAGACATTAGTTTTATTGTTACTCCTTCAAAAGTTATGTGTTCTCTCTCTCTGGCTGTCTTTAGAATTGTCCTGGTTTTCAGCAATTTGACTATGATACTCTTAGGTTTGATCTGTTTTTATTCCATATGGAGTTTGCTGAGTTTTATGAATGTGTGGGTTGATATGTCAACAGTTCTGGAAATTTCTCAGCCATTATTTCAACAAATATTGTTTCTGCCTCAGTTCTTTTCTGCCTGGGACTTCAATTACACATGTCTTAAGATTGTGTTCCACATGTCTCTTACGCTCTTTTCTGGTAGTATTTGTTATTGCTTTGTTTTTGCAATCTTCCCACCATCTCCTTCGGTTTGGACTTTTTTCCACTGGCCTGTCTTTAAGCACTCACTAGTCTTGTCTTCTGCAGTATCCCTTCTTTTGAAGCTATACAATGAATTCTTAATTTCATATTTGGGCTTTTAAGCTCTTTCTAAAAAGAGAGCTTCATTGAGGTATAATTTACGAACTATGGAGAATTCATCCATTTTAGGTGAACAAAACTAAATGAGTTTTAGTAAATTGATAGAGTTGGGCAACTATTAGCACAATTCTTACTTTTGCTTTTTCCCTTTTCAGAATATATTTTGGATGACATTTAATTTGAACTTTAACTCAAGCACATCACTAATTTGCCAATCAACCTGACCATGTGCTGATTATCCAAAACTTTAGCAAGGCAGACTTGCTCCCTTGCCAGTTTATTTGAGATATAATTTATATACCAGGAAGCTCAGCCTTTCGAATTATACGTGTCAGTGGTTTACAGTATATTCGCCAAGCTGTGTAATCATCACCATTATTTAATTCCACAACATAGTCTTCCCTCCAAAAAGAAAGCCCCTCCTCACCAGCAGTCACTCTGCTTTCTTTGCTCCTGCAGCTCCTGGCAACTGTCCGTTTACTCTCTGTCTCTATCCACTTGCCTGTGCTGGACATTTCGCGTAAGTGGAATCAAACAACATGTAGCCTTTTGTGTCTGGCTGCCCTCACTGAGCATAATGTTTTTAAGGGCTGTTATATTATAGCTTGTTTCTACTTTTTATGGCTGAATAGTATTCCATGTTTTTTTTTAAATACTATTCATTTTTAGAGAGAGGGGAAGAGAGGGAGAGAGGGAAACATTGATATGTGAGAGATACATCGATTGGCTGCCTCTCACATGCCCCCTACTGGGGACCTGGCCAGCAACCCAGGCATGTGTCCTGCCTGGGAATCAACCTGGCGACCTTTTTGGTTTGTGGGCCAGCATTCAATCCACTGAGCCACGCCAGCCAGAGCAGTATTCCATTTTGGGATATATCATTTTGTCTATCCACTCATCAGTTAATAAATACTTGGGTTGTTTCCGTTTGGGGGCTATTATGGAATAGCCCAAATCTGGTTTAATTCTGGCCATCAACCTAGGAGAGGAATTGCTGGGTATGTTTAATTTTTTGAGGAACTGCCAAACTGCCTTCCAAATCAGCTGCACCATTTTACATTTGCCGCCAGCAACGTATGAGAGTTCTAATTTCTTCAAGCCATTGCCAACACTTACAATTGTCCATCTTTTGATTACAGCCATCCTAGAGGGTACATTTTGTGCTTCTGATGTATAGTTACTGATGACCAATGTTGAAGTATCTTTTATGTGTTTACTAGCCATTTGTGTATCTTCTTTGGAGAAATATCTGCCCAAATCCTTTGCTCATTTTTTAATTGGGATGTCTTTTCATTATTGAGTTGTAAGAATTCTTTGTATGACTGGAGACTAGACCCTTAAATATAATCCGTATTTAGAACACTTCTAAAGAGCCCCCGTTATTGCCAAAAGAGCCCCCATGCTGTTTGCAATCAATCCCCTCTGTCACCGCCAGGCAACCACACAGCTGCTATTTCGGGACGGTCTCTCCCTCCAATTAAGTTTCGCCTCCTAAATATTGTGAGATTGCGGGAGACCTCGCTCTGCCTTTTGGAAGCCCTTCGCTTAGCTTCTAGCGTACCATGTGCAGCTCTGGACTTCAACAAGTGTCCTGTGAGAAATCAGTCCCGAATTTGGGGTGTCTCGGGCTCCCCGTGTGCCCTATGGACCAAGAGCCTTGGGATTTTCTTTTCTCCGTGCTGAGCCCCCTCTGCACATACCAAACCCAAACCTCGGTCCCAGGCCCAGAATCAACAAATGCCTCCCTGGGGAGAAAATGGCCAGATCATCAGCCTACCTCAGAAAGACTTCCACCTCTGAAATTTCAATTCATTGTCTTTATTGCTTCCACAGTTTTCTGATGCTTAAAATACTGTTTTAATTCTGTTCCTGGCAGTTGCAGCAGGAGTGCCGTGTTGCTGTGTCCTACGATTTCCTCCCCATTACTCACTGGAAGCTTTTAAGTCTAACTTCAGGTGAGTTTCCTTTCCCTCCCACTCCAGATATGTTAGCTATTTCATGACACAATTCTTCCATGTGGATTTTTAAAATCCATTTATCTAGTTTTCCAGGAAAAAAACCCTGTTGTGATTTTGCTGGAAAATATATTCAATTTACAAATTACTTGAGACAGAACTGAAATCCTGATAAGCTATCCACCCATGAACATGGCATACCTATCCATTGGACAGATCACTCTCAGGTCCTGTAATATTGTGCATTTTCCTTCCTAAAGGAATTGTACATCTTTTATTCCATTTAATCCTAAATATCTTAGTTTATCTTTTAAAGCACTTTCTATTTCTTTAGGTTAACACATTTATCACAAATAAAAGTATACATTGACAATTTCCCGCCCAAGTTTTCCTCCAGAAGAAACCAATATTCCTAGTTTATTAATTTTGATATGGTAAATATTAATATATAGTAGTTATATTGGTTTTTGTACCTCATTCTTGTATCTAGTAATCTGGCTGAATTTTCTTATGATTTTTAACAGCAGGTTTAGATTTCTTTTAGGTGTATGCATTCATCTGCAAAGAACAATCACTGGCCAACTCTTTCCAGTGACTTTACCGCATTAGCTAGGGTGCCTCCCATACGAGAGCTCTGGGAAGCAGCTGCGTAATAGTGGGGGGAGGGCAAGCCTGCCTTATTTCTTTGATGGGTGCGCTTCTGTTTCACATTTACATACGAAATTTGCTGTAGGTTCTTGGCAAATGTCTTTATCAGGTTAAAAAAAATTTATCTCTGGTCCTATTTTGCCAAGAATGAGTGTCATGAAAGTTTTTATGAAATTATGTTTTGTGCCTCCTGAGATAATCTAGTTCTGCTCCTTTAATGTGTTCATTGTGCTGAATCGCCCACCTGTGGAAGAAAGTAGTCTCAAATACAACGCTTTTACTCCAAGTTGGTATTTATTTTCATGAGGGGGGAGAAAAAAGAGCTTTTTATGATAGTGAAAATATATTTTATTTTAATACAACAGCTGCCAGCAATATACTGCTTCCAGAGAGACAAAAGAAAATACAAGCATTCTACAGTAAGCGTTCACTTGCCTTTTCAAGTAACTCTAGAGAAAATACTCCAATTCTGTTCAACATTTTGACTTAGGGAGTTGGAATTTTTTTTCATGATAAAAATATAACTTCGGCAGCCCCCAATCTTGGTAATTCACAAAGAATGGAATAAAAAAGCCCATATAGTATATCAACAGTGAATGCGTCCCTCTCTTTGAATCAAATACAGTTATAACCAGTGTAAAGAAATTGGTTGACAATAAACTTGATGAAAGTTGTATCAAAATGTTCATGAAAAAATACAGTTCCATTTCTTATCATTTTTACCTTGTATTTTCTAAATGGATACTTTAAATGCACAGAAATAAAAGCTATCTACATGCAACTCTGAAGATTCAAAACTCCACAGAAGTAAAACTGCCTAAATTCTAGAGGTGACCAACTTAGGGTAAGAATAAATGTCAGAAATCTCCTAATTGTATGCAGACTGCTCACAGGTTTACAGATAACTGTGTAAGCCAAAGTTACCAAGAAATAAAATTTTGCATGAATTTTATCACAAGTCAACAATACTAGTAAAAGATAACAGAACTGTACACAAACATTTGCATTTGCATTTTTATTTTTAAGAAAGTCATCAACTGAAATAGCAGAGAGCTTTCTGTCAAACACAAAACTTCCCAGAATCCCTTGGGAGACAGGAAGAGCTCCCTGCAGATGCCAACCTCCTTGTTGCTTTAAATGAAGGGGGAGATGATTCGGTAGTTGCAGAAATAATATCAGGTGATTTCCATTATGTGAACCCACACACTACATGGTTACGTCTATCCCCAAATCTCCTAAGATCTAAGCTATAAACTTCCTACAAATATAAGATGGGTTAAAAAAGCATTTGCTGGGCTCATCCTATTTTCTGGCTTTTGTCCATTTGCTAATCTCAATTCCATCGGACTAACTTCCCTGATAAGCTAATAAGGTCTTTCTATACAGAAAAATAACTTTGCCTTCATCAAAATCCTAACTGACCTACCTTCCTTGGACATCGAGAAGGACAGGCAGGAGAATCAAGGGCTAAATATTTTTTTAAAGGTAGAGAATAAATATCCAAGGTAAAAATACTTCACAATTGAGTTTCAGAACGTATTTTTCATCACTCTATTTTGAGAAACGTTGCTCCTTCCTCATCAGCTCTCTGCTCTGCACCGCTTCATTACCCATTCACGGGGAAGCACAGACACCCCTTCTTCTGCATCTTTTTCACGCTTTGAGCTCTGAGGCAAGTTCAGTATCACCTGAATGCCAAATCACTACTAT
Organism: Anoura caudifer; assembly: GCA_004027475.1. NCBI lineage: Eukaryota > Metazoa > Chordata > Mammalia > Chiroptera > Phyllostomidae > Anoura > Anoura caudifer. The sequence continues at coordinate 186,321 of PVKU01000360.1, read as the reverse complement.
TTAAAAAGAGATGAAAAGCTCGATTGGCTGTCTGCGTCCTGGTGCAGATGTGTGTTTTTACCCACTGAAGCTACCGCTCTAGTATCTCAGTAGATATCCTGATAGTGCTTCTTCCTGGAGCCAGATAAATCAGCATCCAATATTCAGTTGCAAAAAGGTGGGTGCTCAAGCTTTTGATCAGCAATAAGGAGTTTTAAGAAAGGTAAAAGCAAATCTCCCTGAGCCAAATGGATGCAATATGGAGCTTTTCTTATCTTTCTCCACTAAGCTAATTACTGATAGGTTAAAAAATGCAGTATGCTTATAAAAACCCAGCTGCTTCCATAAAGGCAGTGCTTACTGAATGTTGTTAGCACATCAAAGGGAGGAAATCATTGCCGTTTTAAAGCAACACACTTACAGTTCCCAAAAACAACCTATGAGAAAGAGCACTTCTTAAACAAGTTAGGTATAAAAAAAATTACCAAAAAAATGTATTAGTCACAACCCCAGCTTTGGAGCAATACTTAGAAGGTCTAATTTTATTTAAAAAATGAACCAATACACAGCAAGCTTTCATTTGATTTCCCCCAAGTCCACCCCCCCTTGGGAGAGCTCGAGTCGTTCCTGGTTTGGGACTGCCCTTTAAACAACACACAGACACGCGGTGCTGTTCCTCGGTCTGGCCACGCGGTTGGAGGAGACGCAGTGACTGACAGCAGGCAAAGCCGCAGTTAGCGCGTGCTCACCCCACCCCCACAGCTGAGGCCGAGGGAGGGAGCCACCCGCTACCCAACGTCCAGCAGCAAACGGGGTGGGATGGAAAAGCTGCCCGTCTGTGCGGATTATCTTACTTTTAACACCGGGTGGATGATGCCGTCTTCAGATGCGCTTTAGAAACAGACCTCTACCTGATCGGTGGGCACACCCACCCTACGTCCCTTAGGTTAACTTCTGTGTTAATTTCTACCTTACTAATCATTGTACTGCCAAAGCCAAATCAACCAAATACCAGCAAATGTAGTGTTGCTCAAAAGACCTACAAACAGCAAGGTCCACGTTTACCTAAAAAGGAGCCTTTTAAAATAAAGGAAGAAAGCAGTAACGTTCCAGATGAATGGCAGTGGGCAGAGCACACAGAGCAAACACCACATTCAGACCAAGTGTCGGGTGCCCACTGGTTTATCGTGTATCGATAAAACTCTCGAGAAAGATTGAGACTATTATCCCTCCCTCTAAACTTTTAGCTTCTACATGGTGTCAGATGCTACAGCTGGTATAATCGATAGATGCTTTTAGGAAAGGTAAGAACCCATGTGCAAAGTAAGACAGCAGAATCTCCGGTGACCGCGGTAGAAGGCTCTCCGCCCTTGTGGTGACTGCCCTCGGCGCATGTCCGGGACAGACCAAACCGAGACGCTAAACTGGGGCACAGTGTTCTGATGCAATAGCCATCCTTCCGTATACTCTTAGTAAATATTACAAACCCCCCCCAAACACATAAATACTCCTGCACCATGCATTACGCACCAGTCTGGGGCTGACCGATGAGGTCACGGTTCCCTCCTCAACAGTTAAACGCTGCACCTCAGAAGTCCGGCCCTCCGTACGCACTGAATGGACACCACGTGAGGACTCCGGGGACGGGGCAAACTACCTCTGAAGTAAGAAGTTGGTGGTGAAGTGCCTCCAATTAGAAGAGAGGAGGATACGGGGGGCAGGGGAGGTAGGCAGGGGAGAAAATTTTAAAATAATACTGCTTAGGAGTGTATGTTTAAAGATGGCTACTATACCTCATCTATCCTTTATCCTAATCTTGAGTAACTGCCATGTTCATGCAAAATAAAACTTCTACTTTATAGGAAGAGAATCAGTCTGTTAGGAAAAGCGTATTGGTAACCAGGAGGAGATGTGAGCACACCTCTCCCACACGGGCTCTTTTACTTGGTAAGTCTTTTGGCTACGTCACTATAGGCTATTTCGACCTCCTTATCGCTGGGACAGGTGTTAGTGAACTCGTCCCTACTGTAGGCGTTAGTCAGGTATCTCCAGATGCCGGTCATCCTTTTTGGAATATCAAAGTTGCGGTATTTTTTGGCCACCACCTGAAATACAAAGAGATCAAAAGTTAACATTTATTTGTCAGGTTAACCAGAATCTCCCTGATTTTAAGAAAAACTGATTCTGTGAATCTCTAAGAACTGCTTCTATCTGAAAGAAAGCTTAAGCGTCCTCTGGACCACTCTCCCAGTTTCACCAGAGAAGGGGAGGCTGAAATGAGAAGTCCCCTTCGTTCTAACTGGAATTTTAAATAACGACGAGGACAGCGAACCGCACCGAGATTCCGGCGACAGTGGGACACCGACTGCTGGCCCTGCGTGGCCGCGCGGAGGGAAAGCCAAGGGGAACCCATGGGTGCACATCAGTGCCTCCAAACGCACTCTGTTTCAGATCTGTTTGCCCTGATCGCATCCTTTACCGCGCGCTGGCGTGTACTACGGTTCTCCATCTAGCAGTGCCTCACACGGTAAATGCGCGACCAATATTTTTGCCTTGGAGAGAAAAAGCCAGAGGCTGCGGAACAGAATTTAACGATCTGTCAGTGCCGCAAACTCCAATTCAAAGTAACCTATTACATCTTTGAATGCAGTCACAGAAAAATATAATATTCCTCTTTCTCATAGGCTTCAATTTTAAGACAATTCCCCATTTAATTAACTCTATGCTGTTTCAACAACAGCCTAAAGAGCATCAAATTACCCTGCTCGGGGTTCCCAGTCCTGTGTCAGAAGATGGGAAAAGGTCACACACAGAGGCAGTGCCGTCCTAGCACATGTTACACACCACACAGCACCCAGGGCCGGCGGCAATGTGCTGCCACGGCCTACGGACATACCTTGACAATGTGCAATTTGGGCAACAGGTTGCAGTCAGCCAGTGTCATTTCATTGCCATCCAGAAATTTCCGTGTGGAAAATTTAATGTCCTCCATGCTATTCTCATCGATCTCATCGGGGAGGGGAGAGTTCAGGTAGTCATCCAGTTTCTGCAGGGTTTTCAGGAGCCCCCTCTCCAGTGCTGAAAGAAACGTGGGGATACCGTAAGAAGGAAAACCGCTCAAGCCCAAAGCATGACTCTCTCGGTCAGTAACCGTCTGTCAAACGCCTCCTCTGACGGTCACACTAAGAATAGACACAGTTCCTGCTCTCCTGCGGCCAGGGTGGCGGGGTGAGACGAACAAATCGGTGCAGACAGATAGAAAACCAAGTATGAGTTTCAGACAGTGGCTGCTGTAAAATCTTGTTGATGACTAGCCCACATACGAATACATTATGGCCCAGTACGGTTGATGTTTAAACTGGGAAAATGGGTAAGAAAAGGCAAACCCATTGTTTTAAATCTAGGGAAGAAAATCCTGCCCAGAGAGATTTTTCACTCTCAATGTTTAAGTCCGACCCCCAGGAGAACATTTGGACTTTTCACCACCAGACGTGCTAAGCAGCCCCCATGCAGACGGAACACCTGGAGTCTCCGCGCTGCCTCGTGTCACGCCGGACGCCCGCAGCAGCGCAGCGCGCGACGACAGGAAAACAGAGGCCGGACCGGAGAGCTGCATGCAGCGTCTCTCCGGACAAGTGGCTTAAGGTGCTGTAATGTTATCACTGAGAGAGAAGTGGGACAGAGCCGCCCCCACGCACCTGGAAGGTCAAGTTAGTGACCCCCAGCAGGGAGGTGGCGACGTCACGGACATATGGAGTAACAATGGACACCTACTCTTCTCCTGTCTTAACCGCGACCTTCCCGAGCCACCTTCACCCCCACTCCCAGAATACATGAGCTCACGCAAATGACTGCGGTACTTGGCTGTAGAAGTTAAATATTATGAGGTGACAATCTATGCAGCTATGCATTTGAACAAAGTGGATCCACTATGGAAAAAGGCGAAGTCTCACACGCTGCCTGTGAGGATGTACCCTAACCCAGTACCTCTTCCTCCAAACTGCCCCCACCCACTCATCCCCTGGTCCCTTCGAGTGGTGCAGGCAATAGATGGCGGTCTTAGCTAGGTGAGGGGCTGCAGACCTCCAAAGGAATCACTGGATTTGAAAGTCGGTCGGACAGAGAAAGACAGACGCGGAGATAACCCGTCTGCGCAGGTGCTGTGCCGCTCGCGGAGTGAAGGTCTGCGGGGGCCTGCGGCGAGCAAGCTCATCAGTGCCCTTTCTCCCACAGCATCGGCTCATTCGTGTGTCTGTGTCACACTCAGGTGATGCTTGCACTATTCCAAACTTTTTCAGAATTCTCACATTCATTATGGTGATGACTGACCAGCCCTCTTGGATGTTACTATTGTAATGATTTAGGGCCGCCACAAACTGCACCCATGTCACACGGTGAGACTGATGTCACAGAGTGAGCCTCATCAGCCCATGCTGCGTGTGCCCCGACTGCCCCACTGATTGTGCCCCCCAATCTCTCTCCCTCCCCGTGGGCCTCCCTATTCCCTGAGATGCAGCGATACTGAAATGAGGCCAATTAATAACCCTACAATGGCCTCTACGTGCTCAAGTGAAAGGAAGAAGCACATTATCTCTCAAACAAAAACTAGAAGTGATGGAGCTCAGAGAAGAGGCATGCTGACAGCCAACGAAGGCGTGCTGAAAGCCAGGGCAGGCCAAACGCCAGGCCTCTTGTGCCAGACAATTAGCCAAGTGGTGAATGCACGCAAAGGAAAATTTGTTGAAGTTCTGCAGCTCATGGATCAAGGAATAATTTCGACTTTCAAGTCTTATGTAAGAAATACATTTTGTAAGGCTATAGCTGCCATAAATTATGATTCCTCTGATGGATGTGGGCAAAGGAAATTGAAAACCTCTGGAAAGGATTCACCACTCTGGACACCATTAGGAACGTTCATGAGTCACGGGAAGAGGTCAAAAATAGCGCTGACAGGCGTTTGGGGGAGGCCAATTCCAGCCCTCACACATGACTTCGAGGGGTCTGAGACTCAGTGGAAGAAAAGCTGCAGATGTGGTGGAAACAGCAAGACAACTAAAATTAGAAGTTGAGAGAGCCTGAAGATGCGGCTGAGTCACTGCAATCTCACGATAAAACTTAAACGGAGGAAGGACTGCTTCTCATAACGGATGGGCAGACAGTGGTTTCTTGAGATGAAATCTGTGCCCTGGAGGATGCTGTGAAGATTGCTGAGATGACAGCAAAGGATTTAGAGTGTGACATGGACTTAGGCAGAAGGGCGGCAGCAGGGTTCGAGAGGACTGACTCCGGTGCTGGAAGAGGTTCGGCTGTGGGAGAAGTCGAGCAGGAAAGGAACAGTCAGTCAATGGGGCAAACTTCCCTGCTGTCTTATTTTAAGAAACTGCCGCAGCCACCTCAGCCCTCAGCAACCGCTTCCCTGATCACTCAGCAGCATCACTACGGAGTCAAGACCCTCCAGCAGTAAAAGATGATGACTCACAACAGACTTGCAGGCTGAACAGGCTGCAGTTTTAACAGAACTTTTATATGTGCTGGGAAACCAAGTGTTCACGTGACTCACTTTACTGAGACGCTCACTTCATTGCAGCGACCTGCAGCAGAACCCGCAGTATCTCCAAGGTGTACCTGCACCATATTATCTAACTTATAGGTACAACCTAAAAAACTAGCAAACGAAACAAAACTCACAGATGCAGAAGAGAGGGGTGGGTATCCAAGGGGAAGGAGGTCAGGAAGCAGGCAAAATGAGGGCGGGGTCACTTGCAGGGTGATGACTGTGGTGATGGCAGCATATACAAAGATCAAGTTACTGTGCTGCGCACCCGAAACTAATGTAATGTTGCATATCAATTTTACCACAATAAAAAAATTGGATGATGATTATAATTGCCTTAATTGACATGATAGCTAAAAATAAATGAAAGATGCATTAAAAAAATTTTTTAGAGCCAGTATCTGATAAATGAACACCTTGTAGTTTTTAATATGCTTTAAAAAATGTAGTAGGCCCTGGCTGGTGTAGCTCAGTGGATTAAGCACGGGCCTGTAAACCAAAGTGTTGCTGGTTCAATTCCCAGTCAGGGCACATGCCTGGGTTGTAGGCCAGGTCCCCAGTTGGGGGCACTTGAGGGGCAACCACACATTGATGTTTCTCTCCCTCTCTTTCTCCTTCTCTTCACCTCTCTCTAAAAAATAAATAAATAAAATCTTTAAAAAAATGTATTAGTTCTGTTCAGTCCTTGATATGGGCACTTTCTATTACTATTATATTTTGAATGTTTTTTATTTTTAAACTCAGGGCTGGTTTACATTAAACTAATAGTCTATGAAATCATGAACTTCTTCCTTCCAGTTCTTGTTATTAAATTCATGTATAATTCCCACTTTTGTACTTCCTCTGTACATCCCCTAAAATTCATGGCACTCTGCCTAAGCACATATCGGGCACTTGGTGGACATCTGGCCCAGGCTGAGATAAGACAATAATTAAGTAGAAAAAATTTGATTTCTTAATGTATGGATAAGGTTCAAAAGGAAATTAGATACTTTTAAATGTAGAACAGACACTTTTAAAATGTAGAATAGACACTTTTAAAGTCAGATGAGTGACAATATTTCCACTTGACTGTTACATCTTTGTGGAAAGCTGAGAATGAGGTAGGTACGCATATTGCTATAGAACATAATAGCCATTTCAAAACTGTAAAGAACGGGTAACAATTTTTACTTAGGTGAAAATCAAACAAATTGGAATTGCAGTATTGGTCAAGTTACAGGTGATATCAAGATCAAAGAACTACCTATTTTATTAATAAAAGGTCACTCTAGCCACAGCCAGGACCAAGCGAGTTTATTTCTTACATGAAGCAGTGGAACAGTGGGCCCCGGAACTAGTGAAATAAAGTTGAGGAGCTAGGGAAGTTCAACTGAAATGAAAGGAGTGACAGGGAATCGGGCCATTTAAAAATAAAAGATGAAAAATGCAGAGGTAGGAAACATCACCCTTCATTAATTATATGCAAGCTATTGATCATGCATACAGTAAGCTGAAATGTACAGTTTATAAATTAACAAGAAAATGCAATGTGAGAAATAGCTAGGGTAGTAAGGAGCCCAGGGCACGATGGAAAACCTTTCAAGGCTGTACTTAAAAGGAACAGGAAAAAGAAAAAAAGAGACAGCAGACCCTCAGGACTATAGACGAACAAAGATCCAAGGTGCTTCTTATCCAAAGCTGGGAATACGGAACAAGCACACGTGAGACACAAGGACTGGCTCCTGGGCACAGTTACCACGAACAGCAGCACGGCCTGTAAGGAAGGGACCACCGCCTGAGCGCAACACCGAAATCACACCTGAAATGGGCCTGAGTGCACGGCAGGCATGAGCAAGTTAGTAATCTCCAACCTATTCTAAACCAACCCTTTTTCTGAATTAATTCTCAAGTGTTTCCAATAAGAAAATAATATTCTAAATTTACAAGGTTTATACCATACAATGCCTATCAACCCAGACGCAAAGCATGGACTAAAATTACACTAGCAAAACATTGCAATTATTGTTCTTTCTGTAACTTTGGACTTAGCATTACCCCTGCAATGACTTTGAACTGCTACACCAAACTAGAATGTTTGGTGTTTTTTCATAGTTAAGAATGTCAGAATAAAGGGTGTATTAGTGAACACAAAAAATGCTGAGTTAGTTTGATACAATTTTTATGTATCAACGTAAGGAATGGCCAACAAAACAAAGAAAAAATAGAAGTACCAAAAGTTAGTAAAGAGCACCATGCAACACACATAAGTTTTGAAGACAAACCATCACACAGTAATTTGAAGTTGGTTAAAATAAAGAAAATGTACAGACTAACCACTAGAAGGCAGCAGCAGGCCACCAGAAAGGAGCGCCGTGCCTTTTGCAGTACGTAGTAGCACTGTCACTCTCCAACACCCCTGGTGTAACCACACTAGTGTCTCTAAGATGGTCTTTCAAAAGCTCTCAAAAATATTCCTAAGTCCAACAGGCCATACGGTCAGTTTTAATTAATCATGCAAATCAAAACACCTTTTTTTGACTGTGAGAACTCAGTAAAATTGAAAAGTCTAACTAACCACATACACATACCAGGGTCAGCAGTGTGGGGAAATGACTACTTTCCTGTTAATGGGAGTATTTACTGTCTTACACTTTTGGGGAAACAAAATGTTTTAACCTATTTGGAATCTAGCACGAGGACATTCACTGGCAGTAAAATTTGTCATAATAAGAAAACTTGACATAATCTAAAAGTCTACCAACAGAGATATGGTTAAATAAAAATCCATATTATGTAATATTAAGCAGCATTTCTAAAAAAAATGAAGCAGATCTGTACTTTTAAGAATTCCCACCACATAATGTGAAAAAGACAACTGCATAGTGCAAATATGTAAATACACATTTATGTACACGGCAAAATCACAGAGAGAAGGATGCATGCTGTAGGGGAAGAGGTTACATAATGTGACTGACTCATGGAGCATTAAATTTTTATTAAATTTATACTTACACTAACTTTTTCTAAAAGATTTTTATTTATTTATTTTTAGAGAGAAGGGAAGGGAGGGAGAAAGAGAGGGAAACATTAATTTGTGGTTGCCTCTAGCATGCCTCCTGTTGGGGATTGGGCTAATTTAACTTTTTAAATAAGTTGGCATTACTCTATTACCAAATGAGTAAATACAAAGCAGAAACCATTAAATATAACAAGTCCATATCTGTGGCAGAAAAACAATACAGCCCTAGCTGGTGTGGCTCAGTGGGTTGAGTACTGGACTGCAAACCAAAAGGTGGCTGGTTCGATTCCCAGTCAGGGCACAAGCCTGGGTTGCAGGCCAGTACCCGGCTGGGACAACCAATCAGTGTTTCTCTCCCTTTCTCCCTCCCTTCCTTGCTCTCTAAAAAATAAATAAATAAATCTTAAGACAATACAATTCACAAAGAAGAAAACAAAAATTACGAACATCGTCCTGGCTGGTGTGGCACAGGAGATTGAGCGCCGGCCTGCAAACCAAAAGGTTGCCAGTTCGATTCCCTGTCAGGGCACATGCCTGCATGTAAGAGGCAACTGACCGATGTTTCTCTCCCTCTCTTTTTCCCTCCCTTCTCATCTCTCTGAAAATAAATACAATCTTAAATTAAAAAAAAAAAAAAAAACACTTAACATGGATAAAACTGTATTTTAAAGCTACTGCTAGTTTTAATAAAGGAAAATCTTACATAAACAATTTTAAAAGGCTAGGTAACACAGTAAAAGAGGGAGAGGTAATTGAGTATTTAAAGATGATTAACATACAATGTGATTTTACAGCTACAATGATGAACAACCATCCTCTGATTCTAAACACTTCATGGGGGGATGAATCTTGAATAGAAAGCTACTAATCAGAACCCATAGATTCCATTCCTCCATTTAGAAATAGGAATTTGGACACCATGGAATATGCCTCAGAGCACACAATAGCAGATTTTCATCACTCCCAAATTCACGGACCTTTGAAGAATATTGTAAATATCAGACTAATAAATTATCAATTAGTTATATTTGGGAGCTTAATAAATTATATAAATTAATGAAATTACAGAACTGAAAAAACACTTAGGAGATCTGGGGCAGGTCATGCCTAGCCCATCCTCATAAAAGGAATTATTCACTGACCTCTTTTATTTTTTTTTAATCCTCATTTGAGGATATGTTTATTGATTTTAGAGAGAAAGAGAAACATCAATCAGCTGCCTCCTGTACATGCCCCAGCCTGGGATTGAACCCTCAACAGGTGCCCTGATGGGGGGATCGAACCCACAACCTTTGGTGTGCGGGACAACACTCCAACTCAGCCACCAGGCCAGGGCTCATTAATATCTTTTAAAGCTTCAAAAGACTACACAAACTCTCACTCCCAACCAACCTGGACATGATCCCAAAGAATTATATGCTTCAGCCTTAGCTGGTGGGGCTCAGTGGACTGAGTGTGGGCCTGTGAACTGAAAGATCACTGATCTGATTCCCAGTCAGAGCACGTGCCTGGGTTGTGGGCCAGGTCCCCAGGCATGAGACAGGCAACCCGCACGTTGACGTTTCTCTCCCTCTCTTTCTTCCTCCCTTCCCCTGTATCTAAAAATAAATAAATCAAATCTTTAAAAATAAATACATAAATTAATTAAATGAATTATACATTTCATTTACCCACCCATCAATTTATCTATCTATCTATCTATCTATCTATCTATCTATCTAGCTATCATCAGTGTTTCCCTTTATTTTATTCTTTACTTCTTACTTACTTGTACCTAATCTAAGCACTGGCCCTTCTTTTCTTTTTCAAGATTTATGTATTTACTTTTACAGGGGAAGGGAGGAAGAAAGAGAGGGAGAGAAACATCAATGTGTAGTTGTCTCTTGCACACCCCCTACGGGGAACCTAGCCCACAACCCAGGCATGTGTCTTGACTGGGAATTGAACCAAGGACCCCTTGTTTCACAGGCCGGCACTCAATCCACTGAGCCACACCAGCCAGGGCTGGCCCTTCTGTTTCACTTTTACTTGCCCAACAGCATAGCATCTAGGCATCTAATCCCTTAGTTCAGAATGAGGTCTTAAATTATCCAAACCTTTGTAAAATATTGGATTTTGTTAAAACATTTCATAGGCTGATAAGCCTAATCAAAGATTTGCCTATTATGACTTGCCATATAAAATACCAAATCCATCTCTATGTAAGATGCTTATTGTTTGGAGGAATAAGGAAGCAGACCATTCTTTCACTAGGCTTATTTAAGGCATTTAATTGCATGAAACAGTCAGATAAGAGACTTGCAACACATATACATAAGGGAGATCCCATTAAGGTCCAAAATTATTGGGAACATTTGTTTTCTAAAGTCTCATGGCAGGGACAGGTCCCTGTGGGGAGAAGTTGCCTGGCAACTGGAATTCTTATTTACCAATAGGTAATTTAATACAAGGTCTTCTAAGCTATGCACTGTGTAATCCACTATGTTGTTTGTTCCTATTGGTTACAAAATTCTAAGGGTGGTAAGGGTAGGTGGCTGCTAAAACAGTAACAAATTAATAGGAAAAAGTAGAATGCAAAGATATACCTAAATGACTCACTTTCTTCCCTATGCTCTGCCAGCAACCTCATCCACCAAAAAAAAAAAAAACCAACCCCAAAAATGATTTTTTTTAAGCAGACACATTTTTTTCCTCTCCACCGAGTGTCAAAAGAAATTCAACCACCCTCCAGCCACAAAGAGAAATAAAAACATTATGACTCTAACGAAGAGTCTGGAGAACTGTGCGGCAGGAGCAGCTGAGTATAAGAGACAGGTTCATGGAAAGGAAAGGCAAAGCAGAACAGAACCGTCTGCGCAGAGGAGGGCTCCAGTGTCACCGTTCACTCAGTGCATTAAGTGCTTAGACAGAAATATTGGGGGCGGGGGGGCCAATTCCTAAGGAAAGTTGCTTCCAGACCAAGGCAGCTTCTAGAACACATTTCATCGATACAAGCCGGGCCTGAGCACTACCCCTTTGTCCTCTCACTGCAGAGAAACATTTCATTCAATGAATATTCCAGGAGGCATTGAAATTCAATACTAAATTATTAAATGCTGCGATTTTAAATTTTAATAATCAAAAAATAATAGCCTGAATAGCTTGGAAATCTGTTTACTGAAGTGATATAAGAAAATTAGCAACTGTCTCAATTTTTTAAAAATTGTTTATTCTTGCTTGACCAGCACTGATTCTTCCCCCTGCCCCCTCCCTTTCGTATTTGGTCATTTGCTGCCATGCACTTCTATGCAAAAGAACCCCACTGGACCGGTCACGCACCCTAGATTATCCACAGTAGGGTCAGGGACAAAGAACAGCAATAGGAGTCAGTCACTTCAGACCATCCTACACTCAGAACTTTCTCCCATGTATTAAAAATTCTGTAAGGGTGGCCCTGACCAACAGAAAAATAAGATATCAGGAATGTTGCTAATAAGTGCTCTGTTGTGTTACAAAGTTTTTCTACTATAAGACACACTTGTGACACAACAGCTTCTTTTTAAAAATTCCACCCTGACTGGTGTGGTTCAGTGGATTGAGTGCTGGCCTACAAACCAAATGGTCACCAGTTCGATTCCCAGCCAGGTCCCCAGCAGGGGGTGCGCGAGAGGCAACACTGATGTCTCCCTCACCTTCTCCCTCCCTTCCTCTCTCTCTAAAAATAGATAAATAAAATCTTTAAAAAAAAATTTTTTTTTAACTAAAAAAAAAATAAAAATCCACACAAACGTATGGGGGATGGAGGCTAGGTGAAGAGGGGTAAAGGGGAAGAAAATAGGGGACATTTGTAATATTGTCAACAATAAAAAAAAAGACAAATGCATATTTTATATATTTAAATATCACAGTCATTATTTCTTCCTCAAATAGGAAATCTATGTGGGAAAAACTCAATTGTCTAAAACAATGATGGATTAAAGTATCTTTAGTAGCTGGCTTTTTTGGTTATTGTTGTTACTCTTAATTAAATACTAATGCTCTCTCTATCTATAAAGTTTTCTCCAGAGAGAATAACGCTTAACATCCCAAAGGAAAGAAAACAGAAAATTACTGAATGGTGTGGGTTCTGACAATGTTCATTAAATGGGACCTCTTTCGAAGAGGCTTCCCTCTAATACACCAAATGGTAGCCTGGTAAGCAAAATAAGAGTGTCCTTTAATGAACAAAAGAAGAAAATCACACCCACATTACCTAAACAATTCTCACCATGAAATACGACTTGAAATTAAACTCCTAGTTTTAGGAATGCGGAGAAATTTGGAAGGCCAGCGAATCTAAAAGCTCTCTTAGAGCAACTCCAGAAGTTGTTCTTTAAACGTAATTAGCACAAAAATGCACCGAGGCTGATTTTAGAATGCTAGCACCCGATAAAGATTTAGTAATGGTTTAAATGAAACTATATCAATCCACTGGTTTTGATGCAACACTGATTCTTTGCATAGCTCCTCAGAAGAATACGGTAACAAATTCTTTCAATGAACACTTTATTACACACCTATATACTGCTAAGTGCTGTCCCACAAGCTGGATACACAGAGAAATTAGCAACGTAAGGACTTATCCTGGCTTACCATCAAATCCCTGATCAGCTCTGAATGCCAGTTTTTAACACATATGGGAATATCTGGGTTCCAAAGTAGTCATTTATAATCAGTCATAATAGCGTTTTTTGGTAGTCCCCCTGCCCTGCCAAGTGTTAATTCAATCATTTCTTTCTTTCTTGTCTTTCTATTTTTATTTTTACCTTCATTAGCCTCAGGCCTTGAATTCTTAATATATGCAGAGAATTTGGCAAAGATGTCCATTCCAGCAGTATTTGATTCTGGGTGTTTTGGGGAAAGCTTTAGGTACCTAAATGGAAAAAAACGGAAATAGATTATAGATCCTCCAAAGACACATTAGCATAAATTCCCTCAATCAATAAACCATTGTGCTAGCAGTTACTAGACATCTTTTAACAGAAAATTAATCTAGAAAATGCCATCGTCTGTTTTCTATGATATTTTTAAGATGTGCTTTTTCCTTTGGAAACAAAGCTCGGCACAGTCTTTGTTCCCATGTCAATATTCTTGGCAACCAGAAGACATCCGCGCTCCACCTCCATTTTATGAACTAGAACGCTGGGGAAACCGACTGCACGTCCGGAGACTTGTGCCAAGCCAATGGCGTCTGAGAAGGAGAGCCCTAGGGCGGCACTGAGAGAATTTTCTGTGATGACGGAAATAGTCTGTATCCGCACTGTCCAATTCAGCAGCCCATTAGTGATGTGTGGCTATTTGAATACGAATTTAAAGTAATGACAATTCAATCAAGTTAAACATTCGCTCTCTCAGTTGCACTGGCCAGAGGGCCTTTAACTGTAGGGCCCTCTCAAACAGGAGCGCTCCCCAGACGCTGGCTGTGCCGTGCCTGCACCAGCCCCGTGCGCGGGACCAGAGAACTCTGCCAGCAGGAAAAGCCTGGGCCGGCCGGCGTCTCGTTCACCCACAGTAGGTTAAGGACAAAAACGGCACGCGGCAGATCACTCACACGCTTTGGATCCCCCTACACTCAGGATTTTCCAGAACCTGCCATATACTAAATTTTGTAAGGGTGGCATGGAGCAACAGAAAAGTAAGATGTCGGGGATTTTGCTGACAAGCACTTTGTTGTGTTGTTAACGAAGTTTTCCTGCTTTGAGAAGTCATTAGTGACACAACAGCTGTAAAACACACACGCACAAATGCATGTTTTACATATTTCAATTTCAAACACACCCACACCCATAGATTTCTTCTTCAAATTGGGAAATACATGTAAAAAAAGCTTAACGCTTCACGCTTTCCTCTCGCACCAGCTCCCGGGACTCCTGGCCAAGGAAATTCGGACAGGTTGAACCACTTCAGGGAAGGTTCCTCAGCTAAAAGGCCCGTCCCAAATTTCGCTGGAAAACAGGCTTGGGGCACTGAGACTTTAAAAAATATCTTATATTGAACTAGTCATTTAGATTTATTTATATATTTTAAGGTGCTATCTTACCACTTTTCTTTAAATTAAAAATGAAGATGAGGTATTTATAGAGAGAAATTTAGTTCAGTTGTAAGGTCCAGTTTCAGGTTAGTTTTATAATCATTTTCTTTTTTTTTTTTTTTCACATTTTACTATTTTGAATTCAAGAAGAGCTATACCTTCTAAAAATTGGACATAGAACTAATGGGGAAGAAGAATATAAAATAGCCATTGAATATCTATATGTTCAAGTCATCTTTCTTTTTAATATCTCAGTTTTTAAGCTTAAAAATTTCTCTTGTAACAAAATTATTTAAGTGAGTTCTCCAGCGAACAATTACAGTAAATGAATTTCACCTGAGTTTACATGGCATGTATGTATCCTTCCCTTCCTATCTACAGAAAACTTGACCCCCACACACCTCTCTTCCTTCCTGCCTGAGCTGTAACAGTTAATCCCTGTTCCAACAACCCTGGGTTTCCCTTGACTATAAAAACAACCGACCTCCAATTTAAATGTTTTCACCGGTGGTAATACAGTACCTTCATTGATTCATTCCAACAAAAAAAAAGTGCAAGGAACGTAAGTGCCTCTTCAATACATCTATGTCTTTCTCTAGCCACGTTTCCAAAATTAGCTTTTTTGACCCTAACCAATATTTAGTTGTACCAACTAATGAGGTAAACTTTGTAAGTCTCAAAATAACTTACAGGAAGGCAGGCTTGAATTACAGATCAGTTACATGTTCAGTATTCATACATATATTCTTTTATTCTGATTATTAAGTACCTGTTCTGTGCCAGGCCTTGCCCTGCTGGGGACGTAATGATGAGCACACAGAAGCACGGTTACTAGAGACCTATTCAATGAACAGGTAAGAATGAAGGGCTGTCAGTCAGCACATCCTTATTCACACAAAAAATTGATGCCATTAAAGTTTTTTAAAAGCACTGTTCTTAAAAGCAGCTAAGTGTGCCCTGTTCCTCCCTTCCAAGACAAACCATTAAATTTGTATTGTGAATTTAATGCATACAATACTATAATCCCTCAATTGCTCATTTTGCCTAATAGGAACTTATAGTCCAGAAAATTTACATATTGGCCTCAAAATCACTGGATTAGTTAAAAGTATTGCCAAACTTAAATTCAGATTTCCTGTCCCCAGGTGCAATTTTTTGTCATTGTTGTTTGTTTTGCAAATCAGGTTCTCTCTAAAATATAAATCCAATTCTGAACCAGAAGTTCCCAATTTAGTTGCCAACTTTTTTTGCATCCCCCTCAACAATGGATTTTAGTAATTCATCCATTACTATTAGTTTTAGCAGACAGCTTCATAGTGCAATAATTTTCAATTATTGTGAATATTCATTTTAACATTTAACCAAAGAAAAGTAAATGGTTAATAAAAGGCTATGTGTCAACGGCAGGACATGAGCAGCCAGGGTACTGAGGCTTCAGATTAGCCCTATACTCTGTGTTACATCACAGACTATCGATGGGAGGCTAGCTAATGATATTTCCATCCTTTTAGGAAAGATCTCAAACATTTTTCATTCCTCATACTAATATAAAATAAAGTCTGGTTATATAGCATATTAAATTACCCTTGTAAGTTCAATTTTCATTGCTAGGATTTTTCATTTTTAAAAAAGGCTTAATAACACTTTAGAGAGCTCTTCCCCAAAATTATCTAGCTTTCTCTACCCTTCTATCCTTTCTCCAGTAAGTTAGCCGAATACATAGGCCTGCTTCCGTTAAAAATCCAGTTTCAAAGCTTTTTTGAAAGCTTTTTTTTTGTTGTTGTTGGGGGGAGGGCGTGGAGGAGGCAAAGTACTTCATTCAAGCAAGGGGAACTAAAAAATAAATAAAAGTAAAAAACCCATAAACACTTTCCCCATAGAAAAGTTTCCTCTTGAAACCTATAGCTACCTTAACCAGCAAAACTTGCTTCATTTAAGCTTTTTCTTGGTCTCTAAATTCAAAACAACTCTAAAACAGTTGCCTGTATTTATATTTGTCATGATGAAATCATAAGTGCTCACATAAAAACACTCTGTTCTCAGTATCATCAAATGCCAAAAACATGTTATTAGCAATGCTAGATTCTTGTACAACAATTCTGCCTTTTCTCCTCATCCTATCTGGAAACAATAAGGCTTGCGATCTGAGTGTGAGGGAGGTCGGCCCTAGTTAAGGACCTGAAGACCCACTTGTCCTGGAGAGAAAAGGCAGTGGGCCAGGGTGGTCCCTGCATGCCACAGAACAGCAAAGGGAAGGGAACGGGGTGCATGTGACAGTCCCAGGCACCTCTCTGCCCCCGCTGCCCCTCTAGACGCAGTTCTGCATGACACAGGCCGCACTGTTTGATGAGCACGTCACACTGGGGGCTGCAGAGCCCACTGAGGAGAAAGCACACCCAATCCAAACTTGCTGTTGCAATGCGTATAAATAAAAACTCACTGTAGTTAAACCTCGCCTACTTTTTAAAAAGGATTTACTAAATTCAGTTTGACAACCACCTTCAGCCCAACTTGCTCATCAAGTGAAGTCGACTGTCTTGGATTTCTCTTCAACCCTTCCTCCACGCTGGAGCTAGCCTTCAATTTGGTACTCTCCAGAGCTGGGGCCAGTACCAGTCTGCGGCCTGTTAGGACCCGGGCAGAGCAGCAGGAGGTGAGCGGCTGAGCTCCGCCTCCTGTTCACCACCCACCCCGGCAGTCCGTGGAAAAACTGTCCACAAAACTGGTCCCTGGTGTCAAAAAAGTTGGGCGCAGCTTTTCTAAAGCACGATCCCAATTAAAGACACATTTCACCTCTTTTATAAAAGTCAAACTCAGCGAAATAAGACATAGAAAGAAGACAATAGGAGAAACACAGGTTTTTGAAGTCACAGAGACCTGGTTTTGAAAGTACATCATCTCTGCCCCCATTAACCCTGGACAAATTATTTGGACTACTCATCTTCAGTTTCTCCATAAAGTCTTTGAGAGGGTTGAGATCAGCCACAAAGTAACTCACAATGCACAGGACATGGCACGTAATTAGCACTTAAATTTTAATAACAGCAGAGGCGTTGGCAACATCAAAAATGCTGCCTTCTAAACTAATGAATTATAAAACTATTTAGAAGCTCTCTTTAGATTACAACACCTAACATAAAAACAAAGAAATTACCCTCAGAGAGAATTCAGCACACTGTGAACCCTTTATATCAGAAAGATCTGCAAGTTTTAAATTATTTAAACAGAAAGAAAGGACCATCTTCAGCTAAAGCCTCCTATGAATATGCCCAAACCAAACGGGGCTGCATCTCTCTGTATAAAAGCAAAGTGACAATGGCCACTTTCCAAGTCCAATTCGAAAAGCTATCATGTCTTACAGAGAGGACTGGCTGTCAGGACACCAGAGTATGTTGACTTTAGCTGTATTTATCTTAATGTCCAGTTCTTCTGAGAAAAATAACAAGAAGGAATAATAAAAAGTATTTTTGTTGTCATCAAAGGAGGCAAGAAGAGAATGTGAGAAACCATCCATTTGACGGAAAAGGTACATAATGTTACCAGCACACTGATGTCAAAAACGTAAAGGTCTGGAAAGAATTTACACATTCCACACCTCAGACAATGCTTGAAAACAAAATGCGGTTTTCTTCATAGACTGGCAGGTCACTCCCACCGTTACTACGCTTGTACTTGAATGTTGACACAGTGGTCTACGGTTACACGAGAGGAATATCACTTTCCTTACTGCCCGAGGACAGGCTGGCAGATGTGGAACCTTCTTCGGGGCCGACGGCCTTTGAGGAATAAAAAGGGATCTAGTAGGTTCCTGATGCAGGAAGCTTCCAGAAGTTACTGCTACTAAGTTGAATACATATTCGTAAGAGCTCCTTACCGATGCGTGTAAACCTTCAATTTATGTTTACCAAGATCCCAGTTTTGATTTATTATTATTCTACTTATACACAAGGCCTGGCTGGAGGAGAAGTCAAGATATGGCTTTATTAGTGTTGGTCTGAAGAAACTGTACTGGGGATGGAAGGAAGGTGTGGACTCCTGGTGAGAAGGGATAAAAGAAGTTTAAGGCTCCTAGAAAGACAGGAAAGGAGACAGAGGATAAGCTTTTATAATACAGGATTAAGAAAATGAGAGTTTAAGCTTAGTACAAGATTGCTAAACAGTGGGCAATTCCGTTCACAATAACAAATGGGCTACTTGTAGAAGGAGGCCCACCTCCAGGCACACCTTCAGGTGCCCGGAAGAAACACCATTGGTTCAAAATGATTCTTATGCTTGAAATGACTGTTACTCCTTTGCTCACATGCCGGATGCCACTTTTTAAAATTGAAGTTTAATTCAAGCGTCATCTCTTCTCTAAAGCCTTTCCCAATTCCGCTCACTTTCCCACACCGCCACCCACACCTGACTGTGCTGCAGGAAGTGTGTCTTATCCACTGTTGTGTCCACAGGCTTTGTTGCCCAGTAACGATCTGCCAAATGAATGAATGAATGAATGAATGAATAATGAGTAATTATTATAGAACGCTCTGACCCAATAATCCCATTCCTGGGAAATTTACCTCCACATGGAAGATAAGTGACGTTAACTAGCAAGAAAGGTTTGGGCCAGAAGGCAAACAAACATTTCCGTTTTCAGGATAATGAAATTAGAAAATTCTAAAAGAAATCAATAATGCTTTAAACCTATGCTCAGATTACAGTATGATGCAAAACTGCATATTTGCAATACCGGTAATTGTTATGAAAGTTCATCTAATCCTCAACTGCACCTTACATCATGGGTTTTAGTGCTTTAACACTGTTAACCATGTAGGGCCTGGGGCTCTAGAGAAATCCATGAATAGAAAATGATTCCCAGGGACACAGTCTAAAAGTCAATTCCCCGGGGTGGCAGCCTCAGAATGTTACCTGTAAAATGACCTGATAGGATTAAGAAGTACAAATAGGTAGTTGCAGAATAGCCACGGGGATGTAGAGTACAGAACAGGAAATGGAGCAGCCAAAGAGCTTACACGCATGACCCATGGACATGAACAATGGTGTGGGGATTGCCTGAGGGAGTAGGGGGTGCTGGGTGGAGGGGGGCAAACGGGAAAATTAGGTCAACTGTAGTAGCATAAACAATAAAATATAATTTAAAAATAAATAAAATGACCTGATAGAAAGTCCCCCAGCAACCTGCGACCACACCTACTTAGACATTCTGGCTAGGTTCCGGTTGAACTTGTCCTTTCCCACCTCTTCTCCTCCCCAAACTTCTCTCAGTTTGGAGCCTACACCCCTCCGACAACCAGCCTTTCCTGGCCTACAGCACCTGCCCCGAACCTACTTGCACTGCGTGCTCTACCGCTTCATCAGGTGCCTACCTTTCCCAGTGGGGCTACTGGCCCAGCCAGAAGCCACTTCTGACATCTGAGGGGCAATAATCGTGATAAATGAAGAGACGTCCCACTCATTCCAACTCAATATTGTGAGAATTTAATTCAAGTACCATCAGGAGAAAGGCCTCTACGGGGCAGACAAGACAAAGCTTTAAAGAGATGGCAATATTTCCATGCATATTTT
Source organism: Anoura caudifer (assembly GCA_004027475.1). Taxonomy (NCBI): domain Eukaryota; kingdom Metazoa; phylum Chordata; class Mammalia; order Chiroptera; family Phyllostomidae; genus Anoura; species Anoura caudifer. The sequence goes on along the minus strand of PVKU01000360.1, from coordinate 166,173 downwards.
CTTTGATACTCACTTGGGAGGGCATAAGATCTCTTCAAGAAATTCTTCAATCTTATTTACATCCGTTTTGACTTCATTGTTGAAAGTTATAAATGGTGGGTGGGTCCCAGGAGCCAAGTTCTGCAGGTCGACAGGCTTCCTGTTAGGCAAAATATAGTGATCAAACTTGGATCATTTTTTTACTCTAACTGAGAAGACAACAATTCCTGAAATTCTCAGAGTGGCTCTGAATTTTAAAGTATGTAAAAATGAATAACAGCGTTTTTTCCACTAAATATAACAGCTGCAGTAGTACTCTGCTAAGAAGCAAACCTCCACAAAGTGCATCATTTGTAGGAAAATTAGGAGAAGTCTTTCTTTCAACCAAAGAACAAAGGCCTTCATTCTCATTCCACGTTTAACTGAGGTGCTTATTAGAAATGGTGGTCGAGTGAGGGGGAAAAAACCTGAGAATTGGGAAAGTCAGCCTCTAGTCTCAACTTGGGTGCCGAATGGTTGTGTGAAGATGGGTACACCCTGATTTATCTAGGCCAACCGTGTGTGTCCGTGTGTGTGTGCACACGTGTGTGTGTGTGTGTGTGTGTGAAATAAGAGACAAGAGCAGCTGATTCCTACAGTCCTTTCCAACCTCCAAATTCAGATGCTACCTCTTTTCCATTTTCCCAGCAGTCTAGCCTCAACAAGGAGAAGGATCACCGGATCTGACTACCTAAAGGTGAAATTACTTCAATACCTGTAAGACAGCATAACCAAAGGTAAGAGGTAAATAGAATGGAAAAATATTATAGTGAGTAAGAAAGGCTTTAAATACATATTAAAGATTTTGTTCAAATTCACTCTAAGAGTCATCAAGAAATCAAATAAATATGGGTCAGAAGAAATTGGTAAGCAATAGATAAAATAAATGAACACATGGAAAAATATCAAAAGACTCAATCATCAAATTCAAAACTAAATAATGAATAAATATTCTTCCTGTAAGTTAGAAAAAATTGAAAATACATAGAACACTGATAAAGATGGTAAAATCAGTTTGCAAACTACTACTAATAGCAAAGAACATTGGTACCACCCTGTTAAAAAGCCAAATGGCTCACCTAAGCCCACCAATGAATCCTGGGATCTACATGACCAGATATGGTGTACACCTTAATGATGCACAATGTAGAATCACACCTGTTTGGGCAGCTGTCTCTCCAAGTGTGGTCTAGGCTAGGGGGCCCTTTCACTGGGAGGACCAATGGGGTAAAAACATTCTCATTATACGGTACTAGGTTTTCTATAGTGGAGTTTTCTATGACCTACTCGGTGTGTGATATCATGAGGTACAGTATATACAGATGCAGGTATGAAAATAAATATTTTCTATTAAGGCAGACAGACATGCAAAATGCAAAAAAAATGCCACTCTTCTCACTAATTTTTAGAAAGCATAATTTTATTATCGATTTAAATTTTATATTAATTTTTTTTGCAATAACAAATAATGCATTAAGAAAAAGAAGATCAAAACTATGAACAGGAAAATGATAACTCACAACTATCAACAAATGAACATAAAAAATAAAAACAAAAACAAACTAAGCAAACAATCAGAACAGGAACAGGATCATAGGTATAGAGATCACATGGAGGCTTATCAGCTGGGAGGGGGAAGAAGGTGAGGGGGGGAAATGGTGCAGGGTTCAAGAAGCATAATTGGTAGGAATAAAACAGACACGGGGATGTTAAGAATAGTATAGAAAAGGCAGAAGCCAAAGAACTTACATGCACAACCCATGGACATGAACTGGTGGAGGAAGTGGGGGGAGGGACTACTGGAGGGAAGGGAGTACCAGGCAGAGGGGAGCAAAGGGAAAGAAACTGGGACAACTGTAACAGCATAATCAACAAAATATACTTAAAAAATAATGCATTCATAATTGTTCTGTTTAAATGAATTAGTAAATAAGTTATTTTTTAAAATCTGTTTTAATTCTTTGTTTTTTAAATACATTTTATTTCCCTCCTTACGACAAATGCACAGAATTTGAATAAAATAAAGGATATCTGTAGGTGTATCATGAAGGTGAAATACATTGTCATTAAAAATGACTTAAAATAGAGGGCACCCTAAAACCTATGCTCAGCCCATCCTACCGATCCCCCTTGTCTTCCTCTTTTCATTCTCTCCATTTCACTTTTCCTCCCCATTCCCCACCGCTCCCCATCCCTGTCTCTCAACTTAGATTTAGAAAGTGCCCCATCCCTCTATTACACTCTAATCAATGATACGAAGACTTAATTACTGCATTAGTCCAAATTTTCTAACTCAGGGCTTCCCTTTACCCAAATTGTAGAGCCTATCTCCCTCCCAGGGCAAAGAAAAGACAGACATGTTTTCTGTGAACTTCTGTAAGAACCTGAGCTCCAGAAAGGACTTGTAAAAGTCAAAACCTGATTTGATTTTCAACTCTGATTCTTTTACTGAGCGTTCTTTAGTCTGACAAGGTGAAAAGTCCGCACAAAATGGTCGGGACACGTGAAACCTGAGCAAGTCTTCCAGATGCTCGTCTATTGAAATAGGTCCACCTCCAGGTTTCAGTAACTTTTACAAGCACTCAACTCCAAATCAGAACTAATCCTGTTCTATTTTTCATTCCACTGGTTTCTTCTGCTTATTCATTTTCAGTCCTCATCCTGACCACCTGTTCTTCTTTGACCATTAAACGGCCCGGCATGTCCACGCCCACAGTCATCTTTATTCTTCAAGTCACCCACGCACATTTTCACTGACATGTTCACATTTTCCCAACTTACAGTTTACTTCCTCCTCAACTCAGGAAGAGTCCAGAAACCCCACCTGTTTGGGGTTTGTACCTCTAGTTTCAAATCTTAACATCTTAAAGTTTTTTTTTAAAGGTAGCACAAGGATAAACAAAGGACAGCAGCATCTTATTGACCCAAGCACCTAGGGTCAATAAGAGTTTACACAAAATACACAAGAGAAAGAGAACACACACATCTCCCATGCGTGATGCCAGGGATGAGTAAGTGTGTTCTTTAATCTTGTCATATCCACTGAGCCACACCAGCCAGGGCATCTATTACTTCTGTAATAAATTATGACAGCTTTTAAGCTCTCCAAACAAAAATATTTATTAGTGGACAAACAGAGTTAGCATGGTAGAGAAGAAAAAAACAAAGACTGAATTTAAAAAACCTGATTAAAATCTCAAATTGAATAGTTCTGCCATTCACCAGCTACGTGACTAAGTCAATCCCAACCACCTTGGGTCTGGATTTCCTCGTCTGTATTAGGAACCTGAGACCTGGTTTGCCCGAGGAGAGCAAATCAAATAAGGCGCGGGAAAGTGAGCTAAATCCAAGTCTGCGGATGGCGGTCTCGACTGCTTTCAGTACCACATTAACAAAGCGTTGTGCATGGGTGGTATTAAACTCTGTCTGAGGGTGATGGTTCGAAACTTGATTTAGCATTCACTGATAGGTAATAAGAGATCTGGTTAATATAGAGTCATGTAAGTGAAGTGAAACCAGGTATATGATTACCAATCTTCCACTAATGTTGGTGACTGGTGGACAGTCCATCTTGTTTCTGTTGAAAGCCTAGATTTTTAAGAAACCAAAGTGGTAAAACTGTTTTCCAGAATTAACTGTGAAGATGAAGGACAACCACGTTGTATCCTTATTCCAAGCAAAAATAGGTTTGAGAAGAAACTTTAATGACTCTAAGGGGATTAGTAGACTTCAAATAAATGGACAAGTGGTAAGCACTGAGGTGACTCAGAAGCCATATCAAGTCATCAAGCCAACAGAATCCAAGATGCTTCAACTTCTAGTTCTCACCTGGCACTCTGAGGCCTCAGGTGTTTTGTTTGACCCACAAAGGCTCATTTTACAGATGGTTTACACAAACTTAACATTTCAGTAACTCTGTGAGAGAAACGAAAATGAACTGATAGGCAACGGCTAAAAAATTCAAGAACCCTTGGTTTTACCATCAAGGCCTTCAGTAAATATTCAACAATTCAATCAAATAATTCAAACGTTTCCCTGAGTGACAGATATCTAGGAAAAGCAAAGCCATGCCTTGAATCCATGCCTTGAAACAGAGCATGAGTACACTTCAATGTCTGGATTTTGTTCTTTTTAACATTACTTCTCAAAGCAGTCCTTTTTTTAATAGTAGCTTTTTAAATCAAAAATATATTCCATTCTCTCCCACTTCTTCCCAGATGAAGAAAAGGAAATAAAGAGAAACAAACTAACCATGAACAGAGAGGAAAAGAGAGAAATGAAAAGGAGGAACCTTATAGGAGCTAATACTTTAAGCAACATAAGTGGCTTAGCTTCAATTAAAATTTAATTTGGTACACTTGCAACACTTGGGCGATGCCGGCTGGTGGCTCAGTTCCAGCTGCTTAGTATAAAAGGAGTGCAGCACAGCCACAGCGCACAGAAGCCGATTCTTAAAGGACCTGTCTGTAACTATTCGACTCACTAAATGAAGAAAAACAATACTATGTATATAGAACTTCCACTTCCCTTTTGCAGGTCTTGATTTTTAAGGCATAACATTAATTCACACTAATCAAGAGAATATTGGACACTATAAAGCAAATAAGCACAAAAAAAAAAAGTTAACACCACAAATCCTTTATTGTTTCAATTTACTCCTATTAATTATTCCCCACTAGATCTGCTACATTCTAATAGTAAGGTCACTAACTGAATCAGTGAACCGTGGACTCACCAAAGCACGCGCCAGACCCTGGTTACTAAGCATCTACGTGCACCAGCTCGACCGGTGAAAGGGTCTTGTTTATTTTGATTCAACATGGTATACCGCTAATCTTTGTCTACTTTAATGTCAATTTGTGGAGCGATTGTTTTAAAACAAAATAGCACCCATGCAGGTTTCAAATACAGCTTCTGTAATTATTAACAGATTTTATTAACACAGTTTGTAAGTATAGTTTATACTAACAGGTTTAAAAATGTTCACTAATACTTATCTTTGAAATTATCTCAAAAAAGAACGTAAAGACAGGAGGCAACAAAGTTCTCCCTCAGTCTGACTACACGTCTGTCTATCCCTATGTATTCCTCTTTCACACACACACACACACACACACACACACACACACACACACGTGGAGCATGCCTAAGATTCAGAACGCGTCCTCAGGACACATGCCTCGAATTGTTAGGACTGTTCCAACCTTCGTGTAGCTCATCTCAAGTTTACAAGGGGGAAGAATAGGGTTTGTACTGTACTTTGCGGACTGGCCAAGAGCAGGAGATGGATGATCTCCCTAAAAGGCTGGCCTGTTCTGTTCCATTTAGTCTCCTTGTGCGTCTCAGTCACGCTGCTGTTGCTGAAGATCTACCTGGAACTCACCGATCTCTCAGCTTGCTGGAGGCTGTTTTCAGAAGGGTGGAACCACAGAGCAAACTATTTGAAGAATCTGCTTGGACATCAGATTTTGTTGAGTTTATAACTGCCTTTTAAGATATGCGGAACTATCAGTTTTATCGTTTCACTGTAACACCTTAAACTTTTACAGAATTGTTAAAGGTTGAAACTATCATAATCTTCTAAGACTTTATGCCATTATTACGGCAACCCACATGTGGGTCTGACTTGCATGATGCTACAATTAGTGTGTTGACATTCAAACCAGGAAAAAACCAGTTGTGATAGTGCAAAGGAGGAGATAGTTACAGTGTTTAAAGTGGGAACGAGAGAATGGAAACATACCTTTAAAAAATGGTCTCCAATTTACTTTTTTTCTCTGACAATACTATGGGGTGGGGGGTGGATTTCAGTTACTGGTAATACAGCAGATATCACTGCTTTTACATTAAAAAGGTAATTTCTTAAAGCTATCATTTCTACTCTCATTTCTCAAAACCAGAAGTTTACCCCAGCAATATGTGACAAAATACGACATTTGGCTACATCCACGCCAGTGTTTCAGTTCCTCTGTCATTCTCCCTCTCCCTCTCCCTGTCCTCATACTTTCTTCCTCCTCTTCCTTGCCTACCTCTCAGGCTTATCTCTGCTCTACAGATGCTGATCTCTGACCTAGGGACTTCTGGGCACAATGAAGACAGTGGAAATCTTCAAATAAAGATCCCGATCACTGCCAGGAACCTGTCAGCCAGAAAGGCCCCGTAATAACCAGTGTGATTCAAAAAACAGTTCTATTCAAGTAACAGGTCCGAAGTGATTTGATAAGAGAAGTAAAAAGTGCCCTGAACAGTGTTCAGCACACAACAGACACTGAAGAAATGTTAGCTCATTTTGCCCCTCCTTCTTCCTGAATTTGAAAGTGAGCTAACTGACCTCCCAGATGAGGCGGCTTGCCCAAGGTCCAGGGCTCTCTCCAAACAGAGCCGGGCCTCTCCCGCTCCTGTGGTCGCTCCCCTTTGATGACATGTGACAACATCTTCCCATATGCGCCCCAAATTTTAATGCTTTCACTTACATTTATCTGAAGCTTTTGTTCGAATGGTGATCATTGCTAGAAAACCCAAATTCTTTTGAAGCCTAGGCAGTTTTTTAAATCTACAAGTTCTCTAATGTGATTGTGGCAGGAACTGAAAATTAGCTTTAGAAACGACTCCCACCACAGCATTAGGCAGCACTGGCAGGCAGGCAAGGGGAGGTTGTTCCAAGCTTCCCGGGGGGCGCGCGAACCCCACCAGCACGGTCATTAACCCCAACCGTGATTCAAAGAGAACGTGTCGCGCAGTGCCGGAATGGCTTGTTTTTTACGGATGAAATGGCAAGTAACAATCATTTTTTCAGGGCATAGAGTGAGCTTCTAAATAGCTCTCAGGAGAGTTCTATTGCTCACCAGTGGTTTCTTCCGAGATTAGTACTTTTCACTGAGCAATTAAGCAATTGCCTGGAAAAGCAGGAAAATAAATGCTGTAGGCATTTTCTCCCCCACAGCTTTCTGAAAATGGTCCTATTTAGAGTTTTAACATTAGGACTATATTACGAAAGGTACTCTTCACTACAGGATTTTTATTCCTCTGTGACAACTTGACTTTACACTGGCTTTCTGAGCCAATGTTCACGCTCTCCAGGGACCTTCCTTCTCTTTGACATCTAACTAAAGACTGAAAGTGAGTAAACTCACTGAAAAAGATGGCCAAGATAAAGACCAAACCTAAATACAATGCTATTTGTGAAAAGGAAGTTGATGACTAGGGGTGGACGGGACTCACCATCATCTACGGCTTGTGTACTTTCAAATGTCCTGAAGAACCATTTTTAAATACACTGTAGACCTAAGATTTCTACAGAGAACTAAAAAATACAGGCCCCCATATTACTGTTCTCTGTTGATTTTACACAAAGCCCTAGGAAATAAACATGCATTTTCTTTGAGTGGTAGTATTTTCTAACAGGAGGCCCTGAATCTTTCTTTGGACAATAGTTCCCACGTGTCACTTTTGACATGTAGGGTGCATAACTCTTAAACATACACAAGTGCCCAAATATCCATCAACTTACAGGAATAATGCCTTAGAAGGTTTGCAAAAGTGAAACTGATGACTTTGAAACAGCCCTTACGTGTTCACTTCCTTTTCTGAACCAGATTATCATCGTTTATGGCGCCATCACTGGTATGTTCCGCCATCAAGCACTGCACTGAGCTGTTCAAAGAATTTCTGGAAGCACGGCCGTCAACTCACTTGCTCCAACCCAAAAATGGAATAGGAGAAATCATGTATTTTAAGACACAGCAAGGGTGTGTGCCGGGCGGCATGGTCTATTTTTAGGAGTTATGTTGGGAAACTTTTTTTTTGTGAATGCATGGAGGGGGAAAAAACAGTAATCAAAGCATAACTACACGAATTATTTCATTCTTATAAGAGCTAGGTCTGATGTGAACTGGGTATGTCTTCGAAAGAGCCTGTGGTTTTAACTCTCACCGTCCCCAAGGCTTATCTCTCCACGCATATGCATAACTAATGGGGTTCCTGGAAGACTACAAGGCTTATTTTCAATAAATAAATTCCAAGTCTGGAAAATTTCAAATAAGTGCACTAGCAGTAAGTAAGAAATAAATAGTAAGGAACTGCTGGACGTCCCGGGGACAGTAACCTAGACCTGGGAATGAGAGTACAGCCCTCACGTCACGCTCACTCGGCGGTGCCCAGAGGGATAACATACCTAAGTTCTGTCAGTCAAGATTTTTCCTTCAATATTGTCCATAACTGATACGCTTAAAAAATTAGCAGCAAGCTATGCTGTGGCATTTCTGTCAAGAGGAATATATTTCCACTGCTGAATCCTAGATTTTCTGTTGGCGTAACTGTTTTTAACCCTTATTTTTTTTCTTTTCTCAAGTATGAATGTGCTTCACCTCAGGGGGAAGAGACATTCCTGAGGAAAAAGAGCGGACTACGTGTCAGGGCTCCCCTCAACCTTCTCCAATCTGGTCCCCAGCAAGAAAGGCAGGGACCGCTCTTCAACCAGCAAGAACAATCACAGCGTGGATAACTGCTCTTACTGCACGACTGTATTTAACCAACCACGGTTATAAGGACCCAGGTTACACAGGCCCTTGTTTAGCAAACGTGGGACCAAGATACCTGCTTCGAAAGCCTCTCACAGGTCCAGGTTTACACTGCAAAAACTCCACTCCAGCCACACTGAAAGTCAGCTCCTGGTGCTGCTCTTGAAATTTAAGGTAAACATGCAATAAGGTCCTAACAAGACTGCGTGGCCACATGCAATTTACTGGCATTGTGAGCTACCATAATACTTAACACAAGTTAAATCTGTCCATACTCGGTTGAACTTTACAATATATTTTCTTTAGAGAACAGATGCAAATAAAGTAAAGGATTTAAGCTGACCCCAAACTACAAGAAATTCTTACCTTTTCAGGTCCACAGTTGTGACACTAAACACAACTCCTTTGAGCCAAAGAATCATGAAGAGCCTCTGGGAGAAGGGGCAGTTTCCTATGCTTTCACCATCACTGCCAGCCTGGGGAACAGAAGTAAACGTTAAAAAACAAGGTCAAAGTGATGACACTCAAAATAATAGATCTTTTTCTGAATTTTTCATCAAGGATACAAGAAGACAGGGAAAGTTGCACTGTGGAAGTAAGGGTGAAAATTCAGGTTTTATTATTTTCCTTTTTCATTTGCCTCATTCTCTTTTAAAAAAAGGCCAGTATACAGCCCTAGCTGAGTTGTCAGTTGTTTGAAGCGTCGTCCTGTACACCAAAAGGTTGTGGGTTCGATTCCTGCTAAGGGAACATATCTAGGTTGCAAGTTCAATGCTCAGCCAAGGCACATACAGAAAGCAACCAACTGATATTTCTCTCTGACATTGATGTTTTTCTCCCTCTCTCATTCTTTTTTCTTCCTCTCTCCAAAAATCCATAAACATATCCTTGGGTGAGGATTAAAAATAATAATAATAAAAACAAAAATGGCCAGTCTAGTATAGCAATGTCTAAGAGAAGTTACTGCAAGGACAGAAACTACCTCTATTACCACTGCCCAATACGGTAACCATTTGTGGCATACGGCTAAAAAGTATTTGAAATGTGGCTAGTTCAACTTAACTGAATTTTTAAAATTTTATTCACATTTAATAAATTCAAATTTAAACAGTTGCATGTGGCTAATGGCTATCATATAGGACAGCAGAGGTCTAATCAATCTTTAAGAGATGCAGAGATCCTCACTCCAGGGCAAAGTCTATTATGGGTTTTATAAAATATAAGTCATTTCTTGTTCTATTAGATAATACTCTTTTATTATAAAGTTTTTATGTATTTATTTCTAGAGAGAGGGGAGAGGAGGGAGAAAGAGAAGGAAGCATGATGTGTAAGAGAAACAGCAATTGGCTGCCTCTCACAATGGCCTGCCACCCAGGCATGTGCCCTGCCTGGGAATCGAACTGGTAACCTCTTGGTCCGCAGGCTGGCGCTCAATCCACTGAGCCACACCAGCCAGGGCAATATAACATTCTTTATAGGCCAACATAAACAGGGAAATTTGTAGATGTGTGTCTCTCTGAAGAGTTAAAATAATTGCCAGCCTCTCCGAATTGTTAAAAATATTCATTATAAAATTACATACCCTGTTTTACACATTCCTTCAGGGAGAAAAAAAAATAACATAGCTTTACAATGAGCTATTTGTAATCCACTTAATGAATGCAGCAGTTGACATCCCCGAGTTCAACAATGAGGTAGAATTTTCCTGAAAACCAGAGTGGAATAAACCTTTAATTCAATCGTGTATGTCCCAAGTTTAAAAGGAAGGGAGGTGGGGAAGGGAGATGGGGGTGGGGAGCCAGCTGCTGGAAGAGAACATTCTGACACTTGCTAGGACCAACCCAGCCCCCTAGCCCTCTTCAGCATGGAGTCTGTGAGGAAAGCCAGAAACAGCTTTCAACAAGTCATTCGAAGATGCTTGTAAAAGTACTGTTTATTATCCTAAAGTAACTCTGAAAAACCTCAGAGCCAAGTGAGTAAAATGCTACATGCAGCTAAGTCATTAATTCCTAACTAGTGGTGAAATGGGGGATGGGGAAAAATAAAAAGGTACCTGGTCACACATGATATAACCAGCAAGCACACACAGGCACATAAGGGTTCCAGAACCCGCCCTAATCAGACAGCATGGGATGGTTACAACGGAGACTGAGGGGGAAAGTGGATCATTCTTTATCAGAAGCAAAACACGCACAGAATTACAGCCAGAATGAATCTGATTAATTTCTAATGCTGCAACTTATACAAAATTTACTTCCTAAAAAAGTTCTAGTTCTTAAATTTGCAGGGGTGTCCAACCCACGGCCCATGGGCTGCATGTGGCCAACACAAAATTGTAAATCTACTTAAAACCTTTTTTTTTTTTTTGCACATCAGTTTTCCTTGGTGTTTGTGCATTTAATGTGTGGCCCAAGACAATTCTTCTTCTAGTATGTCCCAGAGATGCTAAAAGGTTGGACACCCCTGCAAGTTTAGAGTAAGAATAACCTAAAGAAACGGTTTAAAATAATATTTCTGGGACTTACATCCAGAGATTCTGATTCAGAAGAATTCCTGGGGGAGGCCCGGAAATCCTCGTTTTGCGAGAGGCACCCAAGGGGGTCACAGAGTTGGGCATCTGCTGGGCACACTGGCAACCGCTGCTGCGGGAAGGTTAGGACTACTCCTTCAGAGTACATGCCAGCTCTCAGGACTAAGTCATTCTACTATATAACAAACTGATACTCAAAGTTGCTTTTTTGAAGATGCTCACCACCCAAATACACAGGGTAAGTGGTAACATACAAGTTGAGTTTATTACAGATCGGAAAAAGTTAACACATTACCCTTCTATACAGCTTAACGACTAGCATTTTTACATAAGGTTGTGGCTTTAGATGCCCAGATTTTACTATTATTATTATTTTGCTTTCCCCCTCCCAGTTTTAACATGCTTAGCAGCAGAAGCGTAAGTACAAGAAAAGGATACCAAATTGAGACTTAGACTAAAAAAGCAGGAAAGTTTAGTAGACAAAGAACAAGTCTGACTCAGTGTTCATCCTTTGCCATTTACTTAATCTGTAAAATTAACCTTCCCCAAACTGCCTGTCATAGCACCGTTAAAATAATTACGCTGGTAAGGATGATGTAATAAAGATGTCACATGTAGAAACTGGAAAACACATTGTAAAAAGCAACTGGCCAGAGAGGAGACACAGCACCCCATCACGCCCTGCGAAGGTCTGCAGAGCAGGCTACGGGGCAGGGCCGAGGATCTCGGCAGACCCTCTCCGAGAAGGCCTGGGCGTGAAGGCCTGGTCAGGGTGCGAATGCTTCTTTGCTTTCGCCTCCTTTGTCTATAATTTTCTAGAAAGTTTTACCAATTCTTTCAGGTGTATCAATCATAAGCCATTACATTCTCCCTCTCCTTATAAACTACTTTCCTTTATGCATTCAAAAATAAAAGCATGCACACTCCAAGATAGAACTGAAGAACTGCCTCATTAACTACTCCCAAAACTCATGAAAATTCAAATAAATTTAGACGTGCAAGCTTTTCCCAATTTTTAATAGCATTAGAAAATTGAGAGCTACCAGACAGATGATGTTTTTGTAAAGTACAGTGAAACTGGAAAACTTCGGATTTCCAGAAGTCACAAGTCAAAAACGTCCTCCCTTAGCCCTGGCTGGTGCGGCTCAGTGGATTAAGTTCCAGCCTGGGAAGCAAAGGGTTACTGGTTCGATTCCGAGTCAGGACACATGCCTGGGTGGTGGACCAGGTCCCCAGTGGGGGGCATGCCAGAGGCAACCACACATTGATGTTTCTCTCCTTCCTTCTTTCTCCCTCCTTTCCTTTCTCTCTAAAAATAAATAAATAAAATCTTAAAAAAAAATTGAAACACTACAAGTCAGTTTTCCTACCCTTGAACTGCTCAACAGTTCATTACTCATTCATCTAGATTTTTTCTATGTACATATTATATTTTTTCTTTTAAAAATATGATCACTATAAATATATTTTTATGATTTATGTATTTTAATCCCAATTTAACGTAATCAACCTGCTGGAGGCTGTAGTGCTCCCCAGGACGGTGTCAAAGAAGGCCAATGAGGAAGCCAGGGCTTTCAACCCTGTTCCTGGTAATGAAGACCACCCCCCTTGCTGCTGGGGTGGAGGCCAGAGGAGGTCTAGAAGACAGTAGCCAGCAGGAACAACATCAACCAGAGGTGGCTGAGACCACTTCAGCCGAGTGTCAGTGGAGGCCACACACAAAGCTGGAGCTCACACCCCCACCTAGCAGTAATGAGGAGCCTTCACACCTTGGGTCTCCATGGAGGCCAGGTGGGGCATCTGGACATTAACCTCCACCTCACTGCTGCGACAAGGCAATGTCACTATACTCCTCCCCTCCCGGCCCCCTGCACAGCAGAGGCAAAGAAGTTTTAACAGACAGTTCAAACAAGACCCAGACTCTTAGAACATAAAAACGTCCGGGTTTAAACTGAAAATCACTTGTATTACAATGAAAAAAGGTAATCAACAGATGTCAACATCAAGATGACAAAGATGTTAGCCCTGGCTGGTATGACTCGGTTGGTTGGAGCATCATCCTGTAAACCGAAAGATTGTGGGTTCAATTCCCAGCCAGGGTACATACCCAGGTTTTGGGTTTGATCCCTGGTGGATGGGGGGCAGGGGGCACATATGAGAGGGCAACCAATTGATGTTTCTCTCTCATACAAGTATTTCTCTCTGTCCCCCTGACCTCCTTCTGCTTTCCCTAAAATGAAAAAAAAAAAAAAAAAAAAAGTCCTTGGGTGAAGATCAGGGAATAAATAAGATGACAAAGATGTTAGAATTATAGACAAAGATTTTAAAGCAGCCTGATTTTTGAAAAGAAAAAAAAAAAAAAAAAAAAAAAATTAAAAAAAAAAAAAAAAAAAAAAAAAAAAAAAAAAAAAAAAAAAAAAAAAAAAAAAAAAAACCTTTAATGAACAATTATGAACAGCTTAAAACAAATGAAAAAAAGGAAAGCCTCAGCAAAGAAACAGAAGATGTAAACAAGAACCAGATGGAGATTTTAGAACTGAAAAAATACAATAAATGAAATTAGAAGTTTAAAGGATAGGCTCAATGGCCAAGTGGAGGTGACGGAGGAAACAATCATTGAACCAGAAGATGGAACTATGGAAATTATCCAGTCTGAACAGCAGAGAAAATGTACGCTGAAAACGTGAAACTTCCTGCACAGTTCTATATGCTGATGTAATCCAGCTAACAATCATTTTTGAAAGCTTCCTTGGATGCTCTTAACTTGCCAGTTTCACATCTATAAATTATTCTGTAGGAACACTTACACAGATGCACAAAGGTAAGTAACAGGGAGGGGCACTGAAGCACTGTTAACATCCGAATGCTGGAGACCACCCAACGCCTATCAGTAAAGGACCTGAGAGACCGCCTCCTGAGAGCAGATCCGGACTAACTGTTTAGCCCTTGCTGGCACAGGTTGGGGGAGAGCCAGTGTTCTGTTTTCTGTGGTGTGTGGGGTAGAGCGGCTACTATCCGCCAGTTTCCAGACTTGCTCACAAGCTGCCCCTTTCCTGGTTCTTTGGTTAGAGAGACTTTTGTCAGAGTTTGTCTGAGCTTGTTAGTGTTTCCAGGTTGCCAGTGTCTACAGCTCCCAACCTCTGATGAATGAGGGGAAAAATAAGAAAACGCACCACCTTCGCAAACGCAGAAGTCTCTCAGAAGTACTGAATTTAAAAAGCAAAATTAAAAATGTATAAGATGTGGCATATCCATACAATGGAATATTATTTGATACTAAAAATCAATGAAGTATTGATACATGCTATAACTTGGGTGAATTTTGCAAAATTATGCTAAATAAAAGGAGCCATTCACACAACTCCACTTACATAAAAAGGCCAAAATAGGCAAATCCACAGAGACAAAGAGTCAATTAGTGGTTGCCTAGGGCTTGTGGGGGAGAGGGCGTAATACCATTAAGGAGTAACTGCTAACAAGTACAAGGTTTCTTTTTGGAATGGTAAAAATGTTCCAAAATTAGACTGTGGTGATGGATGAGCTACTTTGTGAACAGACTAAAAACCACTGAACTGGACACTTTAAGTGGGTTCATTGTATGGTCTATGAATTATATCTTAATAAAGCTGACTCAGAAATACATAGGCACAGATTACAAATACAAATATACACATACTGGACAAGATTCCATTTAGGATACACAGTTTTAAAAGTATGACTTCATATTACAAAAAAATATACATGTCTACGATGTTTTTTTTTTAAATCAGAAAACCCAAATAATCAAAGCAAAAACTTGAATAATCCCACTGACGCAGAAATAACCACCAATTTCCAGATACAGGATGAGTTAGCATTCCTTTGGGTTCTATTCTTATAAAGGGGGTAGCTCTGTTTAACTTGCTATCTGGGTTCCTGCTCACATACTCAACATTCCCCACCCCCCTCCCTCAGGACTCTGTTGTAATTCTTGAATTGCCTAATACCAGTATTTAATCAGAAATGGCTGGATTAACTCCTACGTTGCAGAAAAAGGGTCAGCAGGAGATGCCACAAATATTTAATGTTTTACTAATTAGAGGTTAAGGAATTGCTCACTTAGAAAACCTAGCTTAATCAGTTCATAGAAAGTTAGATCTTAAGCCCCAAAGAAGAAGGGCTTCTTCAGCTTCCTTGCTTTCTATTTCTTTGTGCGTACGGGGCTAAGGGTGAGGGGGTGATGAAGACTGGGGAAGAGAGGCTTCCTCTTAAGGTTAGAATGGGCTCCTGACCATGAAATCATTTCCCTTCACACACTTTCTAGGGAATGCATAAAACAATGTGCTGCCGAAAGAATGGACTCAAAACCTTGAAGGTCTCATTTCACCCTTAGAGTGGAGTCTATCTAAATTAGCTGTCTGCATGCACAAAATAGTTGGCTTTGATTTAGATTAACCTAAAAGTCACAAAACAACACGATAAATGGGCAGTCACCTGGCTTCTATCCTCTACTTCTTTGGGTTTTGCTACATGCATGCTAGAACCAAAGTCTAGAGTCTAAAGGTTTGTTTAATAAGCTGTTATCCTTCTACATGGCCTGCAGGGCATGTGGGACAGACACAGCATGGTTTAGAATCAGACCAACCTGGGTTTGACTCCTGACTTCACTACTTACCAGCTGTGTAATTACTCTTCAGTAAGTTACTTCACAACTGCGAGACTTGAGTTTACACACCTTTTATCATGGGCATCAAATCAGTTAAGGTATACACATAGTTCCTGGTACGTGGCAAGAGTTTAGTAAATGTCACTTAACTTTGAAGATGCTTCATGCACAGAACTCAGACACTTACCTATCCGAAATAACCTATTGAAATCTGAAGTCATCAGGATTAAGTTACTAGGATGCTATTGAGGAAATAGCTAAAATTCACAACTTAGCCAGTTTTTTTTTTTAGCCAAATGCCACAGCTCAGTAATAACTTTTTAAAGCACATTCTTCCACCCATAACAATCCAGAGTTAAATGTGTTGAATGGAAGAGATAACTCATCTTCCAGTAGTTCCAAAGGTTATCTGTTTCTGTTTCATTTAGCAGATGACCGAATTATGATTCAATAACCTAATGTAACCAACAGTTAAATTTTGTTTAAGAAAGCCCGTATACATGTACAATAGGCTTCACAAATGAGGCTATGCAGAAGCTCCCTCTCCGCCCCTCCTAGGATGCCTTGCTCAGCAGTGTTCTTCAGGATCCCCACCACTACTCCATTACCCCTCCATTCATTCGGTACAACACTGTGACGTGAATTTGGACACTTCACATGACTAAAATCACAGTCTCCTCCATCTGAAATGCCCACTGCTGTGCCTGTCCTTCAGTTAAGCTCAAGGCTCACCTCCAAGAAAACTTTCTAGATCCCTGTAGCCCAAATCAACGATCTGTTCTCTCAACTTTGATTCTAGCTCCTCAAACTCTGTCAACAAAAACCATCAGAGGATCTTGTTAGAATGCTGAGTCTGATTTAGTAGGTCTGGAGTGGGACCCAAGATTCTGCACCTCTTCCAAATCCCCAGGGAATGGCAAGCCTATGCTACTGATCAGGACCTGCCCTGTGATGCCCTAAATTGTTACTGAGTGTTATTACTTTACCACTCACGCCTCTGCAGTGTATCTCCCAAACCAGACGGTAATCTCACTGAGATGTCATACTTTTAGAAAGTCTTTTCATGGGACAACTTCTGTTCTCCTGTCAGTAATATCTACATATTATTATTACATCAAATGAGTTATCATGAAAATGTCTTAAAATATTGCCCAGCATTGGTAAGTGCTCAGTAATGAGTATCATATGCCAAGTAGAGAACATATTCCTGACTTCATGGAGCCTGGGGGTAGGGGGACCAGAGAGCAAGGTAATGGAATACCACTGAAGGGGTTTTGGTGTATGGGGCATACGAACATAAAATCCAATTTCTATTTTCAGACAATAAATAACACTTGCTACCATATGGAAAACAGGCTGGGGACATGGAGTTGATGAAGAATGGAAGGTGGGAGACCTACTGCAGAAATTCCAATGAAATGTGGCCTGGATTAGGTAGAGGCAATGGACATGAAAAATGCATAGATTAGCCCTGGCTGGTGTGGCTCAGTGGATTGAGCACTGGCCTGTGAACCAAAGTGTCGCTCATTCGATTACCAGTCAGGGCACATGCCTGGGTTGAGGGTCAGGTCCCCCATTTGGGGGGAAGGGTGAGAGGCAACCACACATTGATATTTCTCTCCCTCTCTTTGTCCCTCTATTCCCTGCTGTCTAAAAATAAATAAATAAAATCTTTTAAAAAATGCATAGATTAAATTGGGAAGGTACAATTCCAATGTGGATAGTTTGGATGTAGGAAGTGAAGAAAAGAAAGAAATCAAATAACTCTTAGATTTCTGATCTGAGCAACTGGGTAGAAGAAAGCCTCAAGATGGGGGTGAGTGTGCCTACCCTTTGTTGGAAGATAAAAAGGAAAATCCCTTCAAGAGATAATAACATACGTAGCCTTGCTTTGAAAATATTTCTCAGGTGAGAAAGGCTACAAACCAAAATCAGCACTGTTAACACCTCAGGACACCTTTGGGGAGAGGAAGGGGCAGGAATACTGAACCTCACGCCCACCCCTCTGTACTGTTTTGTTCCTTCTTTTTCAGATTTAAGAAAATTAATTCAAAAGAAAATATTCCAAATGTTTACACATGATATCCTTCTTGTCCCTAGTCACTGCCAAAATATTAAACTGCCTAAATACAACAGAACTGCTTTTCCCTCCATATTGCTTTTAAAAATGCTGAATGCGAAGTAGTCAAAAACCACTACCTGAAATGACAATGACAGCTGAGACAGACTCTGTCGAACACTTCTGTTCTGGTACATGTTGAAGCAAACGAAAACAGTGGCTCTAATCTGCACTAAAATCAAACCTGAAATGTCTCAGCCGGAACACTTTGTTGAAACCAAGTGTCAGGTGTACAATGACCAGACTTCCCATCTGAGCCAACAGAACCGTGATACAAACAAGTTCCGCTGGATGTTTACCGTCCCTCCTCCAAGCCTCAAAATAACAGGAGCAAAGACTCTTCAGAGCAAATTATAAGCCACATAATTAAAAATACTGAATGACAAGAAAAAAGAAAAAAGGTGGCCAAACCCTGAATCTACTCCCCATAAAAATCTACAGGGAGCAGATTTACTACAGGAAATGAAAATGTCACCAAAATGGCCTGGAAAGAAGTTCATAGCTACTGTTTAACTTAGTGGTTTACTTCTCACTTGATATGTACATGAAAGTTATTAATATGCATTAATCCTCAAAATAACCATACGAAGTTACGGTATTGCTTTCCTCACAGCTCAGATAAGGAAACAGATTTAGAGAAACTAAGTATCTTGCCATAGGTCACACAGCTGAGGAGTGGCAGAAGTGAAGTCGGGACTGGAGGACCACGCCGTGGACCACTTTTACAGTTTCCTACACCACGGAACGAAGGAGGTGCTGGATCTCAAAGGCTTGGTCTCACGGTTCCTACGGTACAACCACCATCTCTCTCACATGGACATCACCCATCAAGTAAAATAAATTGCTGAACCACAACCGTTATAACGTAATCCGCAAACATTATTTTAAATTTTCTAGTAGCCCTATTTTTAAAAAAGTAAAAAGAGACAGGTGTAATTAATTTTAATATTATTTTATTTTATTCAATATATCTAAAATATTATCATTTCAACATGCAATAAACAAAAAAAAGTGTCTACATTCTGTTCCTTGCACTAGATCTTTGAAACTTGGTGTATATTTTATACTTACAGCACATCTCACTTCAAGCTGGACACTTTCAAGTACTCAACAGCCACATACGCCCCATGGTGGCGCCTATCGAACTAAACAAAGAGGAAGAAGCCTCGGAACAACCCACGCCACCGCCACCAAGACCACGTGCCAAAAAGGTCACGTACCTGACTAATTGACTCAACCCTCAAGCTCCCAGATACTATTTATCCTGATTTCAAACAAATTTTAACAAGTTTGCTTATCTGGCTTAGCAAACCACGACAGATTACAATAGAAAATTAAAGGAAATGGGGCTGCATCAACAGAGCTAAGTGGGTAAAGGAAACAACAGAAAACACACACGCACACGCGTACCCATCCACGCATGCGCACACGCAAGGGAACTCGACGTTCAAAAAGCAGAGCAGCTGAGGCCGTTTTGCAGAGGCAAAAACAGTCTTGCATGGCTCGCTAGTTCCCGAGGCCATGGCTACATTTCTGAATTTGTATTCAGAATGAATGCTCACATTAATTGGCAGTTAAATCAGCATTTTAAGAAGTCAAGCAGCCATTAATGTATTTCAGAAATATTTTCTTTTTTTTGAAATATTTTCTTTTCAAATCAACTTGAGAACTCTGTACTATTTTTGCAATTTTTCTATAAATCTAAAGCCATCCTAAAATTATAAAGTTAATTTTTAAAAACCAATTTGAGGCTTGTAGTATGACCAAGTAGATCCCATAGGATCAACCCCCTGCCCCAGGACAATGACAACTCCAGGCAAAAAAAGCCACTTGACACTGGAAAATGAACAAAAACAGGCCGATGCGGGAGGGGCGTGGACGCTTGGAAGAGGTAAACAGAGTGGACAAGTTTCACCAATTTTTATTTTTCAACCTTGTGCTATGCAGGGCAGCTAAAACTCCAGTGAAAAATTCACAGTGCTGCTGGTTTGAAGAACCAAAGGACAGAGTTCAGAACCACCATCACCACTGGAAAATAAGGTAGAACACCATAAAAAAAAAAAAAAAGAAAAGAAAAGAGCCCAAGAGAGGGTCCTAAAATCTGCAGTTTGAGTTCAGCTGAGTTAACTACCTGCTTGGGGGAAAAAAAAAAAGGAAAGGAAAAATAAGGACACCCTGACCAGTGTGGCTCAGTTGGTTGGGCCTCCTCCTACAAAGCAGAAGGTCTAAGGCTTGATTCCCAGTCAGGGAACATGCCTGGGTTGCGGGTTCAGTCTCTATGAAGGTTTCTATCTCTTTTTTTCTCCCTCCCTTCCACTCTCTCTTTAAAAAAAGAAAAAATAAGAGGAAGGAAAAAAAAACAAAACCAATACTGCTCAGAGATGAGCAGAACATAACATCTGCAATATCCAGAATACAATCCAAAATTATTCCCCATAGGAAGAAACAGAAAAACATCACCATTCTCAAGAGAGAAAATAATCAGACGCATCCCAAACAGATGACGCTGCAATCTGCAAACGAGGATTTTAAGGTAGTTCTTATAAACCATGCTTATGGATATAAAATGAGAAAATATGTTCATAACAAAAGCAGACAGGAAATCTCAGCAGAAAGAGCCCACAAAAAGCAGATCCTAAAACTAAAGAAATGCACTATCTGAAACTTCTGAAAATCACTAAATGGTCTAAACAGTAGAACAGAGAAGAGAAAAACAATCTACGAATGTGAAGACAGATCCAGGAAAGTACCCAAATCAGAAGACTAGAAAAACAAAAAACAAGTGAAAAAATCAACAGAGCCTCAAAGACTAATGTGAAAATGTGAAAAGGTCTATATTTTTAATTTGAGTTAAATTCTGTCAGGAGAGGAGAGAGAATAAGACAAAAAAAATTTTCAAGAAATAATGGCCAAACCTTTCCCAAATTAAAACAAATTTACAGATTCAAAAAGTTTCATGAACATCAAATAGGAGTAACATAAAGTCACACCTAGGTTTATTATAATTAAAATGCTAAAAAGCAAAGAAAAAATAAAAATTTTATTTAAAGTAGCTAGGGAAAAAAGACAACATACTACATACAAAGTCATAAATGATTTGAATGACAGCTTAATTCTCATCAGAAATACAAGAGGCCAGAAAATATGGAACAACATTTTTAAAGTGCTGAAATAAAAGCAAAAACAAAAATCACCCCAAATCTTATATCCAACAAAAATACCTTTAAAGAATAGAAGAATGGAAATGAAGACAATTTCAGATAAAACTATGTAGAATTCAAATGTCTGATATTTAAAAGAGTTAATTTCAGGAATATAGAAGTCTAATAATAAGTGTTTATTATATTGGGTTGGCCAAAAAGTCCATTTAGTTTTTTTCTATAAAAAACATGTTTCATTTTCACCAATAACTTTATTGCCTTTGATATTTTGAGTATGTCGGCTGTCTCCCACTATTGGCTTCTAGTGGGCAGAGGCCAGGGGTGCTGCTGAACATCTTTTAATGCATGAGACAGCCCCACAGCAAAGAATTATTTGGCGAAAATGTTAACAGTACCAAGAAACTTCACAAACCACTTTTGACACGTTCGATCAGTCACAGCATCTTCTCTATACACTGTACAAATCTTTTTGCATTTCAATTGCATTTTTACCTTTCTTGAAATAATAAAGCATAATATGCCAAAAAATGTTGTGTATTTTCTTCCATCTTCAATATTAAAATGGCTGTACAAGAATTCACCAATTTTGATAAGTTTTTTTTAAATGCCCACTGATATGACAGCTGTCACAACAGACTCTAACAAAATTGTTTTGAATGAAGTGAAAAACAACTAAGCACTTCTAGAGCCATCGTACGAGAAAAACTAAATGAACATTTTGGCCAGCCCAATATTAAGAAATGTTTGTATCATTAAAAAAATGTGCCTTTTATGATTAGTTATTCTCACTGTTGGTTACATACAAAAAACAAAAACAAAAACAAAAAACCCAGTTACCTCAAACGTTTTCACTAAGCCTCATTCTTTTAACATCTAACCAAAGATAAACTCACTAACTACCAGTCTTCCCTTGTTTATCAGCAGAAGCCAAATACACTAGGGTGGGATAAAATGCTTATGCAAGTCAAAATCCAGCAGCCACTTTCCCTAAGGGCAATTTTAAAATACACATGCACTAGCATAAACTAGGCTCAGAAAGAGTCCTGGGAGTGACAGAAAACAATGAAGTGTTCAAAAAATACTCTTCCCTAGTCGTGCTATGGCAGCTACCTAACTTTAGTGGCTAAGAGTCTTTATAAACAAGTTCCCAGACCTAGAAATTCCAAGAGTTCAGCAGTAGAGTAAAAATCCAATTACTCCCTTTGTAAAAAAATCTAAGTTCTCCAGCAAGGTTTTTTTTTAAATATATTTTATTGCTTATGCTATTACAGTTGTCCCATTTCCCCCTTCACTCCCCTCCACCCTGCACACCCCCTCCCACCCGCATTCCCCCACTTTAGTTCATGTCCATGTATCATAAGTTCTTTAGCTTCTACATTTACCAAACTATTCTTGCCCTCCCCCTGTCTATTTTCTACCTACCATCTATGCTACTTATTCTCTGTGCTTTTCCCCCCTCTCCTCCTCCCACTCCCCTGTTGCGAACCCTCCATGTGATCTCCCTTTCTGTGGTTCTGTTCCTCTTCTATTGCTTGCTTAGTTTGTTTTTGTTTTTGTTTTAAGTGTAGTTGTTAATAATTGTGAGTTTGCTGTCACTTTACTGTACATTTTTTTCAGAGATTATACTTTGGGTAAACAAAAGAAAATAAAGAATTCAAAGGATAAATGAAATATGTAAGGGACTTTAAAAACAGAATTACATGATATTACATACAAAAAATTGGCTATAAATACATAGAGTATGTCTTCCCACTGGACTTCTAAACGACTACGAACAGTGGATTAATAATGATAACGATGAACAAAGAACTGCAGCCATAAAAATGCTATAGAATATTTTAATATAACATGAAAAGAACATGTTATATTAACATGTTCGAACATGAAAGAATGAATCTTTCTGTGGTATTTTATTTTTGAAGTGTCCTTGTTTAAAACTGTCACTAAAATATATTACCAAATAAGTTTCTTTTAAAATTATATGCTCAGCAGCATACAGCAACTGTGAAAAGTTAACATTCAGAACTCTTATCTCTCTTCTGGGCTGACCTAAAATCAATTTCAAATATCTGAATAGTACAAGATACCTTGCTTATTATTGAGATTTTTGCTTACCATTTCTTTTTTTTTTTAATCCTTACCCAAGTACATTTTTTCCACTGCTTTCAGAGAGAGAGGGAGAGAGGAAGGGAGAGAAGAAAGAAGAGAGAAAAGCACAGATGCCAGAGAGAAGCACTGATTGGCTGCCACCCCAAAGCGCCTGGACAGGGGATCTGACATGCCTGGACCAGGGGTCAAACTGCAACCTTTCAGTTACCGGATGCAGTTCCAACCAACTGGCCACACAGGCCAGGGCTCTGCTTACCATTTTGATGCACAGGTGCCTTAACTATGATAAAAGCAAATTTTCACTGAGAATAGTTCTGTATCTGTTTTCTCTTAGACATAACAAAACCTTCCCTTTATCTTTAAGGTTGTTCATCTGAAAACTATATTTTCTAGTCAAAGAATTCACTGTTGAAATAGTTTTCATTTTTCTGGCAAATTGCCCCCTTTATTACTGAGAATTTTTATTAGCTCCATTTATATTTGCTGTCTATTAAACTGCTTCTAATTATGAGAATTTAATTACCTAGATCTGACTTTGAAATCTCAGGTCTCAACTTTCTGCCTGGGCCTAAGACAACCAAGACTAAGGCTACTTTAGTACATAAAATAAATCTGAACTGGATTGGACATCACGTCTAAGAAACACACCCACTTTTCAGATGAGAACAACTTGAACCTGGTCTTCCAATTATATAATTTGAAGACTCTAGACCTCTAAACCAATCTGTTATTAAGTTTAGATCAATGTATCTAGTAAGCAGCTAGTCAAAAAACCCAAATTGCATGTCTTCAGTTCAATAACTGAATACTATTTTTATCTCTGGTATTTTACTGTGAAATAATATAGAATACAACACCAGAAAGAGACAATACTCTTTACATGCTTCTATCCACAAACTTGGAATACTTCTTTCCTGCCCCTTCTTGCCTGTAAGGTTTCTTTTGAGAAATCAGCTGACAGTCTCATGGGAACTCCTTTGTAGGTAACTGTCTCTTTTTCTCTTGCTGCTTTAAAGATTCTTTCCTTATCTTTAATCTTGGGAAATGTAATTATGATATGCCTTAGTGTGTGGGTCCAACTTCTTTGAGCTTCCTGGACTTCCTGGAAGTCTATTTCCTTTGCCAGATTAGGGACGTTCTCCTTCACTATTTTTTCAAATAAGTTTTCCATTTCTTGCTCTTCCTCTTCTCCTTCTGGCAGCCCTATGACTCAGATGTTGGAACGTTTAAAGTTATCCTGGAGGTTCATAAGCCTCTCCTCATGTTTTTGAATTCTGGTTTCTTCATTCTGTTCTGGTTGAATGTTTGTTTCTTACTTGTGGTTCAAATCATTGATTTGAGCCCCAGTTTCCTTCCCGTCACTGCTGGCTCCCTGTACATTTTCCTTTATTTCACTTTTCATAACCTTCACTTCTTCCTCTATTTTGCAACCATATTCAACCATTTCTGTGAGCAACTGATTACCAGTATTTTGAACTCTGCATCTGATAGGCTGGCTATCTCTTCATGGCTTAGTTCTACTTTTGGAGCTTTGATCTGTTCTTTCATTTGGGCCATATTTGTTTGTCTTGGTGCACTGGTTAGTAAGGGGAGGAGCCTTAGGTATTTGCCAGGGAGGGGCAACCCACAGCACTGTATGGCGCTGTCTGTGGGGGAGGGACCAAGAGGGAACAATGCTGCTTGCTCAGCTCTCAGCCAGCTGTCAGTCACTTCCCCCGATATCCACAAGCAAGTTCATCCCTTCTGGTGCTGATTCCCAGGTAGGTGGCTTTGTGTATGTTCTAGGGCCCTGTGGGTCTCTCCAACAAACTCTCCTGTGAGGCTGGGAATTTCTCCCACCACCGCCACCCCCATAGGTTTTTACAGTCAAAGGTTTTAAGGCTTTATTTCCCTGGGTTGCACGGCTCCCGAGTTGTTTCTCCCAGTTTATCCACACACAAATGTGTGACCACCTGGTCTGCCAGCCACTGTCTTTCCATGCATCCTCTCTGCCCCAGCTGCCTGTCTCCACCCCTCCTACTGTTCTGGATGAATGTTTCTTCTTTAACTCTTGATTGTCAGACTTCCATACAATTCGATTTTCTGGCAGTTCTGGTTGTTTTTTTTTGTTTGTTTCTAAATTTGTTGTCCTTCTTTTGGTTGTACAAAGAGGCAAAGTGTATCTACCTACCCCTCCACCTCGGCCAGAAGTCCTTTTTTAAAAAAAAAAAAATTTGTGTGTTTTAAAGAAAGAATCCTTGTAAATGGTTTGGGGTTTTTTAAGGGACAAAGGAAGGCAAACCATAGGACTAAACAGCTTCGTAATTTTTTAAGTGAGCCAAAAGTTTTTTTTTAAAAAAAAGGCAAAGAAGAAAGAAACAAAAAACCCCAGATCCCAAAGCACTGGCTGATCTCATTAACTCTGCTTAAGAAACTTTATAGATGTGACTTCACTCCTGGATTACACATCTATATTTAGTTTATACCTAATATGGGTAAAGTCCCGAACTAACAGCCATTTCCTCTATCCACAAAAAGAAACTTCCTTGCTTTTTTTCTATCAACAATGCAAAGATTAGTGAAGGCTCCTCTGAAGAGAGAGGTTAAACACACACACAAGGAAAAATATTAATGTCTTAGTACATTATTTTTTTTTAAACTTGGACTGCTTTGACGCTTCCAAATTGAAAAATAATTCTAAATCAAATATGTGATGGTCAAGCCAAACTCCTTAACAAGTTTATAAATAACCCCTTTACTTTAAAAATACTAATCAACCAGGACCCAAAAATGCACAGAGGTGAGGTAATGGAAATTTTACAGTTTCCTTTCAAATTTAACCAAAAGAACTGAAAGCAACCACTCATTTAACAAACCACCTAGCCTCACTGGTTGTTTAGCAATATATTTAAACAGTCTCCAAACTTTTTATTTTTTAATTTTTCAGGGTAACTGAAAAGAACAAATAGTAAAAACAAAACTCTGGTGGGTAAAAATTCAAGTTTCAAATAGAGAAAAGGAACATAAACAAATTAGAAAACTCTTAGCGGTTAAGAGTCAGGCTCCAGATCACAAACACTTGGTACAAATCCCAACACTGCTACTCACTAGCCCTGCAACCACACGCAGGCAATGGCCTCTCCAAGCCTCCCATGTAAAACAGCATTGACGGCACCTATCTCAGAGTTTATACGAGGATTAAACTAGCTGACGGGCGAAGGGCTTGGCACCTATGTTTTGGTGCCTGGACCATAATACTATCTATTATCTTACAGCTATTATTCTGACTTGAACAGAAAAGCAAAAACCTACTGTTCATTTTTATGTGTCAGTGTACTCCATCTGACACAGGAATAAATAGTTTCAAGAGGCTTGTAATATTATTATAAAATAAAGGATACTAAA
Organism: Anoura caudifer; assembly: GCA_004027475.1. Classification (NCBI taxonomy): domain Eukaryota; kingdom Metazoa; phylum Chordata; class Mammalia; order Chiroptera; family Phyllostomidae; genus Anoura; species Anoura caudifer. The sequence goes on along the minus strand of PVKU01000360.1, from coordinate 139,688 downwards.
GTCACTTTCTGATCAATTTCTAGTTTTATCATCATTCCACAGTGGGATAAGGTGAAAAAAAAGTGTTTTTCATCTTAGGGTCTAGAAATAAATTAGGAATTAGGAGACTTCAACTCTTTCTACCCTCACCCCTCAAAAATTACTAAGCATAAAACCTATAAACCTACACTAGGTCGATTTCTTCCACTACAAATTAAACGGACGGAGAGAACCTAATCTCTCCTGCATTTCCCTCAAAGAAATGCCAGTGACTATATGACCAGTTCAACTTTATAAGTGAATACCATAAAAAGCAAGGAACAGTGCAATGTAGTAGCAGCACAGTGAGCTAAGTGAAATAAATATGTAATATCCATAATTCAAAAGAACTTCTACAAAACCACTAGATCCTGTACGCCACAGATTATTGTTTACTTCTTTGGTTCTTTCATAAAAAAGGCTGAGAAGGGTGAGGGAGAGGAGTGGGAAAGAAAAGAGAAACAGGAAAAACGTCCCCACGAACAGTGGACTCTCAACTTCAGCTACAAGTGCAGACAGAGCTGCTGAGGCAGACGGGCTAAGGCGGCAGAGTCCCATCTGGCTGTCCTGCAGTCACCCAGCAAGCACCAGCGGGACCACGGTCCACTGAAGTTAACTCAGGAATAAACTGAAGGCTACTCTTGGGCTTTTTTTGCACTAAACCTGCTCTTCTGATAAAGAATGGAAAGTTCCCCAGCCTAGGGACAGCCTGGCAGATGCTTCTCTTAGTAACATCCTGGTGATTAAAACCATATATATTGAATATATAATGTAACCATGAGCCAATACAGTCTTAACTCAGAATTCCAAAAGGCCCAAGGAATAATAATAAGAAAACCATGCTTACTATGGGTCAAACGCTAAGAACTTTTCTTATATTGACTCTTTTCATCTTTCCAAAAGTCTAAGAGGTAGATACTATTCATTACCCCAGGGGAGATACTAAGGCAGCTAGTGAAAGGGTAGAACCAGAATTGAAACACTGTCACTACATTGCCACTATGACATCATGACAACTTCCAAATGACAACTGCCTACTTGAAATAGTAATTCTAACCAACTTCAACTCTGAAATAGACTAGTGCCTTACATGGGGAATACGAGTGATTCTTCAAGTCAAAAACCGCCCCCTGGTTCTGACTTTGGAATACTGGATCACAAATATCACGAAGGACAGAAAGCACCTTTACGAGCAGTACCAAGGCAGCACCATCCTCTAGCACAGGCAGCCCTGCTGTGTCTTCAGGACGAAGCCTGCAAAGCTCCATCCTAGTGGCTGTCAAGGCCATACTCTGGGCCGCATACACAGTCATGAACTCTCCCTTCAATCCTTTTCATTTTGCAAGGGGGGAAAAAAGTAAATCTGTTCACTTCAGTCTAAGAGTCATTTTTTTAAATTATCATCTGAGGATATGTTTTATTGATTTTAGAAAGGGAGGCAGAGTGAGTGAGAGAGAGAGAGAGAGAGAGAGAGAGAGAAACATCCATCGGTTGCCTCCTGTACATGCCCCGGCTGGAGACTGAACCTGCAGCCTAGGTATGTGCCTCGACTGGGGATGGAAACCAAAGCCTTTTTTTGGTGTACACAACAATGCCCAACTGAGCCACTGGGCCAGGGCCAAAATAAGAGTCACTTTGGGACACAAAATCAAAACAGCACATGCGAGCTGAACCCAATGACTTGCACCGCACTCTCAGCCTATTTCTCTGGCTCCTTGTATGATTATTTCTATGAATGTAATAAGCATTTGCTTTTATCAAATCATATGATATTGTATTTCTTCTTTTCCCACCAGCCTCCTCTGGAATCAACCCTATGCAAGGGGGGAAAAAAAGGCTTCTGTGTACTCCTTCAGCAAACATTTTACTAAAGAACAATTAAATTAATTAATACAAGTAATACACTTAACACAGTGTCTGGCACATAGCAAGCACCTCATAAATGTTTCTGTTATTTCAGTTAAGTATGTGTTATGTTGATTTAGTATGAAATACTCCTGCATTTGGAAAATGCAACAAAAATATAAGTCAGTGGGAACAAGCAACAATTCTAAATATACACAAACGAGACCTCCCAGTCAATGTTATGATGACTCATGGGAAATATTTTCCCCTCTAACATCATGGTGTGTATCGTGTTCCTTCCAACATTAGAGCTCTACTGGCTTATATATTTTTTAAAAAATGCTTTCCTTTCACATGGATCCCCCTCCAGCTACCAACCTCTCTAATTAGCCAAGTTTCCCGTTAGAGCTGGCTTTACACAGTGAGTCTACGCTTCCTCCCTATTCACTCTTCCAGCCACTCTACTACGGCTTCCCCAGCACCATTCCACCAAAGCTGTTGCGAGTAAGCTTACCACTGACCTCCAGGCTGATAAATCAAACAGCTACTCATCTAACTTGACACAACTGGTCACTCCTTCCTTCCTAAAACCTTCTCCTAGCTTCCTGGGTACTTCACTCTCCTAGTTTTCGCCTTCCCATTACTGCTCTATTGCAATAGCTCTTGTTCTCCTCCATCACCCAACACCTAAGTGTTGGCATGTCCTCAGAATTTGGTCCTGGGCATTTTCCTTACTCGTCTTCACTCATCCACAGAATGGTCTCACATGCTTTAAATACTATGTATCAAATCCCAAATTTCCCTACCCTGCCTAGACTTCTTTCTGAGCATCAGATCTGTGTATCCAACTTTCTAGTAGACATCTCCACTTGACATCTCGGTCATCACAAACTCAAGTCAAAAACTGAGCACTGTCCACTCCCCCTCCATATCAACAAAAGGCACCTGCATCAACCAGGGATTCTAATTAGGAACCTACGTCATTTCTCACACACAACTGCTTCTTTAATATCCTCCCAGTGACTGTACCTTCAAAATGTATCTCAAATCCATTCTCTTCTCCCATCATCATCCTAATCCCAGCCACTATCATCTTTCTTGATTGCAATGGCCTCCGACTAGTTTCCTTGCTTCCACTCTTGCCTCTCTTCAATTCATTTTCCAGAGTGGCCAGACTACTCACCTTAAGATGCAAATCAAACCATGCCACTTCCTTGCTTAAAGCCTGTTAAAAAAATGCTGTTTATACTGAGAAAAAAATTCACATGATACAAGAACCTCCATGAAGAAGCTCATCCATTACTCACTCTACACCTGGAAGAACATTCCAGGTGTTACTCACTCTGCACCTGGCATGTTCTCTCTATTCTAGGCACACTCTCAATGGGTTGAATTTATCGCCAGCCTTTATATATGCCAATCCCTCCAGCCCGGAATGCTCAGCCCCTCATTCTCCTAATACTACTATTCATCCTTCATGTTGCTTCTCAGAAGTCCCCACTGAACACCCATCTAAATTGAGTTTCCTGTCATTCTTTCTTAAGATGCCCTGTTTTTGTCCTTAATGTAATTATATACTGTCTTTGTGTATTTAATGTAAGCTTCTCCTATAAACAATAGGTTCCATGAGTTCTTAATATATTATAATTTTGCCCTCCCTGGTGTGGCTCAGTTGGTTAGGCGTCATCCTGCAAAGCAAAAGGCCCCTGGTTCGATTCCAGTCAGGGCACATGGCTGGGTTGCAGGACAGGTCCCCTGTTGGGGCCCATGCGAGAGGCAACTGATTGGTGTTTCTCTCCCTCTCTTTCTCCCTCCCTTCCTCTCTCTCTAAAAAAATTAAATAAATAAAAACTTAAAATATATACATATATTCTAATTTAATATGTCAAAAACTAAGCTTCGGATCTCCTCCCCATCAGAACTAGTTCTTCGCAACCTTCCCATCTGAGTTAACAAAATTCATCATTCTAGTTGTTCAAAACAAAAATCTTGGAATCACCTTTGACTCTTTTCTCTCACATTCCACATCCAATCCATCAGGAAATATATATCCATCTTCTAAATATATCCAGAATCAGACTACTTTTTACTTTAATCCAAGCCACCATCATCTCATACATAAATTACTGAACAGCCTCCTACGTAGCCTCCTAATTTCCTATTTAAATATCCTGTTAGATAGAAAACAGCACCCCTATCAGTCTTGGGCATATTTATATTCAAAGTTGAAATTTCATTTAATTAACCACCTTTTTCTCATGATTAGTCGATGCAGTCTGGTCTGACAGCTACCACTCTCCCATTTTCCTAAGTAGCACAACAGACTGATTTGGTTGCCTTAAGTGTTTAATGACCTTTCACCCTAGTCATCTACCACCTGGTTTCCATGTCCAAAGTAAAGTAGCTTGTTGTTAGAGGAAAACATGCATAGAACTCACATGTATATTTAAACGTTCATAATCACCTCAGCCTCCAACACATGGTTTGATATTGTATTCTCCTACGTTTGCTCAGATTCTTTTTGTCTTCTCTCACCCATTCCAATAAATAACTATGCAGCATGGTGGTAAACTTCAATACTCAAATTATTGCAGTTGATTGACATTTTTACAATTCTATTATGAAAACTAAATCCTTTTTATAAGAAGGAATTATTTTCCATGTGAAGTTAGAAGTAATAATTTTATTACAAAAAAAGGGGAAAAAAATCTGTTATACCCCTTGTTTATAATCATACTGTATTCAGCTTCAACAAAAGCAAAAGAAAAAAAATCTATGAAACGAAATACATGCATGATGAACCTGGCCCTGGCTCTAATACTGTTACTTCTCAAAATACTAGCATTAAAATGTAAGACGCTCCTAGTCCATCTTTGGCATAAGCATCAGATACAGTCTTATTTACCTACATTAAGTTGTTAGTTTCATAAATTTAGACTACTAAAGTTTCCTGGGTTTATATTTTAACTAAAGGAAAACAACGAACCACATAGGGCTACTTGATATTCCCAGTACCAATACTTGGTACTGAGCACTAAAGGATAAAAGCCAAGTCTCAATGAAAGGCAAGCGGATTAAAAGTTCCAAGAAAATTCACCAACTGATGTCCCGAATTCAATTTATTTCTGCTAAATCATACTTGCCTGGTTTGTCATCATGACCTAAATGCTACTTTCCTTCAGAAACTCCCAGCCTCTAAAATAGGCAAACCCAACGAAATCTTAATTCCTGTCTTAATCACACTTGCCATCCTGCCTAACATACTTCCCTTTTATGGACTCACTAATTCCCTATTCAGGAGGCACCAGTGAGGCTCTGTAGCTCTAATGAAACAGGAAGGGGGAAAGTCTTGCTCATCATCCTTTAACTGGCTTCCAGGCATCTCAGGATCTCCGTAAGCATCCTTCCAAACCGAATGTGACTTTTACTGACAGCATGGCCGGGCCCTCCGCATTGCCCCTTTTCCACTACTATTCACACTGTGTCAGGGTTCTCATGTGTTCAGTCCCCTTGACTCTGAGGTCTCCTGTTTTTTGGGGTGTTTTTTTTGTATTTTGCCTTTTTCTTGCCATTGCGGGTCCCTTTCTCTCAGATTTTTACATCTAATCAAAATTATCACCTTGGCCTTTGTTAACAGTAGCATTGTTAGATCTTCAGTAACAGTTCAAACAAAACTTGGCAAAAACAGAGTTCCCATTGATCTCACATTTCTCACATTCATTTCCATCTCCTGACTTTTCCCCTCTGAAAACCTCGAATGAATGACAAACCAATTACATCCAAGGTAACGCTATATTGATGTTGAGTTAGTTTTTGTTCAGTTATGAGAACAAAGTTCTCAGCATCATTTCCCATAGAAAATTTATTTCACTTGTCTGTGTTTTTTTAAAAAGAGGAGGTTGAAGCCTGCCTTTGAAACAGCACGTAGAGAACTCCCACTTTATACTTGCAGAGCAGCTAAGAGTTTGCCTGTTTGTATGATCCATTCACGCCTTCCCAAATCCACCGGGAAGCTGTTGAATAAACAGCAACCCATAAAACAGGAAAAGTGTTGGGAGAACAAGCAAGGCTAGGAAAATTGTACGCCTTAGCAAAAACTTAAGTCTTAAAAGTCTTATCCTCAACTTTTAAACAACTTGTCTCCCTGGCACTATGAGTTTGAAGCATTCCTAGTTCCTTTTTCTTTCAAAATTATCAATCTACCTATTGCTTCCTGCATGAAGAGTTTACAAATGATGTCGCAACTAACATTCCCATTCTTTGCTCCTCCCAGCACCTCCTTCACTGGCTATTCCCAGCACCCCCTTCATTGGCTTTTTCAAGGCCAAGTTCATCTACCTTCATCTTTCTCCATCTCCTAGCCCAACTTAATGTAAACCACACTTGACTCCTTAGGCAGGTACCATGAAAGGGATGTCCAACCTTTTGGCATCTCTGGGCCACACTGGAAGAAGAAGAGTTGTCTTGGGCCACCCATTAAATACATTGTGATATGTAATCACAAAAAAAAATCTCTTAATGTTTTAAATGAATTTACAATTTTGTGTTGGGCTGCATGCCACCCACGGGCCGCAGGTTAGATACCCCTGTATGTATCGTTTTTTCTTTCCAATAAAATTTATATACCGAAAGATAGGAAATGTTTAATCATTTCTTATATCTCCCATAGTACTTAACTCAGTATTAGGCATTTAGTTCATGCCAGTAGAAGTCAGAGGTGATCAAACCTCTCTTCTATACTTCGTTTATATGAATTATGCTTGACAATCAGAATGTCACCATTTACTTTTTTTGAAAAATAGTTCTTAACCCTTGGGTTAGGAATCTGCAGGGGGAAATCTCACATAGCATCTTTTATGTAATTTCAAGGATTTACAGAATCCATGAACCCTATCAATGAAGCCCACATTTAATATAATAGATGTACTATCATCAACAACAAATATGGGTGTTTACTGTGTGTCAAGCACTATTTCTAAAGCTTTACATAGGGTGGTATATGACTGGGTCACATTTTCTGGCATTCCTTGCAGTTAGATGAAACCATGCAATTAAGTTCTCCCCAACAGAGCAGGAAAGGAAGAGACAGGTAGAACTTCTGGGCTGGGGCCCTAAAGAGAAATATGCCTCCTCCATACCTCCTGCTGGCTGAGCCAGGACCTCTCAGCCACCAGCTCTGACTCCTCAGAGGACCATGTTCTGGGGTAGGTGGAAAACGAACTGGGAAGAGCTTTAATCCCCATACGACTCTCAGGAGGAAAGCCACCCCAACATCTAGGATACCCTAACTGGACTGCTGGGTAAGAAAAAAATAAACTTTTATCTTATTGGAGACCCTGTTTGGCATGGATTATTTATTACCGCAGCTTAGACTACTCCAATTAATACACACAGATTACCAGTTAACCCCCTCAGCAACCCTATGAAATTGTTACTTTTATTATCCTGATACTAGAGGTCAGGAAAATAAGGCTCTAAGAACTTAGGAAATCTCCCTGACACTACTGGAAGCCATCTAAGCCAAGCAGTCTGGCTCCAGGGTCCAAGCACATTAGAAACCCTGCCAAATAGCTCAAAAGAAACAGCTATTCTCATGCGTTAAGCCACTCTGCCCATGTTTTGTTTTGTTTTGTTTTGTTTTATCTTTATAACCACCACCCCAATTCCTTACTGACCAGCAGGGGTATCTGCATCTAAATACGTTCATACAAAATACACACAATTAGTATGTACTTGCTTCCAGTCACTGTTCCAGTGCTACATACATTAAACAATTTAATCCCATGAGGTTGGTCTATTAATATCCCAATTGTGCAGATGAGGCACAGAAGGGTTTAAGCAAAGTGTCTGGAAACACAATTAGTAAGTGAACAAACTGGATTAAAAACCCAGGCTAAAGGGATTGAACCTTACCTCATTGGTTGCTGGTTCTCAACTGGGGCTGGTGTTATCAAAATATACACCTATCGAGTCGCTCAGGGTGGCGGAAGTGAGCACTCTCACTGTTGAGTATGACTGTCTTTGTGAGCCTCTTTACTGTTTTGAAGGTCCCAATCCTTAAACGGACAGCTGCTATTATACGGGTAATGGGGAGCCACCAGACTCATTGGCAAATAATTCCAAAACAATACTCACAAGAAAAGGAAATGCAGCTTTGAGTCCAGTCACACTAGCTAGGGGAGGGAGGGGAGGTGGCGGTCCTAGCCTATTTCTCCTAAATTTACAGCTACCTAAGCAGGTAGGCTCAATATACTTTTCACTCATGTGCTTTAAGTGTAGATAACAGTTTTCTGCCACAGAAACCTTTTGGCGGAATAATTAACCCTTTAAAATACAACACTGGACAGCCATGGCCTCTGCCCCCTCATTGCTTTCAAAATAACTACACTGACAAGGGTATTTTCCCTCATTTGCATTTCCTGCATATAGGTTTTGAGAAGAAATGAAAAATACTCTTTACCACAATTTATCTGCCCCCCAAACCCCTTATTTCCCTTTGCAACAGCTATCCTGGTTTACATCAGTACAAAGTTTTGCCTATGCTGAATCACAGGACAAGCAAAGACGTTTCACCTCTTGCTTCATAAACAAGGAAAGTCAGTCTCAGGGAGGAAAGCACCCAAGGCAACCAAGCCAGCGAGTAAAGGACTGTGACTTGAGCCCTGGTTCTCTGCCACCAAGGTGGGTGAGAAAGGCTTACGACTACTGGTAAACAGGATGCTTTGAGCTGGTTCACAAACATTTTTTTGCCATTACACTTAAAAGAACCACACCCAATCCATACTTTCACAGGTATTATTACTTAAGGCTAAACTACGGTTTTCAAGAAATGAGTTGTATTTAGTAAATAATAATACTGATCTACCGCAAATATGAAAAACTGGAAGGGGTATGCAAGTGACTCATTTTGGGGAAACAAATGCACCACGTCCCTCTCCTTCTAATTTAAGGGCTAAATTTTAATAGTAAGCAGGACATTAAGCATTGATCTCTTCCTCTCTAATTCATATACTTCATTTTTTCTTGTCCTATCGTATTGGCTAGGACCTCCAGTACCATACTGAAAAGCAACCATGACTGATAGTATCCTCATCAGATTCTAAATTTAATGCTACTTCTAAAGTTTCACCATTAAGAATCATGTTTTTTGTTTATTTTTAGTAGATACACTGTTTTTGAGTTTATGGAAATCCCCTCCTATGCCTAGCTCAGTAAAAATTTTTTAACACTGATCTCTGACCCACCTTTGGCCCTTTTCCATGCTGCCTTCCACTCTGTCTCTTAATTCAGCTTCCTCCCTACATTCTCTGCACCTCAGAGTACTCTGCCACCCAAAGTAACTGAGACTCTTTTAAGATATTCTGGAGTTTCTATACCTATCTCCTGTTTCAGTTTCCTAGACCAAAGTGTTTCTAAAACTGATAACCTAAAGAAAATCCTAAAACTGACACTGTTTCCAGCCCTGGTGGATCAGTTCTTCTCTCCCTATCTCAAACACACCCTTCAATGGCCTTCCTTCATTAAAAACTCAGGAAAAAATGGAACAAAATTGTTCTGGGTTTCTGTTAACTTTCCTTCAGAGCCTAGCTCTGAATTGGTCTGCTGAAGTAAGTGACTCAGAGAATCTAGAAGATTTTAAAGAAGGTTTGAGGGGGGCAGTTGGATCCAGATGTTCTTCTACTCCCTCCTTTGCTCCAGCGAAAAATATTATAGGGGGGAAAAAAAACGAAAGAAAGGGGCAGGGATAGTATTTCTAAGTAAATAAGGTATTTCCAGAATATAACAACTGAACAGACCAAAGGGGGAAATCAACCCTCTAAAGCCCAAACAAGTTACGAATTTCTTTCCCTCCCTCACCAGCTTTTCTTTCAAAACAAAAGAGCGCACACAACCTTCCCGAGGCAGCAACACCGAGGGGAGCAGCCAAAATGTTGCATCATACAAAACATTCCGCGTTTGAGAAACAAGAAAACCAGATGGTGGTAAAATACCTAACGCAGGAAAACCCAAGCTGGGAATCTCGGGCTTTCCCGGAAGCCCAGGAATGTCTGCTCTTTTTTAAAAAATTAAGATTGCACGGATAATTAAAGTTACGGTTTCAGGCAGCGGGGAGAAAAATGCTCTTTCAGAAAGCGTCCAAAGTTCAGTTCATCTCCCCACTGGTTCGAGGGTTCGGCTCCCTGGCTAGGGGTGAATCGGAGGGCTGAAGAGTGGGATGGGGGGTGTCGGGCGCCCGACGTGGTGTGGAGACAGGAACTCCGGGGTCCCAGGGGGAGCAGCTAGTCCCACAGGCACGCGGGACAACAGTCTGGCGTCCGCTGGAGCCCGCGCGGCTGAAAGCAGTGACGACAGCCCCGGAGTGCTAAGCTTTCAGCGGTCCCGGTCCCACCCTGGCTCCCCCGGCCAACCTCGGAGGCGGAAGGCGCGGGTGCCCGGAGACAATGGGGCAGGGGTGCGAGAGCAGCGCTTTCCTCATCCCCGGATGCTGGGCGCCGCGCGGGGGCGCGAGGGCTGATGAGCGTCCTACGCCCAGGGACGCCGCCCCCGGCAGGCGACCCGGCGCAGGGGGTTCAGCTGAACGGGATGGTGTGTGCGCGCTCTCACCTTGACGAAGAGCTCAATGATGGGATCTTTGTCTTCCTCCTTCAGCCCGTTCAGCGGCATCGACAACGCCATGGCCGGCTCGGTGGGCTCCGCGGACACTGGTAGCGGCTGCTGCTTCTGCTCCCGGGGTTCTCTGGAGTGGCCTCCAACCGCGCTGCGCCTTCCAGGACAGTCCCGGCTTCTCGGCACCACCCCACGCCTCGAGCGCGACTCTGGGGCCGCCCCAGCCGGAGCTGCTTCAAGTCACCGGGCGGGACCCAGGGGCGGGGCCTCGACGGGGGCGGGGCAAAGCCCGGAGTCTCAACTCCCCAGAGGAAATGGGACTGCCGGACCTCGGGGGCGTGGCCCCGAGCGGGACGGTAGACAGACCACCGCCCCGGCGCCTAGAGGCAGTTAAGGGGGCGTGGACCAAGCTCGGGGGCGTGGCCTACGCTCTGGCTGAGGGGAGGACCCCGAGCCACTCCCCTCGAAGGGGCGGGAAGGAAGATCCCCCGCGAGCCGGAGCCTGACACCGCCTCCCGCAGCAGCTCGGGCGCGGCCGTGCAGCTGCTGCTGGCGTTGCACCCCGTGACCTCACACCTTCAGCCTGCCTGGGGAGGCAAGTAGGCTCTCCCCAGCAGTAGCCTCACGATTCATTGCTCTTTCCTGAAGCGTCCACTTCCCCAACTCCGTTAGATGGGGCTGCTTTTTTCCAGGTCAACTTTTTGGAAAGTTTTCATCCCCTTAGAAACACACTTCCTTTCCTCCTCTGACCTCTTCATTTTTCCTTTTGACTCTCTCAGCACTTCTCGTTTGGGAGCCGACCTAGCTCCCAGGTGAATCTGATGAATACTCAAGTTTGCCAGGTGAATACATCCCAAATATTTAGGAGGCCTGTGTTCCAGGCCCCCGGTGATAAAAGTAGGAACAGGATCCCACTCCTCCCAGAACTTAGTCTTGAACCGCAACCCCAGTGTCTGCAGGCCGTGAAGGACCCCCAAACTATTGTCCATGCTTTTCCCTCTTGCCTGGACTGATTTCTTCCCGCCAGTCACCTGGCAATCTTGAGTGTTCATCAGCTCCACCTGGGTGCGACTCCCAGATCTGAGTTATCCAATTCTCTGATTCTCCTCCAGAGAAGCGAGAAGTTCACATCTTAACAAGCACCAGGACAATTTTGATGTAGCTGTCCTCTAACCGGAAAATTTGCACTGAGGACAGGGGCTGTGATACTTTGAGCCAGTCTGTTGCACCCAGTCCAGGTTTGCTACTGTTGAATGACTGGGCAAATGTCATTCCCTCTGGAGACAGTTACTTGTTCCCTCTTCTGACTAATATTTGACTCATAGCTACATAGCTAGCTACTCCTCCCCACTTCCCTGATTAGGTTGAATGATGAGTCCCAGAACAGCCAAACATAGTTTATCTCCACATCTTTAGTGCATAGCAATAAGTTTCACAGATGATTTAATGTCGGAACAAATTAAACGTATGCATAAAATACAGTGAAACCCACAAATTCCTCCTCTTCCAGATCAAAGCAAGTTTATCACATATTCTTGTAGGGACTCCGAAAAAGAGGCAGCGGACTCCGGCATTTAGAATCATAACATGCTCTGGAGTCAGACTGTCCTGAAACTTCAAGGTCCCTAAACCCACCTCGAAGTTTCAGTTTCATTACTCCTAAGGCAAGGACAATTACTGGTCCTTGAGTCTTGTTCAGTCAGTGATGGCTGTTATCAGTGCATGGGGCCTTCTGTTGTCCCTGCTCACCCCTGCAGGCCAGCATCATATTCAGCTCCCTCTACAACCAGCTTGTTTGTTGAAAACAAGCACCAGGAGGCTGCCCCCTAAATGGGGACATGAGCCAAAAACAAACTGACCGCCTGGCTGGACTCTGAACTGAATCCAGTGTTAGTTTCTCACAGAATCACGAGCTGTTCCAAAGTTCCCTTCCAGCCTTCCTCCTCCCCCCTGCCTGAAAAGGAACCAAAATGGTGATCCAGTTCAAAGCAGATCCAAGAAGATCCAAATCCAAAAGATCAAATGGAACCTCAAAGAAGGGCCAAGGCTGACCCTGAGGCAAAGGACTACTTCAGGGCTGGTTTCAGAGGTGTGTCTGAGGGTTTATCAAATTTACTTTGAATCAGTGAATGTTGGCTGTGATGATGACCAGGATGATGGCCAGGGTCTGGATACGAAGCAGACCAGGGATTTTTCAGCCCCAATGACTAAACTCAGATCTGAACTGAGAGGAAGCCAGTGGCATTGTCCTCCACAGAACCCTGAGAGGGTGATGCTCTCCCAGGCTCACCCAGAGGCTCTGCTTAGAATCCTGTTCATAGTCACTCACACCAACATTTCCCACTCTCCACCCCTGTGTGGGGCATTCACATGGATGGCAAAGCCGGTCTGCGCAGGGAGACAGAGGGAAAGGATGTTCATGCAGACGAGGGTCCATAAGCACACTGCCTCAAGTCTCATCTTCGAACTTTGAAAGACATGTATATTTTGCATTTTAAAGTCATGCTTTTTATAACGCACACGCCAGTCTTGAGATGGGTGGAGATGTGTTCTCCCTCTGCACCCCACCCACCCTTCTGACGTAATCTCTTACTACTCTCCCTTTGGCTCTCCACCCCAGCCAGGTGGCCTCTTTGCTATTCCTCGAACCAGCCAAACACACCCTTGCCTCGGGGCCTTTGCATTGGCTTTTCTCCCTCCACAGAACATTCTTTTCCCAGAACTCCTGCAATTCCCATTCCCTTGCCTCCTTCAGGTATTTATTCAAACGCTTCCTTCATGGTACTTCCAGAAAGCCTCTCCTGATAACACACTTCCTCCCTCCCACTCCTGAGTCTGTGGTGCTGCTGGATGACTGTCTCAACCCCACTTTCTGCGATTAAGGAAGCAGAGTCGTGTTATGGACAGTGGGCTCTGGGGTCAGACTGCCTGGGTTCCAGTCTTGCCTCTGTCATTTACCCGATCAGATAACTTGTTTAACCTCTCTCTGTGCTTCAGTTTCTCCTCTGTAAAATGGGTCTAAAAATAGTACCTATTTAAGAGGATCGTTGATAAGTAAATCTGCGTTTAGTGCTTGGAATGGTGCCTGGCGTGGGGTAAGTGCTCTGCAGGGACTAGCTGTTGCTATTATATCCATCTGTCCACAGTCTCAACCACTGAGCTCCCATGCTGCCTGCCAGACACCTAGCCGGGTGGTTTTATATCTAATCACCTTTATTCCTCACGGTGTTTCAGAAAAGTCATTTCCATTGTCCCCATTTAACAATTAAGGAGGCCCTGACCAGTGTGGCTCAGTTGGTTGAGCATTGTCCCACAAAGCAAAAGGTCTTTAGTTTGATTCCCTGTCTGGACACAAGCCTGGGTTGTGGGTTCAGTCCCAACACACACACCCCCACCTTCACCCCCGTCGAGGTGTGTACAAGAGGCAACCAGTTGCTCTTTCTCTTTCACATTGATGTTTCTCTTCCTCTCTCCCTCCCTTCTCTTCTCCCTAAAAGTAAATAAATAAAATATTTTTTAAAAGATACCCTTTGTAGGATTAAAGAAGCTCCTTTAAAAAAAACAATTAAGGAAAGTGAGGGTCAGAGAAGATAAATGTAAGTTATTCAGCTGGGAAGATGGTGGAGCTGAAATTCGAACCCACGACTATCTCTTCACTACACTGTATACTAAGGAGGTGTGGGAAAAGGTCATCTTCTACCCATCCCTCAAGGTCCAAGTCAAATATCCCACTGCTCCAAGGAACTTCTTTGTGCCAATGCATTGGTCTGGATTCCACGTCACTGACAAAGCAGTTGGTGCCGATGTGATCTTCCCTTAGCAATCTGCCTCATTTGAAATTCCAGTTGGGCAAGTTACTAAGTCAAGCAATTTCCTCATTCTGTAACAGAATATAACAGGGGGAAAGGATGAGGAGAGCAAAGGAGGTAAAATACAAGGTGGTGGAAGGAGACGAGACTTCAGGTGATGAGAGTACAATGGGGTATACAGATGTTGTACCATAATAGTTGTTTCACTGTTTAGTTGCACACCTAAAATGCATATCATGTTTTAACCAATGTACCCTAATAAATTTAATTTAAAATACATAAATAAAGGTCATGCAAAATTTAAAAATAAAAAAATTAATTCAAAAATTTTAAACCAAAATAAAACAGATTGGAGGAAGAAAAAAAGAAGTATGGCCAACATGGGACTAGAATGAAGAAAAATAATGAAAGAGCCCTGGCTGGTGTGGCTCAGTGGATTGAGTGATGGCCTGCAAAGCAAAGGGTTGCTGGTTCGATTCCCAGTCAGGCACATGCCTGGGTTGCAGGCCAGGTCCTCAGTAGGGGGCGCATGAGAGGCAACCACACATCGATGTTTCTCTCCCTCTCTTTCTCCCTCCGCTCCCCTTTCTCTAAAAATAGATAAATAAAATCTTTAAAGAAAAAGAAAATGCTTTGATAAATCAAGAACCATAATCTATTCTTAGGATAAGGAGACTCAAAATCATCATGATATTTGGTGTTTCTATATGAATCTAAAATGTATTGTGATACTCCTGTATCATTTTTGCATGCCTGTATGCCGTCTCTCTACAACTGTTTATCACATATGCATTTCTCTGTGGAAGGACACACAAGAAATTGGTAACAATATTTACCCTCAGCAGAGAGAACTGGTCACGGGGCTGAAGTGTACATTTGTTTACTATATACCGTTTTGTTCTATAACAATAAATTTTGTTCTATGGGTATGTATTACTGACCCCCAAAAAAATGATTTTAAAAAGAAAAAAGTAGCCGAAAGCATTCTGAGTGCAATGAAGTCTAAATTGGTGGGCAGTCACTTTTCCAGTTTTGCAGTAAGAAGTTATGTGACCCTGGGCAGGGCTCATCCTCCTTGCCCTCTCGGCCCCCCGCCCTGTCACACAGTTGGAAGGGAAGAACTCCTGCCTCCTGGCTTTGCCTCTCACTCCTTCCCACCGCAGCCGCTGCTTCCCCACGGGGACTGGTCTTGAGGATGGTGATCCAGCTTCTGCTCTGTGCCTGGTTCTCTCTTTTCTCTTCTCTTCTCTTCTCTTCTCTTCTCTTCTCTTCTCTCTCTCTCTCTCTCTCTCTCTCTCACGTGCACACACACACACACACAAACACTCACACACACTATTAAAATCATTTGGGCACAAAGCAGATCTGTTTCCCCGGGGGCAGAAACCCTACCCTCAACCCCCTCCTGCCCTGCTCGCCTGGAGACTGTCTCATCTTGGGAAAGTTACAGGTTTCGTTTTGTCACTTGGGAGCTGCCACAGCCAGGAAGGGAACCAGGGAACCAGAGTTGACTTGGAGCCAGGACCTTAATTAGATTGGATCCCTGTGGAGGCCATTAGCCTCTTGCCGCAGCTTGGCAGAGAGGAAATACTTCCTCCCCTGCCCCAATCCCCACTCACACACACCCCAGCCAAGATCTTCAATGGTCTACTCCCCGAATAAGGTACTGTATTAAGTTTCCAATTATCATTATTCTTCCTTCCATTTGAACAGCTTTTTACTATTTCCAGACACTAGGAAATACTATGAGTATTGTGAGTGGCCTCCTTTGATCTCTTTATTCACTCATGCCACAAATTTTTATTGAGTGCCTACTATGTGCCAGGCACTGTTCCAGATCCGGGACAGACAGCATCTTGACTTTCACAGAGAATACATCTATGTGAGAAGTCGTACAATAAACCAATATGCCGATGTCAGGAGGAATTAGAGCCACGAAGAAGAATAAGGCAGAATAAGGGAATGGAGAGGGATGTTGGAGGCATGGAGTAGGAACAGCCTCTCTGGTAAGATGACACCTGAGGAGTAAAGACCTGAAGAAAGTGAAGACAGTTTCTGGGCAAATAATGCTCCAGGCAGAGGGGGCGGCAAGTGCAAAGGCACCGAGGCGGGAATTTCCTTGGTGTATTAGAGAAACAGTACAGAGGCCGATGAAAAATCAGAGGGCCAGACAGTTTGGTGAGTTCTTCGCTCGGACCTCCTGCCACCAATTCAGTGGCTCTTATGTTCTTCTCTGCCTGATGAACACTAAAGAAGCAGCAGAAACACTTCGTTAGCTGGGTAACAGAGGTTGTCCTGCGATGATAGATAACCCTGTCCAGAAAGGGAAAGATGGCATGGAGGAGGATATCCGTGACTGTATTATCCATAAAGGCAAAGAATTTTTTAAAAATCTCTTTAAAAGTACTAATCGTTAACCCTGGCTGGTGTGGCTCAATGGATTGAGTGCTGGCCTGTGAACCAAAGAGTCACCGGTTCAATTCCCAGTCAGGGCACGGGTCTGGGTAGCAGGCCAGGTCCCTGGTGGGATGCATGTAAGAGGAAACCACACATTGCTGTTTCTCTCCCTCTCTTTCTCCCCCCATTCCCCTCTGTCTAAAAATAAATAAATGAAACCTTTAAGAGTACTAATCATTAGAAGAAAGAACTAATGTTTTTTCACCAAATACTGTGCTTGCAACTCTCTACATTGAGACTCCATGTATGAGGAAACCGTGGCTTGAGCCAGAGGTGTGGCTGGTTTGAGATCACACAGCCGGGGCTTCAGTGCAGGTCCAGTTACATGCCTGCCTCCCCTCTGGGCCATCAGCATTGGAAGGGTGGGTCCCTATCTGTCTCTTCATCTTTGTGCAACCGGCACACAGCACAGGGCTTGACCAAAAGCCAATGCTCGAAAATGATTGGCTAACTGATCAAAGATCTCTATCTTCGAAGCTTGTTCTGATTCTGACGTTAGCAAAATACCATCCATCCAATCATTGAAATATTCTGTTAAAAATGATTATTTGCTTAGCCCTGGCAGACGTGGCTCAGTGGATTGGGTGCCAGCCTTCGAACCAAAGGGTTGCCGGATCGGTTCCCAGTCAGGGCACGAGCCTGGGTTGTGGGTCAGGGCCTCAGTAGCGGGTGTGTGAGAGGCAACCACACTTTTTTTTTTTTTAAGATTTTATCTATTGATTTTTAGAGAGGAGAAGGGAGGGAGAAAGAGAGGGAGAGAAACATCAATGTGTGGTGGAAATACATGGTCATCAAAAAAGATGTTGAAGGCTGCTGAGAATGGAGCTGCTGATGGGGGCAGGAACTAGTGGAACCAGCAATGAGGATGATGGCACAGTGCCTGGTGGCCTCCGCTCAGTGCCGCCTGCTGCTCCCTTGGGCCACCACCCCCGCCCCATCTCCAACTTCTTAGCCAAACCTAACATATCAGCCTGGAGGCTCCAAAATAACAATAATGACCAGCAGTAGTATTATTATCAGAGTTTACATTATTATTAGAGGTGTACCGAGTACTTTTCTTTTTTAAAGATTTTATTTATTTTATCTTTAGAGGGGAAGGGAAGGAGAGAGGAAGAGAAACATCAATGTGTGGTTGCCGCTCATGCGTCCCCTGCTGGGAACTGGCCTGCAACCCAGGCATGTGCCCTGACTGGGAATCGAACCTCAATCCTTTGGTTTGCAGGCCCACGCTCAATCCACTGAGCTACACCAGCCAGTGCCTGAGTACTTAATATGTACCCGATTAAGTACATTGCCTATACAATCTCATTTAATATGTACAAACAACCCAAGTCAAATATTATTATGGCTCCCCATTTTGCAGAGGAGAAAACTGAGGCTTAGAGGCATTAAATCACATACCTAATTCAAAAACCTGATAAGTAAGCAGGCAGAGTTGGGACTCGAACCCAATCTATTCTGACTCCAGATGGTGCACTGTGCTACACTGTCCTGCCCCCTCCCATCACCTACAGCCACTCTGTGGGCAGTGCCCTGACTTCAGCAGTCCTTCCTTCAGACGCCTGCTCTGCCTTTTGCCCCTTGACCTAAGACTATAGACTTGAGCTTCAACATAGAGAAATAGCTTTCATCACAGAGCGTCCCCATCAGAGCTGATGGCCTTGACTCAGATGAAGTGCCTATTTCCTACTGCCTAAAGGTGCAGGGACAGCCAGCTGTTGCCCCAGGAGAACCTTGGGGTGGTAGTCCCCTTCCCAGATGCTTCCCTGCAACAGCAGCGCAAAACCCGACTAGCAGCTTAGCGTACTATATAGCAGCATTATGCAGGGCTTGGACATGCTCCTCTCCAGCCATAGGGTTTGATTTGTGTAAGGACGTTTCTTCCTCATCCTTGGGCGTTGACAGTTCATTTATTTGGTACTTCGAGGCCTGAACAATCAGCCCTTTAGATCGCAGCTAGGTAGCAGAGGAGGCGTTAAACTATTTGAAATTCAAGCAGGCAACTGTATTTTTTCAAAGCTGAGCAGTGTCCTTCATGCTTCAGAAGAATAACGAGTTTCCCAGCTCTGGACTGTGCCGAGTCTCAGCAGCGTGAGACCTGCAAGCAGAAGAAGAAAAGGAAACTCAGCCAGCGATGTTTTCCCAGCTGCATCCCCTGCCCTGGCCGTCCACCTCCCTTATTCAGTGGTGGTTTGGTGCTACTTAGAGGCTGGGCTTGTTTGCTTGTTTGTTTGTTTGTTTGTTTGTTTTTCACATGAAACGGTCGCTAATCTCCTCACACAGAGCTACACTTATTGCCATGTCCTATTTGGATCCAGACTGCCAGTCTTTGTGTGGACACTGTACACACAGGGGGACAGTCCCTAACAGGAGGACAACAGCCTTGCCTGAGCTGATCACAGACATGGGCAGGGTCCCAAGGGTTGAGCTCAACCCTTGTTGCCCACCCACCCTGTCTGGTGTGCCCCTTCATTTTCAGATGAGGCTCTCGAAGGAGTCCTTTCCCCTTGACCCTCCCAGACCCTTCAGCAGCTAAATCCACTCGGACACGGCAGAGACCAGAGTCCCTGGAGTCACCCAGCACAGCTCCAAGTGGGTGAGCAGGTCCAAGGCCCGCATAGTGCTGATATAGTACGCTAAGAGTGGCCTCATCCCAGAGCCATGGGTTGGTGGGCGGAGGGGTCGGCAGGGGAGGGAGGAGCTGGACGACAAGGACAAAGAAATTGAAAGGAGGC
This sequence comes from Anoura caudifer, assembly GCA_004027475.1. NCBI lineage: Eukaryota > Metazoa > Chordata > Mammalia > Chiroptera > Phyllostomidae > Anoura > Anoura caudifer. The sequence continues at coordinate 120,217 of PVKU01000360.1, read as the reverse complement.
TAGGCACCTCTTCCTTTGGATCAGAAATAAACACTACAAGAATCAGCAGGAAGAGGATATTTACATGACCTTAAAGTGTCCACACAGATTGCTTATTACTTGCCAGGGGGGGATCGTAATTTATATGGTGGAGAAACCCGATCATACCCTAACCAAGGTGATCAAAATGAATCCGACCCTCTCCAGGCAGACAGACATGAGGGGTGTCTGGAAGTGGCACCCCGTGAAGCACACAATATCAGTTCTGTAATATTCCAGCTGGGAATGCAGAACTTGGATCTAATCACGAGGCGACATCAGACACACCCAAACTGAGCAACATCCTATAAAGTAACTGGCCTGTATTCTTCAAAATTCCAATGCCATGAAAGGCAAACAAAGGCAGGTCGCTGCTCCAGATTGGAGGACATAAAAAGACCTGACAACTACAAAACAAAAACAAAAGAAGACGTGACAACTAAACTCAGTGCACGCCTTCGGCCTGGAGCTCATACTGCAGGGAACAAAATTCTATAGAAAGTGTTACTGGGTCACCCTGCCCAGGGACCTCAGCTGGTTAGGGCATAGTCCCAGTACACCAAGGTTTCAGGTCCGATCCCTGGTCAGGGCACATACAAGAAGCAACCAATGGATGCATAAATAAGTGGAACAACAAATCAATGTTTCTCTCTCTCTCTCTCTCTCTCTCTCTCTCTCTCTCTCTCTCAAATCAGTTGTTTAAAAAGTTACTGGGTCAGTTGGCAGAACAGGAATATGGATGTAGATTCCCAAATTTCGTGACCGCGCAGTGGTTACATAAGAAGGTAAGTTCATCCTTCGGAAATACATACTGAAGTGCTGAGGGGCAGAGCGGGTGTGATGTCTGCAATCTGCTCTCAAATAGTTCAAAAACGGTAACATAGTGGCAAGTGTGACTGTATCTGCCTATTTATCTATCCACCTATCTGTATCTATGAAATCGCTATCCAAAAAGAGAGAAAGAGAAAACAAACACGGCAAAGTGCAAAACTTGGTGAATCTAGGTAAAGGCTCTTTAAGAGTTCTTTGTACTATTTTTGCAACTTTTCTGTTAGTTTGGAATGACTTTTCATTAAAACAAACACCATCAGGGCCCAGAGGGAGCCGAAGCTGGATCTCCAACTACAGTCCTGGGAGTTCCCCCTCTTCTCTGAGCAAACGGTGGTGGCAGACTCATTCCGTGTCCTCTCCTTTGAAGGACTTTTCTGTGGCTCGGTTGGTTTCCCTTCTAATAGGAAGACACTCCCACCAGCTTAGATCATCCTCCCTGGGGCCGCTGAGTCTGGCAGCCAGGGTGGAACCTTCCAGGCTGGCCAGCTCAGAATCCCTGAAGCACCAGCTCACCCCCTGGTCTTTCCAAAGTGAAAAGGCAAGGGCCTCTGAGCCTCTGGGACGGGCTCTGAGGGGGAAGTGAGGAGGAAGAACTGCTGTGAGGCCAGCGCAGACTCAGCCCAGCACCACACCCCCCATGGTCTGGAGTGGAGCTAGGAATCAGTGGAATCGGAAACCTCCTTTTCTGTTTCCTGCTTGTCAGGGAGTCAGAAGGCACCTTTCAAGTGCTCCCTGCTCAGTTTGTTGTCTAAATGTCTTTTCTGAAGAGGCAGCATGTGCAGTTTAAGGACCCCAAAGCTAAATTCAGACCTCCTGTCTCTGACACTACCAATTCACTAGTCTCTTCACCCCCATGAGCCTCAGTTTCCTCCTCTGGAAAGTGGGGACAACACCCTACCTCATGGGCTCCTTGAAACTACTGAAAGGAACACTTTGTGTAGAGAGTTGGCACGCTGAATAACCCACAGATGTTCGTTGTTACTATTATTATTAACCACAGGCCCTGCCCTCCCAGAACCGGCTGGCTGGCCAAGAAAACCACCAATTTCAGAAGCGATAGAACGAATCCTGATGACTGCTGGGTTAGGGGAAGTACACCCGGCCGCCACGCGCTGGGAAAGCACAGATCGGCGGCAGCTACTGTAGTCGTCTGCGGTGGGGGAGAGCCAGGGGTGGTGTCCCGGAGTCAGGGTGCTCGATGCGCATGCGGACTGAGCACGAGCCGTGTGCTGGACACTGTTCAAACCCCGTGAACACCATGAAACAGGCTCTGCCCTCACAGAACGTCCAGTCTGGTGGGGAGGCCGGCTCTACCACCAGGAGACAGACAAATGCATAAAATGTCAGGAGGTGATGTGCCATGAAAAAATAAAACAGGTTAAGGCCGTAGAGCGTTAACCCATCTGTGAAATGGGTATACTACCAGTAGCTAACTCAAGCCCTCATCACAAAGAAATAATGTGGGGGGTGGAGGTAGATGAGGAAATAGGGGGGATAAATGGTGATGCAAAAAAAATTTTTTAGTGAACTATTCAAAAACAAATAAATAAAACTGTTCTTTGATGCTTGCCCCCCCCGCCCCCACCAAAAAAAAAAAAAAAAAAGAAGAAAAGGAATTATGTGTAGAAAGTACTTAGTGGTCCAGTATCTGACATGGGGTGTTAGATGCTTCACATGGTTTAGCAAGGCTCAAAAAATGCTTATTGATTTGAATGGATTTTTTCACTTATTTATTAAGATTTTTTTTTAGAATTACTTAATACTTATTCATTAAGAATTTTTTGAGAATTATTTAGTATGTACCAACCCTGAGTGAACATCAGGATGACATGTTCTAGCCATGATGTTCAAGAAGCTCATAACGACCCTGGTTGGTGTGTCTCAGTGGATTGAGTGCTGGCCTGTGAACCAAGGGGTTGCTGGTTCAATTCCCAGTCAGGGCACATGCCTGGGTTGCAGGCCAGGTCCTCAGTAGGGGGCACGTGACACGCAAACACACACTGATGTTTCCCTCTCTCCTTCCTTTCCCTTCTCTTAAAAATAAATAAAATCTGTTAATAGTCTTTAAAAAAGCAGCTCATAACGGTCCAGCATGGGCAGGTCGAGAAGGCCCTTGTATTACCCTACTCGGCCTCTCTCCTTGGTGCAGAGGTTCCCTGAGGAGCCAGTGAAGAGCAGCTGCCTGTCTCCTGGTCACTCCTCCAGTTTGGTGGGAAAAGAAACCTTATCAATATGAATGCTTTTCGGGGAGGGAGTGCAAAGTGGGGCAGGCAGAGGGGCATCTTTGCAGTTTTGCTCCCTCGGCTGCCAGGAGCCCACTTCTGGGAGACTCCCTGGGGCAAGTCAACCTTCCAGTGGGACCCAGTGTCTCTCCAAAAGGGATGGCTATTAAAGAGCCAGCCCAGAGTATGGGACAGGGGAGCCCAGAGATGAATCGCGAGGATGACAGCTGTAGAACCCAGGGGTATTTGGGGCTTGGGTCTGGTTGTTCCTTTTTTTGTTTGTTTTTTGTTTTTTCATTTTTATTTATTAATTTTAGAGAGAGACATTAATTTGTTGCTCTACTTATTGAAGCTTTCATTGGTTGATTCTTGTATGTCCTGTGACCAGGGATTGAACCCACGACCTTGGCATATTGGGGAGGGGGGGACCCTGGCCAGGGTGCCTGGTTGCTCCTCTTGACTTAATGCACACACACACACACTTTTTTTCAGCGGTCACGCAAGCATAAGGTAAGATAAATAAACAATACTTCAAGCAGTCCCGTGGAGCTGAAGCACAAAAGCACCCCTCCCCACCGCTCCAGTCTCTCATTTGCCCTCTGCAAGACCTTGGCCATTTTCCTGGGTTGCCCTCCAAACACATTCTATGCATGTATGCATTGGTTTATGTAGATATATCCCATGGAGGAATTTTAAGAATGAATTTTAATGTTCTTCTTTTGTGGGGAAGCCCATTAAAAAGCAAAATATGTTTATTGTAGAGAATACTGGTGGAAAAAAAAACCCCAGAAAGTAGAAAAGCAGAACAAAAAGCTAAGCTGCAAAGGCAATCACCCCTACCATTTTCAACCCCTGGTTTCTGTTTTAATAAGAAAAATAATTAACCTTTGAGCGACATGGTAAGAGTGGCTTTGCCTCCTTTACTGTGTTCCGGCGCCCCCCTCCTAATGGCATATTTGAAATAATGAGCACTATTCCTACTTCCAACAGTGAAATGGGGACTTAAAGAATTCAAGTCCTATGAGCAAGATTTCCTGGCTCTAGAGCCCCTTTACACAGGAGTTCCCCCACCTCCTCCCTGTCTCTCAGGCCCAAGGAGGGAGCCACTTTCCTGGCCCTCAGACAAAAGCCCTGGCTTCCCACCTTTGTCTGCCAGATCCGGTCTGCAGGTACCCCTGCGGCAGCCACCACCCACCCAAAGCCACCACCCACCCCAACCCGGCAGTGACTCAGGGCCTGATGGGTCTCGGCTCACTCCTCCCTGCTGCTCTCTCCCTGCTAGGATGGGGATTGGCAAGGAGGTTCAGGGCATGTTTAAAGCATTGGCTTTGCGGTCAGGCTGCCTGGATTCACAGCCCAGGTCTGCCCTTGCCAGCGGTGTGACTTTAGGCAAATTCCTTAATCTCTACACGTCTCACTTTCACTATCCGGAAAGTGGAGAGTAACAACACTTCTTCATAGAGCTGTCATGAAGATTAAATGCCCTCATAGTGCCTGCAGGTAGTAAGCACTCAGCTTGGCTAGTGGTTATCGTTCTGGTCCTCCCAGCCCAGAGGTGAGGTGGGGAGGATCAGTTCTCAGTTCTGAGGGCCTTGTCCACACCCTCCCCCCGCCCCCCCCCCCTGCTCTCAAGCCCCACTCCTCCTCCTCCACTGCTCTCAAGCACCAGCTTCCCCCGGGGCCCACAGATCTTTGCTGACCCTCTTCCTAAACTTTCCTGGCTGAGGAAATCTTGCTCATATTTCAAGATTCAGAGACAAAGCCTCCAGGGATCTTCCCAGAAATACACCTCCACCCTCAGTCCAAATAAACCTCTTCCTCCTCCGGATCCGGCACCACTGGACATTAGACGAGCACATTGTAGTGAGATTATTTGTGTAACCCAAGGGTCCCCTCAGGTCGTCCAGCTGGCAAGGGTCACTAGTTCCACAATACCCTATACCTTGCCCAATCAGACTGAAGGGAAGGCCTTAAATGTCTGGCTAGGGGCACAGTCTCTTCCTGTTGCTGGGGAGGAGTAAAGATGCACGGTACTCCAGGTGTTGCTGGAAGTTGTCTTGCCACCAATAGAGTAGCTGCCCTTGGACTGAAGCCAATGTGCCCAGCAGGAGGCAGAAACCTCCCGGGTCCTTTTGTTAATAGGAGAAACCTGGTTCTTCTTGCCGACACAGTAAAGAATTGCAGATCAGCAAGTCTATTAGCATGTAAGCAGGGTTTATGAGTGATACATTCCCATGGAAGAGAATGGGCCTTGCTGAGATGGGGCAGAAAGGTGTAGGTTCAGGGCATGGTGAGGGCAGCAAGAGCAGGGGCAGCAAGAGCATCAGGTCCTTTGTCCTGAGGACTTGCATAGTTGGCGGGATGGGGATGAAGAAGTTACATATTGATTGGTGGGTAAAGGTGGAGCCAGCTTTCCTGGGGGGCGTGACTATCCAAACACAGGTATGTGTGGGGGTCTGTTAGCCCCGATCCTTATCTTGCTCCAGACCTCATTTGTTCACCTTGTAAAACAGTTACATGACAGGAGACAGTTAATTTAAGTTGGGGCAGTTTCCCAAAGTTATTTATGGGCTCTTTCTGTAAGCACTAGGGACTCCTGTAGAAAGCAGACAGTGACCAGAGGTAGGCAATCAAGCGAAGCTGTTTTATGGGCTTCTACTTTGGGCCCTATGGACCTCTTCTTCTTCCCCCTTCCAGACCTTGGTATAAATACACAGTTTCAAGGCCTTCTCTCCCAGACAGTGGAAACCATACACAGAATTTCAAGGACTGCCCTCCTCCTGTGCTAACATAGTGTTACTTGTGATGCTAGAACACCAGGCAATATTCTCGGATCAGGCTCAGGGCTGCTGAGTTAGTGGGTGAGACACGTCTCCCTTCTCCTCCCTGCCTTGGTTTACTATCCATCCTACCTAAGTGCTAAAAGGCATTGCCTGGCAACCAGGATGCTAGATGCTGGCCAGCAATAGCAGGGTCGTCTCAGAGCTCTCCCTATGCTATGTTTTGCCTTGCTTACGTCTCCACTGAACCACTGAATCAACTGAATATGAGGCTGGGAATGCCCTGAGACTTTTTGGTGGTGAAATGATAAGTTCCCTCAATGTTTAAGCCATTTGAGCTGGGTGTTCACATCTCCACTGATCATAGCACAAGAGCTCATATTCAATTTATTGAGCACTTACTATGTGCCAGGCACTGTTCTGAGAGCTTTGCATGCACAAACTCATTGAACACTCACAGCTACCTTAGTAGGCAGATGGGATCTGTGTCATAGGTAGTAGCACATTTTCTACAGTGAGACCTCCTGGGTTTTCACAGCTCTTCTACTTATTGTGCAAACGTAGCCAGCTCTTTTGCTTCAGTCTCCTCATCTGCAAATAGCACCTACTTCATATGGTTGTAGTAAGTATTAAAATAGGATAATCCACATGAGGTGCTTACATCAGTGCTTAGCACATAGTAGACGTGGAAAAGAATGTGTCTTTATATTATTATTTCCATTTTACAGATGGAACCAATTTCCATTTTACAGATGGAACTCAGAGGGTCTCTGATGGAACCTAAGGTCACACATGTAGTAAGTTTGCCAAATGCACATGTTCTAGCTCTAGACTGTGCTGTCCACACTGCCCCTGCCAGGACGTGCCCCCAGTCTCCTATGCACCTCTGCCGCGAGGCTGGGGGCGGCGGCCAGTCTGGAAGGCTAGTGGGGCCCATGGAGGGAGCCACCATCAAACAACTGAAATTTGAATGGTGAATATCCCGGTTGCTAAAAGTCCAGGGAACATTTCCACCCCAGGAACTTCGGGACTTTTCAGACAGGTTGCTCCTTCTTCAGGCTCTATTTCCCTGCTCTCACCCCCTCCACCTGCTCTCAGGTCTCGAGTCGCCCCTTACTTCCTTACCCCAGGCCTCCCCACAGCCTTCCAGACCTCCAGGTTTTGGCCGAGGCAGGGTGAGGGGGGGTGGTGTGCCTTTCACACGCAGGGCTCCACCAACCTATTGAGCTAATCAAAGACCCTCCTCTTCCTAAAGGGACTCTCTGACCCCCCCGAGGCCCCCACCCCCAGTAGTCTGAAGCATTTGAGGTTCTGGGTTAGGTGGATTCAGGCCCTTCACTCCCGGGCTCAGCCTTATTCCAGTGAGTGTCCAGAGAAGAAAGGGTGAATCTAACACACTCCTCGCCTCCCCTACCTGGCTGCTCACCTCCCTGTCTCCATAAGTCAGTCCTGAACCCAGGTCTCTTGGCCTTTCCTGTTGCTGGGCTCTGGAAGAACAGCAGGTTGTGAGACTCGCCCAGGCCGTTTTTGGACTTGGCTGAGTGGCTGGTGTTGGCTGGCCGTCCCCCAGAGGCCGGGCCCATTGCTCAGTTCCCCACAACCCGCAGCTGGCCCCCATGTCTCACCCCAAGGAAGGGAGAACCCTGTCCCAGGAGATGAGTAATGGCTGTGGTGGATGGGCAGGTGTACAGTGCACCCCAACTCGGGAACAGAGGGCACAGGGGCAGAGAAAGTCAGGGTTATCCCTGGAGCTGGAGGGCCTGGGCTCGAATCCCTGGACACATGGCGTTAACTGTCTGCTTCAATTGCCTCATCTGTGAAAAGAATGAGGGTAACAGTAGTCCCTCCCCCAAGATGATAAGGAGTAAATGCATTTATACCTGTAAAGCACTCGGAAGAGTGCCGGGCACATAAAAAGCACTAAGTCAGTGTTTGTTTCAGGAAAAACATAACTTCAGGAAACATTTACAGAGACCCGCCTTATGCCAGGTCCAGGCCAGGCTCTGGGGACAGGGTCCTGAACAAGAAGAAGAAGCACCCAGAAGCTTCTCTCAAAGGAAGGGCACCTGGCCTCTTCCCTAGCGGGACGGAGTCGTTCATTAGGGTGGGGTGGAGCCCAGAATCTGCCGGCAAGCGGCACCTCCAGTCAAGTCTAAACTTCACTAAACAAATGGGGAAACTGAGGCCGTGGGAGGGGCAGGATGTTGCCCCAGGTCTTACAGCTGGAGAGTAAATAACAACAAGCACTAACACTTAGGGAGCACTTAAAACTTTTTTTAACTTTTATGTATTAATTTGAGAGAGAGAGAGAGAGAATTATCGATTGGTTGTTCCACTCATTGATGCATTCATTGGTTGTTTCTTGTATATACCTTGACCAGGGATTGAACCCGAAACCTTGGTGTATTGGGACTACACCCTAACCAACTGAGCTACCCAGTCAGGGCCTGGAGCACTTTTCATGTGCCAGACACATAGTTGGTTTGGTATTGTTATGTCATTGTCCCCAAGAGAGGAACCGAGCACAGAGATATTAAGTAGCTTGTTCAAAGTCACACAGCTGGGAAACGGTAAAGCTGGGCCTGAACCCCAGGCAGCCTGGCCACGCACACAGCAGAATGAGACTAATAATCAACTGCTGTTTACTGAGTACCCACGACACATACAGCAAAATACATCCTCATCTTTCATCCTCACAGATAAAGTAGGCACCGCCACTGTCCCTATTTTACAGATGAAGGAACAGAGGCCCCGGGAGATTGTGTGATTTGCCCAAATTCTCACAACTAGGCAGTGGCAGAGCTGGGGTTTCTAGAAACTAGGCCACCCAGACCTCTTCATTGCCAGCAGCGTTCCCTGGCCCGGCTGGAGCCTGGGTCAGCCCTCTCCGTCCCTTCTGGGCCCAGGGAGTGCGTGTGGAGAATGCACAAGTGTGGATGCACGGTTTGGACAAACGAGCGTTGTGAGCAGAGTCCCTCTGCCAAGCAGAGGGAGCCCTGTGGTGCTGCCAGAGCCGGGTGGATGCCGTGCTGGGCCAGCCACAGCCGCGCTGCCTCCGCCTGACCCCACGATCCAGGGCTGTCTGGGAAGACTGGACTCACCAGGCTCAGTTCATACGCTTATGAGAAGGTTGAACTTTACAACAACCTTATGAAGAAGGTCCTAGCATTGCCCCCATTTTGCCAGGGGCAGGGTAGCGGCGTACTGAGAGCATTGAGTCCAGAGCCAGCCTGCCTGAGTTCCTGCTAGCCAGGACCTCTGCCACCTGCTAGTCAGGGCCTCCAGCCACACTTCAGCGCCCTGGGCTTTGATCTTCTCACCGCTGGAATAAAGATAGTAATAGTACCTACACTTCAGAGGGTGGACAAAAGAACTAGAGGTGCTAGGACATGTAAAGGGCTTAGGGCAATGCCCAGCACCTAATAGGCACTATGTGTTTGCCGTTTTAAGGAGACCGAAGCTCAAGGGAGTTCTGTGACCGGGCCCACCTCACATGAGCGCCACATGGAAGAGCCAGGACTGGAGCTCAAGTCTGGTCAGCTACAAAGCAGCCTTCTCATCACACACTTAAGGGCATTGAGCTCCTTGATGGATGAGCAGGATTCCTAGATTGAAGGGAGACAGGCGTGTTAGGCTGAGCAAACAGCACCTGCCAAGAGGTGGGCATGGACTGTGGAGCAGCCTCGAGGCAGCGCCAGAATCAAACCCCCTTCCCCACAGCACCAACACCCACCCAGGAGCCCCTAGCCGATGGCAATTCAGATCATTCCACAAGCATTGCCTGAGCACTTCCTATGTGCCAGACCAGGTGCTGGGCACTGGGAAAAGAAAGAGAAGTCACAGTTGTGCCCTAAAGAAGCTCAATAATCTAGCGGAGGAGATGGAGGTACAAACCCATCTCCTCCAGGCCACTAAGGAGCACTATGACCCAGCTAGAGCAGACGGGAGCAAAGAGCAAATTCTCCCTTGGAGGAACTGGGGAAGGCTCTATGGAGGAACTGGGGTTTGAACTGACCTTCAAGAGTTGAGCAAGTGCAGAAGGTGAAAAGTGAGTTCCTCCCTGGCCGAGAGCCTGGCAGGAGTCACAGGGTACATGGGGTGTTCGGGGGAATGGCAAGTCCCATACGTCCAGAGCACGGTGGATAGGGCTGCAGAGGCGGTTCGAGGCCAGAGCAGCAGAGCCTCTGTATTGGTCAGAACCCTTGGGTTGCAAGAAACAAACAAACAAAAAAAAAAAACAATCCCAAGAGGTTTAAATGAACAGGAAATCTGCTGACTCAAAAAACTGAAAATTTCAGCTTATCTCCTTCAGGTAAAGCTGGATCTAGGGTTCAGGGATGCCACCAGGACTTGTCTCCCATCTCTCTGCTTCTCCCTGTGCTGGGCTTTACTCTGGAACACACACTTTCCAAATGGAGGCAGCTCCAGGGTGATACCCTCCAAGTTCCAAGCCCAGTGGCAGGAAAGATTCATTTTTCCAAATGTTTAAACACAAGTTCTGGAACTGAATTCCCTCAGCTGGTTTGGGTCAGATGACTGTGCCTGAACCAATCCCAGTGTATGTAGGGGGGTGGGATTCTCTGATTGGACAGATTTTGGTCACATGCCTATCCCTAGGCATAAGCCTCACCCCAACCACATGGACTGAGAATGGGGGAAGGATAGCTTCCCAGGAGTAAAGGGGTTTAGAGATCAGAAGGAAAAGGAATGGGTGCTGAGTGGGCAAAAATGACAGTGTGGGCCTTGAGGTCATGGTCCTTTGGCAGTGGGAAGGCTGTAAGGGATTTAATTGAGGGACTGATCAGCTTAGATTAGAGTAGGGCTTTGGGGGAGGAGAAGGGGAGGCGAGCGTAAGGGGGCAGAGATATTTGTAGGAATATGCAAGGATATATGTAGGAATATGCTTAAAGTCCCTTTAAGAGATCCTGGAGGCTTGGGGCAGAAGGCGTGGAGAAGAGGGGGAGACGCAGAAGATGCCTGGCTGGGATGCCCCATTTGTTACTTGAAGGGCTGTTTCAAGGACCAGAACCACGTCACCCTCTTGCTATGGGCCTGCAGATGTCAGCGAGGGCGTGGGCTGCGGGCCCAGCTCCTTTCCCCCGAACCCCATGACTAACCCTTTCCCTCCATCTGCCCCCACGCTTACTTGCCGCCAGCCCCTTCCATCCCCCCAGGCCCCAGGGAATCTGATCTCCTGTGGTCCCTCTTGTGGGGTAGTCACCTTGACATCAGGTGGTGACGGGGGAGGGGGGAGGAATTGCTGAGCACCTCTGACTCTCTTAGCCTTAGCAACCCCTTCCTTAGTTTCTGACCTCTCGCTCTTTGCCCCTGGGGCCTGGGACATCACCCTGTGGGCTCCAGATGGGCCAGCTCCTCTCCCTGGTGAAAGGAGCCTTTGTGAGACCCGCCTGAGAGCTGGCAGGCACTGGGCTGGCACACGTGGCTCTCCCAGAGGGTCCAGCCATTCTTGTCTCTGGCTGCTTGGGCCTGCCCAGAGAGGAGGGCGGAGGCCAGCGAGGGCTGGGGCTGCTATGGCCGGGTGGGGCCGGGGGGACTTCTGGGCCTGCAGCAGCTGGGCCCGAGGATAGGCTGCTTTCTGATGTCCATCTGCCTGGGGTCTGAGGGAGGAGGCTGCAGGGCAGGGCTGGCCACTAGCACCTTCAGAACCTTGGAGCAAGAAGGATTCCTCAGCTGGGCCCTGACACACTGGAGCCTTTGCCAAACTGAACCCTGTTCCCTGGCAGCCTGGCCAAAGCTGTGGAGCCCTGGAGGGAGGGGCAGGGCACTGAGGCCATCCAGGAAAGGTTTCGAGGTTTGGGGGTGAGTGGGGAGAAAGGGAGGAGCTTAGGATCTGCAGTTTCGCCACAGACTGCCAGACAAAACCTATGGTGTTGGTGTCGACAATCCTTGGCTACTACTTATGAATACTTTCTAAGTGTTGGACATGGTGCCAAAACCTGTACATACATTATCTCATTTAACCGCGAAGGCCGGTGTTGTCCAGTTGTGTACAGTTGTCCAGGCTGTCCGCTGCCAAGGTGACCCAGCCAGAGGAGGTACGTGAGGCTAAAATCCACCCGGCACTCTACTCACCAGCCGTGTTCCTGCAGATCCGTGTCTGCACAAAGGCCCCATGCTCCTCTGTTACAGCTGACGAAAGGTAAGCCCCGAGAAGATGGCATGACTGGTCCGAGGCCCCATAACTGGTGAGGGGCAGATCTGGGATTTAAACTCACGTCTGTCTGACTCCTCTGACCGCCCTGCCCTCTGTGTTCAGGCCCGTTCACGTGCGTTCCCTTCCACCTTCTTTCCTCCAGACCCGCCGCTCAGAGTCAGCAGTGTGGTGGGAGGCCAGCGCCTGGGCACGGAGACGGGGCGCCCGGGTTGCAGTCCCGGCTCGGTCTCCTCGTATTTACATTTCCCCTCCACACCTCACTCTCTGCATCTGTAAAGTGGGTCTGTCCATTAGAGTTCTTCAGAAGCAAGCAACACAAACCAACTTGGGCTGCTTAACGAACAAAAAAAGAAAGCATTGGAAGGCTCTGGGGCTCACCAAGAATGGAAGGAGGAGCTAACCTGGGCCTTGAAAAGGCCAGAAACCGGGGCCACTCCAGGGATCCAGCAGCAGACCAGTGAATGGTGCGTTTAGGCTACTTATAATAAATACTAAAGCCGGCCCTGTTGTCAGAAGAGGGAGCGGCTGAGGCAGCCCAAGACAACCATGTCCGTGTCAGGGAGGAAGCTGGCCGGCCTGAGTCAGGTGAGCTCTGGTGGGGAGCTCTTTGCAGGCCGCACAAAGCGATGGGAGCAGTCGATGCGTGTCTCTCTGCCCCTCCTGTCCAGGGCAGGAAGCAGCGTGAACAGCTCCAGCCTCTTGTCCTGGCTTTTTGCCGCTGACTGGTTACATGTTCTTGGGCAACTCGCTTTTCCTCCTGGACCATTTTCTTTATCTATAGAAGAAAGGCAATTGATCGTCTTTAAGGCCAACTCTTAGCTCACTAAGGTGTGAGTAAACCAAGTAACCCATCCCTGAGGAATTTTAGAGATAAAAAGAAGTTCCTAGAACAACTGCTCAGCCTGAAAGAATGAATGATAAACGGTGGAATTTCAGGCATCCACAAAGACGAGGCTGGGCGGGGCTGCATCGGTCACAGGTGGAATCACGTCCACCTTCCCTAAGAGGCGGAGGAGGGAGAGCCCGTACACAGCACGTACACAGAGCCCGACCTCGTGCCTCCAGAGCTGCTGTCTGTCGTGAGAGGGCTCAGCGGCAAGAGGTCAGTCATGTCTGTGTTTGCGATCTCACTTGCTGGAGGGGTTTCAGGCAAAGGATAGCTAGCCAACGGGGACACGGAGCCTCTGGGCCACTCATGTCCCAGTGACTTTGTTGAAGTGACACAGAAGTTTGTGACAGCAGATGAAGGCGCTGTGCAGAGAGCACATCAGCGGTTCTCTCTGGGCCTCAGTTTCCACCTCCATCAAATGGAGGTGAGGTCGCTGCTGCTGTGCTAACCCCATGGGGCCCTTCTGAGGATCAGATGGGACGATACATAGGAAAGAAAAGCTGGAGAAGGACTAGAACGTCGGCTTTGGGAGGTGGGGCCTATGTCGGTCTGGCCATTCCAGCACATAGTAGGTGCTCAAAAATTAGTTGTTGAATATTACGAGCTAACGTGTAATAGGTACTTATGTTTCAAGCACGGCCCAAAGAGTTTTCTGTGTATGTACTCTTTCGATCTTTACAGGAATGCAGGTACTGTTATTATCCCCATCTGAAGATGAAGAAACTGAGGCACAGCCCTGACTAGCATGGCTCGGTTGCTTGATCGTTGTTCCGCAAACCAAAAGTGATTCTAGAATAGGAAGTGAAACCTACTGGTCTTTCAAAATTTGGGTCACTTCTACCATATTCCATTGCTCCAGCAGCCACAGACCCGTATTCAAGGTGAGGGCATGAAAAACCTCACCTTACACTGGGAGGTGTGTCAAGGCATTTGGGGAATGTTCTAGAACCATCACACCTCCTGATCTCTCAGGGAACTCCATTGCTCCTGGTCACCTTCAATTCCTCTTTCCACATGACCTGTTTCTGCTGAATTCTTGATCTCGTTCAGCTCTCACCTCCCTTGGAAGGACTTTCCACTTCAGGCAGCCTGAAGGTGAAACATAGCCCCTTTTTCTTGATTTTCCCAAGATTTTATGTAAAAATGTGGTAGATTTCATTTTTTTTTTAATTTATTGATATTAGAAAGGGAGGAAGGAGGGGGAGAGAGAGAAAGAAACATCAACTTCTTGTCTCACTTATTGATGCATTCATTGGTTGATTCTTGTGTGTGCCCTGACTGGAGATTGAACCTGCAACCTTGGTGTATCATGATGATGCGCTAACTAACTGAGCTACCTGGCCAGTGCAACATGTGGTAGATTTTTACTAACTCACGGGTCAGGGGAGTTGCACTGTATGCCGCTGTGTACACATGACTTAAAACTGAGCATCAGAGTCTCTGCTCTCAAGAGTCCTTCAGCTCCCCGAGGCCCTGGTCTCCCTCTTGCCTTGGCTCTATCGTCCCACTTGATTGCCACACCCTCTCCCACCTTCAACTCACTCTCATCTCCTCTTTCATTGCCCTTTCCGATTCCATTCCCTTCAGCACCCTCAACAGTCAAGTTCTCTGCTTCCTCTCCTTCCCAGTGCATCCCGACCGCACCAATGGGACCCTCTTCCCACAATTAAAATGTCTTTTGGCCACAAGACCTGCTGAACACTGGCAGTTCCCTCCCCCAAGAGGAATTCAGTTGCCAGAATGTTCCCCTTCTCCACTCTTAGAGTTGGAAGAGCCCTGAGCGAACCTCTAGCTCAACATCTTCCAGACCATGCTCCTGGAAGTGAGATTACTTCCTACGTTGGTCAAAGATGTTCTGTAGAGGTAGCGTGGTCAAACATGTGTGGGGAATTCTGGGTTCGGGTGAGGCAGGCCTCCTCTGCCTGCAGCGCCGACCAGCACTTTCTGCAGTCCCGGGCACGCTCCGTTCACTTCTGGGCTGTGGGGGATCACTAGCCACGCATGACTATCAAGCCCTTGAAATGTGGCTGGTGAGACAGAATTTTATATTTTAACTGACTATGATTAATTTTAATTTAAACAGTCATGCACTGACAGTGGCTACCATGTTGGACAGCACAGCCTCAGAGTCTTTAATATTCTTTTTTTAAATAGATTTTATTGACTATGCTATTAAAGCGGTTCCATTTTTTTCTCCCTTTTCTCCCTCTCCGCCCTGCACCCCGCCTCCCACCAGCACTCCCCCACCTTAGTTCATGTCCATGGGTCGTACATATAAATTCTTGGCTTCTCCATTTCCAGTCCTATTCTTAACCTCCCCCTGCCTATTTTGCACCTACCATTTATGCTGCTTACTCCCTGTACCTTTTCCCCCATTCTCCCCACTCCTCCTCCCCGCTGATAACCCTCCAGGTGATCTCCATTTCTGTGATTCTGTTCCTGTTCCATTGTTTGCTTAGTTCATTTGTTGTTGTTGTTGTTGTTAGGTTCAGTTGTTGATAGTTGTGAGTTTGTTGTCAGAGTCTTTAATTCTAAACGTGGCTTTTCCCAACAAGTTTGGCCAACGTTGGGATCTGTCTCTTTGTCACGTTGTGCTAAGCAACCCTTGTTGTGCAGTTTGGAAAATGCTCCTCTGGGCCAATTCTCATTTGACGGATGGGGAGATTGAGCCCAGGGAGGGAAAGGGACTTTCCCCAGGTCACACAGCAAGCTAGATGCCCAGTAGAGGCTTGAACTCAGGCCTCTTCTCTCTGCTTAGTCCAGCTCTGTCTCTGCGTCTTTTGTCAGCTTTGAGTAAGGGCTGAAGTGAAAGGAAGGACAGACACTGAGTTTGTCTAGTATTCAGCTCTGTGACAGGAACTGGCATGTACCTGGACTCCTATCTTCCTCTCAGTGACCCTGTGAGTAGTTGCCCCAATACACACAGGGGGAAATTGAGACTGAGCCTCAGTCTCAGACTGAGAGGAAGAGACTTGCCCAAAGCCGTATACGTGGCCACGTTTGCAATTAGCAGAATCATGTCTGAAATGTGCAATTGGCAGGAAAAAGGTGGGGAAACACCAGGAAAGAGAAGAATAAGCCTCTGTAAACAATGAACACATAATTGGGGTGGGGATAGGAGCACAGGGAACTGGCCTAGGCCCAGAGGAAAATCAAAAGCAGAGAAAATATTTGCAAAAACTAAAGCTAAAAATGACCTCAACTCTCACTCTCCAGGAAGGGGCGGCCTCTGGTCATCAGGCAGCCATTCTATAGGCTGGCTGGCAACCAATGGCAGGGCGGGGGGGGGGGCGGTGTGAATGCTCTGGCCAACAGGAGCAGCCCTAACAAGTTGGCAAATGGGAGAACCAATCAGATCCTCTTGGATACGGCGTTTGGATTTACAAGGTGTAAAATTGTTTATAGCAGCCAACCCCACGGAATGAGGGAACGGTCAGGTTGCCTTGACTTAAGCTTGCGCAAATGCTGCAACCACAGACACGAGCAAATGAGTAATGACGAGTTCCAAAGAAGGATGACTTCAGAGTCCTCAGCCAATAATGAGTAATCAGGGACAATGGGTGATTGTGCTGTGTGGGCAGTAAGAGCTCCACCACGGAGATAGTCAAGACTTCTTGTCTGGGAAGATGGGGGCTGGGAAGGGATTAGACCAGCTGACTGAACTGGAAGGCATTGCTTCCTCCTCCCTCCGCATTCCTCTTAAGAGAAACCACCCACACCCCCATTCTCAGGGCCCGCTCCCACAGTCCCCCGTGGTGGGCAGTGGTTCCTGGATGGGCGCGTGGCTCCCCACCCCAGCTGACCAGTCAGGCTCACTGTCCTAGAATTTGAGATTGAGGCCCAGACACAGGTCTCTGGTGGGTGTCTGAACTTGGCCTGAGTAGCTGGGCCCGAAGCCGGATGAAAGCCAGTGGAAGCAAGAAAAAGAAGGAAAAAAAAAATGGGCGTGCAGACCAGATGGTTGGGGGGGGGGGGGGGGGGGGGGGGGGGGGGGGGGGGGGGGGGGGGGGGGGGGGGGGGTGGCGCCGGGGTGATGGTGGCGGCGGGTAATTTAACTTTTTGTTCTCCGGTTTTGTTTCTGGCTCCTTGGGAGCTCTGGCTGCAGTTCCCTGCGCAAGGGTCCTGCCCCCGCCCGCCCGTTTGTTTCTATGGCAGCTCAGCGGGGCCTGTCTTTGTAGCTGAAGTGAGACCTGCATGTGTTTGTGTGTCCGGGTGTGGGGGAAATGTATTCAATGTCGTGCCTGCGAGACCTTGTGTGGCTTGTGAAGATACGTCCTTGATTGTGGACAAGCCACTTTTCTGTGACCTGGATCTTCCCACCTGTGACCTGAGGGGCTAGAGAAGACAGGCGGCTGTGTTTTGAAGGCCAGCTTTCTGTTGCCATGCTAAGTGCCTCAGGAAAACAACACTCATTCACTGAGTCATTCATTCATTCTACAAATGTTTATTGACTGCCTACTATGTGTTCTAGGCCACAGGGAGGAGACAGTACATAAAGCAGACAAAAACAAACAAAACTGTGCAAGACTGGCCTCGGTTTCCCTATCTGGAAAAATGGGGTGGGGTTGGACAAAAAACTCCTTGAAGTTCCTCTAGGTTGTAAGTGTCTGTGGCTCACTGAGCTGTTCTGTGAGTGCTTCTTGCCCATAAAACCTGAATCAGCCTTCGGGGGGAGGCTGGGTAGGAGGCCTGGAACTGGAGAGGTGAGGTGAGTGCGCGGGATGGCTGCTGGACTCAGGTTGCAGGTCTGCCAGCTGGCTTGGCCCTCCCTCTGTTCCCAGCTACTGGGCTCCCTAAGCAGCCAGCCTTCACCTGTTCCAGCTCAGCAGTCTCTGTTTGGTCTGGGGCTGCCCCACTGACCACCCTTGACTTTTTGGTGTGATAGAATCCAGCAATACCAAGAAGGGTTTAAATACCAACACCACTACTTTCTGGTTGTGTGACTTCCGACAAACTTCTTATTTTCTCGGTGCCTCTTTGTTTTTCCCTGTAAAATGGGGATGATAACAGCATCTTTCTCCATAAGTGATGGGACTGTGTATGGCAGGCACATAAAGTAATACTTTATTACACACAGGCTCCCGAGGAAACAATGGGGCCGGCCTGGGGTGTACAATCAGAGCTTCAGTTCGATGGTCTATGGAATAAGGAAAATAAAGGTGAAAGCTGAAGGCAAGGCAAAACACCTCCGTGTGCCTTAGGGCTCGGCTCCACCTCTGACAAGCTGACGACCTTGAGCAAGTCTCTTCTCCTCTGAGGCAGACCCCTTCTTCCTCGGGAGCAAACCCCCGATGTTGTTTGCCCCCCACCCCGCCCTGCACCTGGGCCTGCAGCAGAGTTCTGCCCCAGGAACGGGCTCCTGGTGGGACCCGGCCATTCAGAGGCCCACTTACCCAATGAGTGGGTTAGGCAATTCCGGCCGATGAGAAGTGAGGGGAATTCTACTGGGAGCTACTGGGAGGGTCTCCTCCCTCTTAAAAGTGGTGACAAGGGAGGAAAGGGTTCCCCGTTTGCCTCTGGGTGCCATGGTTGGCCCCTGAAACTACTGCAGCCATTGTAGGACTATGAGGGAGAGGTGGGCCGAGGCACAAAGAAGGGAGCCCCGAAGAGGGTAAGAGTCTGGGTCCCTGAAGGCCTATGGAGTCCCTGGATTAAGAAACTGGACTTGCCAGACAACTTGTTTTTGGTTTTTGTTTTGTCAGATAAATGTCTTTACCATTTCAGCCACTTTGGGTTGGTCTTTCTGTTCCTGGAAGCTGAGAGGATGCTGATAGACCCTCCTGAGCCTGTTTTCTCATCTGTAGGATGGAGGTAGTTCCTACCTCACAGTCACTGTGGACATTACAGGAGAGAACATTTGCGGAATGTTCTCTCACATTGGTGAAAAGTCCGGTGGCCTCTACATCACATGAGGCTCCCCCTGGGCTTCCTCTGCTCTGCCCAGGACCAGGTGCCTCTTGGTCACGTGGCTGGCTCACTTTCTGCCACTGCTGGGGCCCCAGCAGCCCACCATGCGCCCAGGCTTGCCTGGGTGTCCCCCGTGGGCCGGCACGATGAGAGGCGGTGCAAACGGAAACCCAGCCACGTTGTGAGTCAAGGGACTGGAGCTGCTTCTCTTCACAGGCTGTGGCGGCTGCGACCCTGGGCGCAGGGGCAGCCAGACCTTGGGTCTGAGTCACGCTCCGCTATGGCCTTGATGTGTGTCTGTCGCAAACAGCTACAGTGATGTCTCTCTGTCTCAGCTGTTTTGTCTGTAATCTGGGAACAACGGCGGCAGCTGCTTCACAGACTCACAGACGTGCTGTGATTGAATGAGCGAGTGTGGTCAGGTGCTTGGCACCCGCGGGGGGCTCGAAAATGGAAGTTCCCTTTGTCCTCAGCGTCCCAACTTCCAGCCTCTCAAAAGCCTGTGACTTCAGGGATCATCTGGTCCATTTCTTTTCGGTGTTTTGTTTTTGTCATTTTTGGAACGCAACTTCTTCAGATAAAATCTTCTGTAAAGGAAAATTCATAGCAGCTTCCTTTGTAATAGCTGAAAACTGGGAACAACCTAAACGCCGTCGGCAGAGTAGGACAAGTAGGGGTGTTAATGCCACTCAGCATTAAAAAGGAATGAACCACCGATACATGAGCCAACATAGATGAATGTCGAAGTCATTATGCTGAGTACGGAGCCGGACAATAAACGAGTACGTGCTGTGGGACTGTGTTTATGTAGAAGTCTAGCAAATGCCCACGTGCGTAACGAGAGAAAGCAGATCAGTGGTTCGGGGTCGTGGGCTGAATTAAAAAGGGCTATGAGGCCCTGGCTGGTGTGGCTCCGTGGATTGACCGCCCCTCTGTGAACCAAGGGGTTGCTGGTTCGATTCCCAGTCAGGGCACATGCCTGGTTGTGGGCCAGGTCCCCAGTTGGGGGCACGTGAGAGGCAACCACATATTGATGTCTCTCTCCTTAAAAAAAAAAAAAGGCTATGAGGAAGCTTTTGAGGGTGATGGATATGTTCACTGTCCTGATTGTGTTGATGGTTTTGAGTTTATATATGTGTGTGTGTGTGTGTATAACAAAACTTACCAAATTGTATACTTTAAAAAGGTCAGTTTTTTGTATATCAGTGTTCCCTCCGTTAAACCGTAAAAAGAAAACAAAAGTCTCATGGGAAAGCCCAGTGTGTGAAAGTTCGAAGTGAAGAGGGAGCAGCGCAGGGCGGAGGAGCTTCGGTCCCGGCCTTGGCCTCTCTGGGGCAGAGCTCTGAGGAGTGGCCGCTGCACGCTCGGCCCCAGTGAGCACATCTGGAGAAACCACAGATGCTTCTGACAAAAGGCAAGGGCTTTGCCTCACATCATACAGACTGAGTGGAGGGGAGGCTGGGACAGGAACGGGGTTTCCTTTCTGTGGGGCCAGAGCTCTGTCCCACAGGCCCTGGGGGTGGAGCGGGTGTTCACAAAGGACCTCAAGGCCGGCCAACCGCGGTCAGTAAACCGTTCTGAGCTTCCAGTCTGTGCCACATTTTCCTTGGGCAAGACCTTGAGGGGCACACAGACATAAGCAGGCCCTGGCCTCTTGTGCTCCAGGGAGCTCTCTGTCTCGCTGGGAGCAAGAAAGACCTAGAATTCAGGAAGAATCAGGGACACAAACTTTGAAAGAGGGTGTGGGTGTGAAGTCCTGGGGCAGAAGACGGAATGGGGGGCAGGGCAGCACTCGGTGACAAGTGTTTAAACCCAGGACAAGACTTAAGCAGGATGCCAGTTCCCGCTGGCAAATGCCCCTTAGTTCACAGTGGAGACATTGAGGCCCAGAGGAGGGAAGGGACCAAAGCAGAATCAGAGCCCAGTCACCCCAACTCCACATCCTAGCCCCCTTCCCCAGCTGTTGCTCAGGAGGGCTGGACAGCTGGTCTCCACTGCTGGCATCTGGCATTCCTCTTGGAAGGACAGGCTGTGGGGGCCGGGCCTCAGGCTGGGTCCTAAGCCCTGAGATCAGGGCAGGGCAAGGATGGAGGCTGAAAGGGGAGGACAGTTGACCTGTCCTGACCTCTCCAGCGGATGCGGGTCAGGTGACGACAGATTTCCTCTCCGCTGAGCCCTCTGGAACGCTTGGAACTCAGTGGTGACCGTCCAGAAGTTTCTTTTCCCCTGGAGGGCCTTGGAGTCGAAGGAATGTTCTAGATAAGGACCCAGGGTCTTATCCTTTCCTTTTGACCTTTCCCCTCCTTTCCTGGGGACTTCACGCTTGCCAAGGGTGGGAACAGCCACTCGGGGACACTTGGCCCACCCCGGTCAGCCTGCCTACTTCCTGCCCCAGTCCCTGCACTGGGGTGGAGAAAAACGGGGATTCCTGACGCTCGGACAGCCCCTTGCAGGGCACAAGGAGGGCTCACACATGTGCGTGCCCTCATTAACAGTGCCGCCCCCGGTCCTCACAATCAGTGAGCATGATTCTCCATTTCACTGGTGAGGAGACCGGGGCTCAGAGAGGTGTGGGATTTGCCTCGGCCACATGCAGTTTCAGAGTTTGTTCAGGAACCCAAGTTGCTAGCCTCCTAGCTCTGTCCCACCTGTTCCCTACCGTTCCCTACCGTGGTGCTTCTGTGGAAGCCACGGGGGTGGGGGGGTGTCATGCGACGGGGGCAGCCCTGGAGACAGGCCGGCTGGGTCTGAATCCCAGCGCCTCTTTCTTTTCTTCCTTTGTTTCTTTCTTATTTTTTTAAAAAGATTTTATTTATTTTTAGAGAGATGGGAAGGGAGGGAGAATGAGAGGGAGAGAAACACCTGGCCCACAAGCCAGGCATGTGCCCCAACCGGATATCGAACTGGCAACCTTTTGGTTTGCAGGTTGGTGTTGAAGCCCCCGAGCCGCACCAGCCGGGGCCCACTGCCTACTTTTGCTGTGTTTTCCTTGGACTAGCGACTTCACCCCTCTGGGTTCCAGTTTCCTTCTCTGTAACAGGGTAATAATAGTAACCGCCCATGGGGGTTGCTGTGAGGATGAAACGAGATGACCACACATACGGTGCTTGGCACACAGCGAGCAGAACACACCCCGTAACGACAGCAGCTGCTTTACCACAGGCCCTGGAGGGGAGGCCAGGTCGGTCCTGCAGCTCGGCCTTGTCCTGTCTCCTCACTGGCTGCTGCGAGAATCAAATGAGACAACAGTTAGCAAAGGGCAGGACGTGCATGGACTTAGCGCTGCTCAGGGATGAACGGCCACACGAGACCCCGGTTGTCTGAAGTGAGGCTACTCCTTACCTTTTGTGTCTCCCTGGACAACATTAACTAAGAAAATCCTAAGGCATCCTCAGGTTTGTACTCCAGCCTTCTAGGTTCACAAGGGAGGACACTGAGGCTCAGGGAGGGGCAGGGACTTGCTCAAGGTCACACAGCGAGACAGGGTGGAGGCTGACCTGAAACTCTTCCCGCTTGGCCTGGCCGTGTGATTCTTCTGTCCTGCTCCCCCGAGGGGGCTGACGCCGAGAGACCTGGGATGGTCCATGTTTAGGGGAAAGTTCAGGATGAAAGAGCCGTGTCTCAGCAGGAGCAGCCAGTGGAAAGAGGAGCATGACCAGCCATAAGTCAATGAGACAGCGTGGCTGACCCATGGCTCTCTTCACCGGCAGCCGTGGGACTGTGACACAGACTTTGCTGTGGGATAAGGGACCCGAGGCTGTTAAAGGTCTGTCCTTCCTCTTGCAGAGCCGGGGCCCAGCTCTCACCGTACACTAAAAGGGACACAGTCTGGAGAAGGGAATGAGGAAGATGAAAGCACTTCCTTGGGAGGGGAGCCCTGCCCCCCCCCCCCCCGGGGTCTGTGATTTGCATGGACTAGAAAACCGGTTTAAACTGGTGTAAGCGATAAGGGGGATTACCTAACTCCTGCATCCACGATGGAGCTGCTGGTCAAGTGATAGCAGCAGTGGTGGTTTAAAGCAAGCCCGCACATTCTTTGCCTTTCCCTTCCAAGGAAGCGTAATTATCCTGCCCTTGACATGGGCTGGACTTAGTGTCTGACTTCAGAGCCCCTCCAGATCTTTCTCTTGCTTCTAGAGAACAGAGAAACGAGGGGATGACTGTGCGCAGCTTTAGAGACTGGGTCATAAGAGGCACTGTTGGCTCCTGGTCTCTTCTCCTCTCTCATCACTCCCTCTGGCGGAAGCCATCGGCCATGGAGAGGCCCACGGGTGGGGAACGGGGGCCACCCACCAGCCACCGTGGGACTGAGCCACCTTGGGAGGGGCCCCGCCAGCCTGCAGACGGCAGCAGCCCTAACCGTCTTCCTATCAACCCACGACCCACGAGAGACCCTGAGCCCAAACCACCTTTCCAGGCCTCCCAATTCCCAACTCTCAGCACTGTGAGATAATAAAAGTGTGTGGTTTTACGCTTTTACGGTTGGGGTGATTAGTTACACAAAGAGGTAACAAATAGAGCCCCAGACTGGGTTCTATTTCATCTTCTGTACGATGGCTTCATCCTCAGAAGGAACTCTCTTTCGGCAAAAAGAGCTGCTGTGCTTCCAGCCCTCACGCCCCCTTCACATTGTCCACAGAGGCAGGGCGGCTCCCTGAGTTCTCCCGCAGGAGCGAGCAGCAGCTTCTCTCTCCCGAAAGCCCTGCTGACTTGTCTTAAATCACCATCTCTGACTGAAGAGGTGTCGGGTTGTGGGACGGGAGGTGGCCTAAGCCATCGGAGCCCACCACTGCCCTATCCGAATGGCATGGGCTTCCAACAGAACCAGACATGACTCCTAGGGGGCAAAGCTGCTGGGAAGCCACATAATGACCACAGCATCAAGGTGGTGGCGGTGGTGGAAATTGCCCCTGGGCCCAGAGCATCCAGAGCTCAGCGATGACATGGCTTAGAGGTTAAGGTGTGGGCTCTGGAGTCAGACAGGATCAAAGTCCTGCCTCCATTGCTCACCAGTGAACATGAACTTTCTGTGCCTTGGTTCCTTCCTCTATGAAATGGGGTTGGAGTGCCCAGGATTGCAGGTGGAAGGCAGAAATATGGTGCAGTAAAGGTTCAATAAGTAAGTCCTGTGCTCATTCCAGATCTTCACTGAGTACCCCACTGCTGCTCAGTCATCTCCTTCCCTGGCTAGAGCAAGAGGCGCTGGAAGGAAGACACTATGGCCACGTGGATGCTGAGCTGAGCGGAAGCTGAATCATTTGGAAAATGTTCTTTATGGCTTCAAGGGACAGAACTAAGGCCAAGGTCAGTGTGTGGAAGTTGTAGGACCAGAATTCAGTTTCTCCCAAAGAAGAACTTTCAGATAGTAGGAATAGAGCTATCCATAGGTAGGAGAGAAAGGGAACGAAGTATTTATTGGACTCACTATGTGCCAGGTATGGGGCTAAGCAGGTTTACAGGTCCTATCCCGTTTAATCCTTACCACCTTATGAGGTAAATGCTATCATTAACCCCATTTCTCAGGTGAGGAAACTGATGCACGGAACAACTGAGGCTGGTTATTTACTCTCACCAAATGGGTGCCTCCTTCGCACAAGCCCTGGGGATTCATGCATAAACCAAGGAGACAAGCAGGGAGCAAAGCTGAGACATTAGAACGCAGCTGGGTTTGTCCTCAGAGCCCAGGCCGTGACCATTACATGGATTCCTTCCGGAGCAGGACCCTCATAAAGGAGTGGGTTTCCCGTCCCTGAAGGTGTGCAAGTGAGAACTAGGAGCTGGGGGCTGGTTGTGAAGGAATTCCAGTTTGGGGTGGACTGGGATCAGGGGACAGCAGAGGCCTTGTGTCTGTTCCTCAAGCTCTGGAATTCTCCAGAGAACGTCTGAGCCTGGGGCCTCTTGCTGCCAGGAAAAAACACGCCACCACCCCCCCCCTCCGCCCCCTAAAAACAAACAAACAAAACGGGGATGGAAGCACAGGGAAAGAAGAAAATGGGGGCGCTGCAGGCAGCCAGGGCCATGGCGCCACCTAGCGGAAGAACGGGAGAATACTGCTGAGCCAGGAGAG
Source organism: Anoura caudifer (assembly GCA_004027475.1). Classification (NCBI taxonomy): domain Eukaryota; kingdom Metazoa; phylum Chordata; class Mammalia; order Chiroptera; family Phyllostomidae; genus Anoura; species Anoura caudifer. The sequence goes on along the minus strand of PVKU01000360.1, from coordinate 95,328 downwards.
ACAAAATGGAGCAGAAGCGGACAGAAGAGTGTGCCCCTGGGCTGGGTCAGAACCGGTTCCTCAGCGGACCCGACCCTCCTGTATGTAATTAACACTATGAATGACGTAAGAGATACACATTATAACGGTGATTTTCAACCTTTTCATCTCATGGCACACATAAACTAATAACTAAAATTTTGCAACACACCAGAAAATAAACTTTTTGCCAATTTGAATATATAAATATAAAATTTTATATATAATTTTATCTATACATATAATTTTGATTCATTCACACTGGACTGCTACTGTTGTGTTGGCTGGTGTCATTTTTTTTATTTGACAATCTAAGGGAAAAGAGGTCAGTACCCGTAAGTGGTCTGGTATTACATGTTTTAAAAATTCTTGCAGCACCCCGGTTGGAAATCACTGCATTATAAAATATAACGTAAGACTTCTTTTTCATATTTAACCTCCCTGAAATCATGTGATTTTACAATGAACAGGATGCTCTGTTTAAGAGATGGCCATGCATCCTCCAATTGCCAGCGTCCCAGATCTGACGACAGAGTGGTAGGTAACTGCTATGGATGGAGCCCTCGTGACGTGCCAGGCATGAGCTCAGTCCTCTCCGTGCGTTACCTGCTTCAACCCCTACCCATTTACGGAAGAGGAAACTGAGGCTGAGGAAGGTGCCGTCCCTTGCCCCGTCCCACAGACTGCCCGCGGCTGGCTGAGAAGCTGTCGCAGAGCATTGTCCTCGTCCATTGCTACAGGGCACAGCTCTCCTACCCGATGTCCCGTTACGTGGTTCCACCACTCCCCGAGTGCCCCTCTGCTCCCACCCTTCTCTCCTGCCCTATGCTATGAGCTCCACTGGGATGAGGATTGCATTTGTTCATCTGCTGGAGGTCAACAGGAAGATGTAACACTGCTGTGACCTCTGAGCTGGACCCAGGCAGGTCAGAGGCTGCCCACTCCTTTTCCCTGTGCTTTGGAATGTGCGTTCCACTTGCCTTCCCTGCCCCCAGAAGCTGCTCCAAGGATACAGCCTGGAGATGGAAATGCGTTGATACCATCTTGAAGGGTACGTGACTGATTCCAGTTCAGGCCCCCTGGGTATGTGGCTGAACCCAGTTAATTCCCTGTATAGAATGTTTAAGATGTTAGCAGGCATGTGCAGAAACTGCTCATCTTCAGGCTGCTCACGATTAGCCTGTAAAGTTCCCTTGCTCATTAAAAGTGCCACTTACCAGTCTGGGGCGGGCTGCCTTTTCCTTCAGCAACTCCCTGCCCTCAGCACGTGGGGCTGGTTCCGGTAACAGCTGGGAAGCTCCCAAGGGGGCTGTGACCCAGTGTCACCTCATTTAATCCTCCCCAAAACCCTATGAGCTGGCACCATCATTACCATTTTACCCACAGAGGCAAGTCTGAATAAAGGGAGGCAACTAAATTTTAAAAAATGGCTAGATAAGAAATATACAAAAGGATAAAAAACTAAAAACAAGAAAAGAAATATACAAACGGGACAACTGTGGCTGCGTTTGATGTTGGCATGGGGTAATTTCCAAATGTCCTAGTTAATCCTAGTTATAGAAAACATTTAAAATGTATTCTGCAATTGTAGTTCCAGATTTGCCCAATGAAAGCAAATCACACATTATGTATACATGGTAATTACACTAATATTTGTAGCTACATATGTACTTATGAATACATAGGAAAAAAATCTGGCTTGCCCTCCATTAGAGGGGGGCCCAGTGTGGGTTCATTGTAATGAGGCAGAATACTTAGCCTGAGACAGGCGTCCTTGGTTTGGATGGTGGGACTGCCAACAATATTTTTTTTACTATATTTTTGTTTTCCAAATTCTCTAAAAGCGAGCATGTTTATATATTTTTTATAATTAGAAAACATCATCTTAAATAGACTTATAAGTCCAAAAAGAATTTGGACATTAGGAGACAAGAGAGGACATTCCAGGCAGAAAACAGCAAGAGAAAAAGGAACTGGGAGATCACAGGATGTGAGCCCTGGCCCAGCCTGGAGCACCTGGCAGATGCTCAGCCAGGCCCGGCTGAATAGGTAGGCCCCACTGCTCTGCGTGGGCAGAAACCTCCACCGCTTAAAATGCCGGAAGGGTCCCTGCCTGGTTGGGCCCTAGCGAGGTGTTTGAAAGAAGTCAGACTCTGGGGTTTACAAAGACCATCTTTTTCCTAGATGGGTTTTTTCCTTCCCTGTTACTGACATCCACTCAAAACTACTCCCACTCCTGCTTCAAAGGCACCTGGCCAATTTCACGTGGTCTGTTTCCTTTCACAACAAAATTCAGGTTGGTTGACTTTAACAGCCTTGGTTTATTGTTATGATACTAGACAGATACACTGAGAAAAACTATCGGGTTGTCAGAAGGTATGAGAGACTGTATTAACTAGACCTGCATCTATCTGTCACCATTAAGTCACACTCTCCCCAAGTTCCCTGATCTTTATAAAATGGGAACAAATTTTTTGTGTGGCCATTGCTTCTTCCCCCAGCCCCCATGTCCAGAATAGCTATGAGAGCCTATGAAACACTTCACAAATGCATTACCAGCGCTACTCTACAGAGATCCCGATAGCCCTGGATCTAAACCTACAGCCACCGGTGCAGAAATCTTCTCAACTAGATACAAATAAACTTAAGATGGCATTGTGGTGTGTTGGCACATGAAAAGATGCCCATCGTTAGCCATCAGGGAAATGCAAATCAAGCCTCAATGAGATGCTGTCACACCCACCAGGATGGTTATAAACACAATGACAAATAAGAAGTGTAGGTAAGGCCCTGCCCCAGTAGCATAGTTGGTTAGAGTAGCACCTTGATATCTGAAGGTTGTGGGGGTTCAATCCCCGGTCAGGGCACATAAAAGAATCAACCAATGAGTGCATAAATAAGTGGAAAAACAAATTGATGTCTTTCTCTTTCTAAAATCAATAAAGAAGAAGAATTTTTTTTTAAGTATAGGTAAGGAAAAAGAAGCATAGGTAAGTATGTGGAGAAATTGGAACCCTCGTGCACTGCTGGTGGGAATGGTTAAGTTGGTGCAGCTGCTCTTGGAAAAGTTTGGCAGTTTTTGAAAAGTTAGAGTTATTGTATGACCCACCAATTCCATTCCCAGGTATATTTACCTGAGGAAACATGTCCACGCAAACTTGTACGCAAACGTTCCTGGCTGCTTTATTCCTAATACCCGGAAGTGGAAGCTGTCCAAACGTTTTGCGGATGGAGGGATGGACAGAACGCGGTGTGTCCGTGCAAGCGAGCATCGCTCAGCAATAAGCAGAGATGCAGGCCTGGGCCGAACCGTGAACACTGGGATGGTGATGATGTTTGCGGTGATGGCCACTGCATGTTGTGAATATACTGAGTTGCGCACTTTAAAATAGTGAGCTTTATGGTGATAAGTTGTATCTAAAAAAGAGAAAACCGCACTGAATAGGGTTAGGGTTGATTAAAATCCGTGTTAGACGTCTGAACTAAAATTTGCCACAGTGACTAGAACGAATGCATGCCTTGGTAGCTAACAACATGAGAACCTTTACACTTTCAGTGCTTTCTACGTATTCACTAACGCACCTTCAAAAACTCTGGGGCCGAGTCCACCATCATCTCCCCTAGAGGAGCTGGCCGCACTTTAGAGGTCAAGGGAACTTGACTGAGGTGACACAACAAATGCATCGTAGACCACCTGACTCTATGAACTACACTTTGTCCACTCCGAATTGTCTTCAGCATGTTTACAAGAGCCCTGCTGGGCAGATACTCCTTGAGGGCAACTACCATTTTGTCTTTTCATCTTCTTTGCCTCAAACCCTGCTGGCACCTGGCAGACACAGAGGTAACGATGGTCGATTAAACTTAGTCACCCACTCATCAAATATTTGCACTTCTGCTCTGTACCAGGCACTGGGGACACAGTCAAGAGCAAGACCAAGTTCCTGGGGACTGAACTACATTTCATGTAGTCATAATAATTGCTATACATGAAAATAAAGGAGGTAAGGAAGGCTGTCTGAGGAAAGATAAGAAAACCAGCCTGAAGAGTGGGAAGTGGTGCCTTCCAGGAGGAGGGAACCGGAGGAACGAAGCCCTGAAAGGAAAGTCACTTTTGGTGGGTTAAAGGCAGAGGCAAGACGGTGTGGGTGTGGCCTGAGCAGACTGGGGAGTTCCTGCCAGAGTGGATTCCGACCAGCGCTAGTGGGTCTGACAGGCCATTGGAAGAAATTCAGATTTCACTCTGTGACTATCCGAGGGTTTTGAGCAATACGAGAATCTGACTGAGGCTGTTGGGAGCGAACGGCTTGTGTGCGTGTTGGAGGGAGGATAGCCCGGCCACTGGCAGCACTGATTCGACTTTGAGGGTGACAGGCACTGGAGTGAGATGGGGTAAGATCAGATGGTATTGGGAAAATTCTGCCCAGCCTGGCTGATGTGGCGCAGTGGATTGAGCACCGGCCTGTGAACCAAGATTGCTGGTTCAATTCCCAGCCAGGGCACATGCCTGGGTTGTGGGCTGGATTCCCGGTTGGGGGCATGCAAAAGGCACCCCACTGATGTTTCTCTTTCCCCCCTCCACTCTAAAAAAATAAATCTTAAAAAAAAAAAAAAAGAGAGAGAATTCTGTTTTGGACATGTCCCATTCAGGATGCTCTTTAGACATCCAGATGGAGTTACGGAGTTGGCTACATGGGGGTCTCGGTCAGGGGTGTTAGACTGGAAAGGTATCCGACACATCAAAAAAAGACATGACATTTACAAACTCGTGGACTAGAGACCAAATGTGGGGGAAGCCACCAGGGACAAAGGAAGACCCCGCCATTTCACATCTGAAAGGCTGAGTAAACGTGTTCCATGGACAAAGGATTGCCTGGATGCGGACATGCCGGGGACATGTGCTGACCTGCTCTCATCGGGACAGCGAGCAACAGCCATCTCAGCAAATGCACGTTCTGTGCTTTTCCGATACCACGGAACCATAAAGTCAAGAGTCATGCAGACCCTTGAAAACAGCTGCACCCATGTGTAAGATCCTATTACCAATCATGGAGAGTCATCCTAGCCCACCTCAGTTTGGGCCCTGCAGAAGCATCATTAAGCTTTTGCCTCTTGAAGAAAAAAAAAAAGAAAAGTCTAAGTTTTCCTGAAATTTAGACATGTAGGCGCTTTCTTCTTTTTGCTTCAAATGACAGAAATCAGAATCAAATGAGCTGCCCACGTGCCAACCTGCTCCTCATGGTCCCCAACACCTGTACTTCCTTCACGTCAATGTTGCTATTTTACCTCCTTCAATGCTGTCAATGCCAAGTTTCCTCAAATTTTGCTCTGCTAATGTTACATGCAAAAAAGACTTGAGTGTGGACAGCCACACATTAAACCACCCTCCCCACCCTCACTCCAGTCCTCCATTAGCCTTCACCCACTCCCTGGAACGTGCCGGCCCCTCCTGCACCAGGGCGCGCTGACGCTGCTGGCCGCCTGGAGCACCGCCAGTTCGCCCAGGCCTGGGCAGCTTATCCTGGCCATTACGTATGTTCCAGCCGCACCGTGCTCTTCCCACTCATAGCACTTACCACATGAATTATTAAGATAAAGATGGTAAGACAAGTTCACCACCTTTTTATTTCCCTGCCCAACCCCCACCCTGCCCCAAGTGCCAAGGGGTACTGTCAGATTCCTAAGGCAGGTTTCCTGCAGCATTGAGATGAGTAAGTAAAAGTGAGTGGCCAACATTTTTAAATTTAGAAATTTATTCTGTTTAATCCACAAGCTTTACATAGCTTTAGTTTAAAAAAAAAAAACCATCAACAAAAAACAAAACAAAAACAAAAACAGTGAAAACAAGACACCATTTCAAAAGTCTGGGCCCTTCCAGCCTTCCAAATACAAGAGCTCTGGAAATTGTATATACCAATTGAAGAATAAGACAATATTATGAATGGAACCATTTCTTAAAACAAAGTTTATGTAACTGAAGGATCCTTCCTCGGACTAGTTAATTGCCTTTACAAAAAAACACAACAGAACAGAATGAAATTCCAGTGTTCCAAATCAACTTTTACACATCAGCACTAACCAACAGTGCCCCCCGTCCCGGCAAAGAGCACACCTCACCGGCTGTCTCACCCTAGAGCTGAGTCCCGACTCATTTCAGCAGGGACCCCACAGGCAACGGGAAAGATCATGGCATTAAACGTTAATTTATACTTTTGTGGTAGTTCATCAGTGGTCTTATCTCTGGGCAACTGCAAAACCATACAAGGTTGGAAGCATCATAACTTAAAACGGGTGCTAAGACTCAAATGAGAAGAAGTAAAGAAAAAAGAGGAAAAAAGGAAACCTCTGGGAATAGCCAGGGGCATTTAAAAAAAACCCATAAAAATGCCAACAATATTTAAAGCCCCTTTTTTAAAAAGGGGACTTATTTTGGCTTAAAATATTTCACTCTAAATGAATTGATACCAGCTGTCGATGAAAGAATGTCACTAATACACCGTGGACACCTTTTGCAATGTAAATCCATGCCCTTTTTTACATGGTGAACTTCAACCTAGCAATTATTACAACAAATGTTATAGTCTAAAGCTCAAACACATTTTAGCATTTTTGAAATTGGATTGAGTACAAACCAAATAAAATTTACATCGTAACAAACATTTCCACCTAAGACTGTGGGGACACTTGAGCCTTCCTCATTGACCTCAGGGCCTTTTCCCGCAGGTGCTTTTCTAAGTCGTCAAGGTTATCCTCAGCTTCACTTTCGGTCTCCTGGAAAAACCCAGAAAGGCCACAGCGTTAAGTCCTGGGACACTACGAGGAGATGCGAACTACAGAGCAAAACCAAACTGTGGTGATGGCCGCACAATTTCATGAATACACTAAAACCTATCAAATCATATATTTAAATGGGTAAATTATGTGGTGTTAATTACATCTCAGAGAGGTTATTTTAAAAATACACATTAAACTTTTTGGCAGCCATTCATATTCCTATCATTTGTCTTGGCAAATTCCTGCCCTTGGCAGGTCATCGAGAAACAGATCAAAAGAGTTAACAGTCAAGTGGCCAATTATTAAAAAAATAAATAAAAATAAAATTTAGCTATCTGCATAAGCCGCAGGACAGTGCCCGTCGTACCTTCCTGGGCTCTGGCTCCGCCTCGGGCTCCTCCTGCACTGACGTGGTGGCGGGAGCAGCGGTGGCTGCGGGGGCTCCGGCGGCTGCGGCTGCTGCTGCAGCCACAGCCTTTTCTTTCTTGTGTTTTTTGTGTTTCTTGTGCTTCTTATCTTTTTTGTGTTTCTTATCCTTCTTCTTCTTTTTTTTCTTTCCGCCCCCTTCTTGGTCTGAATTCTAGAAATCCAGAAATATAAACAGCAGCAATAAATCAATCATTAAAATTCTGTTCAACCCAACTTTTTCTATCCCCAAGGAAATGACTAAATGGACAAATCTCAACACTTCATAAGGCTTCAGGGGGAACTAAGGCCCAAGGCCAATCACCACCAAGAAAAATATTCCTAGAAATGGGAACCACATTGAAAATGAAGGTATTTTTCAGAGATTATTAAGTGTCAGAACGAATTGTGAAGGTAACTGATTTTTACCCCACCAACTGCACATTAAACCGAGTTTCCCGACCACAAGCAGGCAGGTCTCCAGGCCTGCAGTGAGTCGGGCGACCTCCAGGTGCGGGAACGCCGGCATGTGCCACAGAAAGGGAGTCTCAGCGCTCGGACAGGCCCGAGCCGAATGGAACTGGTTCTTCAATCTACCGGGTTGGCCAAGAAGTTCATCTGTTTTTTCCCTAAGATGGTTCTAACAGCACTTAGCTGTCTTTAAAGTTCATTCAAAACAATTTTGTTAGACTGTATTGTGACAGCTGTCCTATCAGTGTGCCTTAAAGAAATATTATCAAAATTGGTGAATTTTGTGTAGCCATTTTAATATTGAAGATGGAAGAAAATACCCAGCATTTCGGGCACGTTATGCTTTATTATTTCAAACGCAACTGAAATGAAAAAATAAAATAAAATAAAATAAAAAATCTGTGCAGTGTATGAAGAAGGTGCCGTGACTGATCAAATGCGTCTGAAGTGGTTTGCGGTTTCGTGCTGCAGATTTCACACAGGACGGTGCCCCACGGTCGGGCCACCAGCTGAGGTTGACAGCGATCGAGACATTAACTGAGAACGATCAACGTTATGCCACAGGGGATAGCCAACATACGCAAAATACACAAATCAATGAAGTTACTGGTGAAAATGAAAAACATGTCTTTTATTTTATGGAAAAAAAACCATATGGACTTTTTGGCCAACCCAATATTAACAATTTGACCTCAGACAATTCTGCTTGACTTTTTAAATGAGCCCTTTTCGTCAACCTTAAGCTGTGTGTGACAATCCTTGACAAAGCTGCTGCGATGACTAAGTGGGTGTATGTGTAAATCACCCCCAATACCAGCCTCACGCATGGCAAGTTCTGACACAGCTGTTACTCTACATACATGCCGGTGTCCTTCGTACCCCCTGCCCTCTCCTAGCTCCCGAATGGAGGCGGTCTGCTCTTCCCTGCACATATGCCAGAGGTATGTGGAGGGCGGGCCCTGCTACAACCGAATCTAATCTACAATTCCTGAAGTTCACATTTTTAAGCAATTACTTAAAATTCCCCTATCCATCCAATTAGTTTGCACAATACAGTCAACTCTGTTTAGATGGACGTTTAACCACTAATTTTATACAATACAAAAACCTATCCAATGGCAGATTAATGATTCACAAAAGGGAAAGATTTAAACCCGAGTATTTCAGCCCGCCAATAATATTTAAACTTGACGATGTAATAAACAGTGTTATTCTTATGTAGCTTGCCAAAAACAAGACTGTATGAAACAATAAAGTACTTTCCATTCCATCTAATACTTCACAGATCGCAAGGTTCATTTTTTATTACAGCAACAGCGTACAGCTGACCCTTAATGCAGGGATAAAAGGCTGCCAACCTCTTACGAAGTAAAACATCCACAAATAACTTTTGACTCCCACCAGATTTAATTACAGACACCCCTCATATCCATTTGGGAGTGGTTCCCAAATTCTGAGGATACCCAAATCCATGGGGGCTCAAGTCCCTCAAATAAAGTGCCTCAGAACAACGTATACAGCCCCCCCCACCCCCACGGATTCCAACCTGTTTTCGGGAATTGGAAGATGCGAAACCAGGGAATATACATGGTCAACTGTGTATTTACTGAAAACAATACATGTTAAGTGGACATGCGTAGTTCAGCATTTCCAGTGTAGAAAAAACAAGAACAGTAAAGTGCAAGGAAAATGAAAGTCACTCGTTACTCCCTAACACACAACCCACTGTCAGACATTTTGATATCTTCTGTGATATATATACTCTTTCTTTTATAAAACGTGAATCACATTAATATGGACACAATCCAAGATAGAAAATCTGACTGATCTGTGTGATCTTAATCAGGTGTCCCCCAAATGTGTCAAACACTTAAGAGAAAATGGCAGAAATAAGAAGGCATGTTTCCCCTAGATAACAGATCCACGGGCAGTATTTCCTTTCTTTTTTTCTAGATTTTCTATATAGTCCAACCTCAACCCCAGGACCCTGGAATGTGACAATATCAGATCACAAACCAGCAACCACCGCCCCTCAGCGTGCGCCTCCTCGAAGCCCATCTGAACCACAAAAAGTGATGCTCCCCTGAGCCTCCAAAGACGAAAACTTCTCTCTGCTTTCAGGTAACCACATGCAATTATAAAGGATGCCCAGAACAGGCAGGCACATACCCGCACTGGGGATGGGCTTGGAGTTGGGCTTTTAGCCTTTTTGACCGGCACCGCTGGCGACCAATTGGTGGAGGGTGATTGAGACTGGACAGGGGACGGGGGTGCTGGGGGTTTCTTAGCCGCCGGCTCAGGAGACCCGGACACAGACCGGGAGGATGAGACTCTCCTTACAGACTGAGGGCTTGGTGAGGCAGCTCTAGGCAGGGAGAAACAAAAGCAAACGTTTAGTATCCAAGACCGGAGATCTTTGGTAAGAGAAAATAACCAACTACTGTTATAAAACGAAGTAACAAACCTTAAATATTGCACAACACTTACTTTGCTACTTGATCATACTAACTCAAATTTACACCATCTAAGTCTCCTGGAGAACAGTTCAAGACTCACAGTCCTCTTTCATTCTGTTAATGATTCTTTCTGTATGAAACTAGCAAAGCCAATCCCCTGTATTTTATTTAAGACTGCTTTCATCGGTCTTACACAGACAGACAAGAACTATTCTATTTATCACTTCAGGTTAGTGTTAGAAGCACACCCTCCATAAAGCTGATACTCCTAAAAACCAGGTGAAATCCTATGGCATTTAGTTTCTGCCATAAGGGACTATCCTGAAAACGAAAGGATCTCTACGTAAATAACTAGAATACGCCTTCAAAGTTTGTATTCACGGCTTATACCTTTCTGTAATTTCTTAGTAAAGGGGCGGGGGGAGAAAAAGCCTTAAAACATAAGGAGAGCTATGTAAGCTAGTGTTCTTAACCAAAGAGCATAAAATATTTTTACTTTTTTGTCTTTTTGGGTTCCGGAGTCCTGGAGACTCTCCTAATGGGCCTGGTACTTGGAGACGGGGACTGCCTTCTTTGGGGTGACGGTGATGGTCCTCTTCGAACAGGGGGAGGACTTGAGGAGGTCTGTGGAGCTCGAGGCCGTGGTGAGGGCGAATGCCGTTTGTTTGGTTGGGGGGACCGGGCCTCCCGGGTAGATCGGCTCGGGGAAGACCCTTTCCTGTGTTTCGATGACAATGAAGGTGAACGTCTCTTGGTGACTGGGGAACTTCTTTGCTTAGGAGGTGGAGAATGGGAGACCCGACGCTTTGGTGGTGGAGTTGGTGATGCCCTTCGTTTAGGAGGGGGTGGGGGAGAAGCCGTCCTTCTCTTCGGAGGTGGAGAAGGAGAGTATCTCCTCTGTATTGGAGGAGAGTATCTTCTTGGGGAAGGTGAGCGCCGACGTGGGGGAGGAGAAGGAGTCCTAGGAAAAACATACATCATTACACTGAAAGGTCCAACAAGATAAGGAAGTGGTGCACAACGAAAACCAACCAGCAAACACGGCTATGCAGGCACGCCTCGGAGACACGGCAGTGTCAGCTCGGCTGTAAAGCAAGCATTTCACCGAACTAAGTCAAATAAACTGGCTTCTCAGCACACTTGAAAGTTATTTTTACAGTGTGCTGCTATAAGTGTGCAATAGCATTCTCTTCTACAGAACAGTGTATGTACATTAATTAAGAAATATTTTATTGCTGAAAAATGCTAACCATCATCTGAGCTGTTTGCTGGTGGAGGATCTTGGCTTGGTGTTGATGAAAACGCAGTATTTGAAAGTACAATAAAATGAGGTGTATTTGCCTGTATTGTACCAGCACCAAGCAAACAGAGTATATTTCTAAGTGTAAATGCTATTCCTTTATCCTCATTTAAGTAAAAATATCACTTAATAAATTCCTGTATCATAAATGACTACAAAATAGGACATTCTGGTTAATAGAGAAATTTGTAGTTTCACAATGAATTCTAATTTGTCAAAAGTCTTTAATGTAATCCAAATGAAATCAATTTAATGTTTTTTTGGGAAGGAATATTGCACTGCTTTGAGAAAACTGAAAATTCTTTACCATCATACAATAACCGATCATTAGGCTGGCAGGACTCTACTAGGTCAACTTATGAATTTTCCTGCGTGGTACCCTGAGTTGGTGTTGGGACTCCTAACTAACCAGAGTTCACTGCTCCCTTCAAAGAGAGACTTGCATTTTCTGTCTCAAAAGACCACTTTTTCACCCTGGGTGGTATGGCTCAGTAGACTGAGTGCCAGATTTCAAACCAAAATGTCACTGGTTCGATTCCTAGTCAGGGCACAGGCCTGGGTAGCAGGCCAGGTCACCAGCTGGGAGCGTGTAAGAGACAACCGATTGATATACCTCTTACACATCCATGTTTCTCTCCCTTCCCCCCTATAAATAACTAACATTCCCCCCACCCCCCCCAAAAAAGGGCCACTTTTTCAATGGAAGTTCACTGCTAGGCAGAATGTGAATGTCCAGAACGTGAAATCCCTGTGGAAGTCTAACCTGGCCTTCCTTGTAATGCTGAATTCCTACATAACACTAACTTGCCTCTTAGGAATTGGACCTAACTACAACATCCAGGTCCAACTACTGTTTGCTCTTGAAATGTTCAGGCCTTGAGCTCAAAATATTTCACTGCCCAGATAATGAACAAGGTAGAATGCAGTTCCATTCTGCCCTTGAGCAATTATAGTAACTATGAATCTTTGCTTCTTTACCTGAAAAATGGGAACACCACCTACCAAGTAAGATCATCTTGAGGACTGAAGATAAAGCACATAAACACCTAGCACTCTACCTGGCACATGACAGGTATGCAAGAGTGGTGGTAGCTGTTACACTGCTTGGTAATGTCATTGCAAATTTTCCCCGAATTTTTATTTTGAAATCATTTTAGAGAAAAGCTGCAATAACAGTCAAGATTTGCCACTTATCTTATATAGCCATAGAAAAATTAATGGAACTGGAATCAACCTCAGTACTAACAAAAGTACCACTGTCACTCATTTTCCACTTACGTCTTTTTCTATTCCAAGTTCCAAAAATCAGAATCCTACATTGCAATTAGTTACATGTCCTAAAAGTTTCTGCTGATTTGTGACTGTTACTCTTTCATAATTGACATTTTTTTAAGCGTATTGGTCAGTTCCTTTATAGAATGATCTTCAAATTGAGGTTGTCTGGTATTTCCTAATAATTACCCCGAGGTTCTACATAATTGGTAAGGATACTACAGAGGTATCTAGAAATTATTTGACACCAGTATGTATTACCAAGGATATTAACTTTGATTCCTTAGTTAAGACAAGTGTGTGCTGGGAGTTCTTAACTAATACAGGATGAGGCAAAAGTAGTTTTACAGTTTCGAGTAAGTGAAAGAGTTTACTCTTGCATTATTAATTATTATATTGTTTTCTGTTAAAACAACTGTAAACCGCTTTTGTCCCGTCCCAAACTTTTCCCTTTATAATCACTAAACAGTGTTTCCATCTTTTTATTTAGTATCTTGACTGGTATGATTCAGATAGCATGAAGTTCAACTGTTTATAGTGTACGTTTCAATGGTTTAGTGTACTCGCAGTTGTGCAGCCATGTTGACCCCACACCCGCCCCAGCACCACCAGCCCACTGTACAGATCCGTGTTCTGATTTGCCACATAAATGGAATCACGTAATAGGCGGTGGTTTCTGAATGGCCGAGCCATGCCACTCTAAGATACTTCAGTCACGAAGATTCGAAGTTGCTCCAAGACCTCAACAAGCCTATCCGATCACGCACCTCCGCCGTGGTGGTGGGGTAGGGGACCTACGCCGCCGAGGAGGTGGAGCAGGAGAAGGAGAGCGTCGCCTTCTGGTGGGTGGTGGGGAGGGACTTCTCCTCCGTCTACCACTAAACCAAAGAAGAAGTATAGTTGATTCAGAGTTAGTAGCATTTATAATGAAGTAATCCAGACACCACCACTTCAATCACTGCTAACCCAAAGTGCAACAACTATTCTTTTATCCCTCAGAACACTGCTTTATAAACTACAGGTCAAGACTATCAGTTAGGACCCTGGGTATGAGCCAGCATTTTTTAAAAATAGAAAATCAGGATGTTACTTATAGTAAGAGTATAAATTTTTTATGGAATTTGTTTCAGTGTATAAGCATGGAGTCTGGGTCACGGTATAACGTAGTCTTAACATTATGAAGCAAGTTTGAAAACACCGTGTCAGAGCACTGCTTTGAAACCGCACACACACCGCCATCACCTAGGAACTTATCTGAGCTGTGCATTCATCAGGTCTGGGCTGTGGTCTAGCCAGTATTATTTTGAAAAGGCTCGCAAGGTGACTCTCCAATTCCTTATTAGGAACAACTGCACTGAAGCCTAGAAAAATTGAATATTCTAACACAGATATTTTAAATTCTAACAGTCACCAGTAGCTCAAGGCCCCAAATCTGGGTGTCATAGCTCCAAATTCTCCATTTTTAAAATGTATTCCCATTGTCCCAGAGTTGCACACTATTAACTAAAAACATTGTCCCAAAAGACAAGGACCAAAGCTGTCTGAGTACTAAACTATCACTGGGACCGATTTGGTTAAAGTGTAGATAAAGTCACACACATCTTAATTCTGAGCTTACCAACACACAACCAACATAGAAAGCACACCTGGAATATAGCATCGTATCAATTAGACTAACTCATGGACACCTTCCTAAAGACACATTAAAAGACACACTAAGCCAGTTTGCCATCTTTTGGGTAAATTTGTGTATACAGACTAGTCAAATAATGTAATTAATTTTAATTTCCTGCCCAGTAAAGTGCTGGTGCTTCCTGTGAATCTGGAAATACTTTCTCAAGTTTACTGGTCTTGGTTTCCCTTTAAACTAAGGAGAGCTCTGTTAAACAGAGCAGAGGAATTTCTGAAATCATTACTAAATTAAATTTTCAACTTATATTTGTTTATGCCTCATGGGGACTAAGACATCACTTTGAATACGTTTAAAATATAAACTACAAGAGGCAATGATAACAGATGGGCTTTAGATGAATGAAACAGAGATGTTGAACTATTGATTACAAAAAAGGACACTTAAAGGACAAAGAGAAACAGGGTGACTGTAGTGTTGTTTCAAAAGATAATGAAGATTTCAAATGGAAAAAAAACATGTGGGTTTTAACCTAAAAAAGAAGAAAAGGTTTACATTCATGAACTTTGAGGATGAGGTGACTTAAGCCAGAACTCCCCGTATGTTATCAGCAGGTATAATAGTGTAAGAGGCTATTACTCTTGTGTATGTGGCTTCTGTCTAAAAATATTCCCCAATTTGTTTACAAAACTTTAAATAAAATAGAAAGTCATTAAAAACTGAACTTAGATTAGAATCTATTATGCTACACTAATGACCTGAAATATATTGTGCCTGTTTCATTTGTAAGATAACTGAAGGTCAGCAATGACCTTCGGTGTCTTGTTTCTGTGTAAGAAAATAACCGAAAGAGTAAGAATAAATAAAATCCCAACCAAAGTAGCCTAAGTGAAGGAACTGCCAGAAAAAGCTGACAATCACTTTTCAGTGAACTGGAGTCTTCATAGCACATGGTTCTATGATCTGAAGGCTAGTTTCTTAACTGATCCGGTAAAGCACACGTTTCAGGGATTAAAAATAAATAAATTTTAAAAAGGGGAAAAAAAAGCAGCTAAGCATTTTCTAGTTACTCTGAACACTAATGCCAAACTAAGCCTTCAAATGCGTGGAGACTTCAAATTGTTGAGTAGAAAAGTGTTTCCCTGAATTTCAGTGTAAGACTCAAATTGTTGAGTAGAAAAGTGTTTCCCTGAATTTCAGTGTAAGACTCAATCTGATGCGGCCTTAGCCCCGCATGTATCCAGGAATAGAGGAGTCTCATAACCAGGGGCCAGACTGTCATCTCTGCCATGACTTCCTCAGAACAATCTCGCTTCACCAGCCACACTGGTAACACAGACAGGTTACAGATGTGGCAACCACCTAAGACAGGATCAGCTACGCTAGGTATGATCAATACACTCCCTGTCCTCTAGGTTAAGGAGTGCTCCATTCGCAAAGACAGGCATTTAAGAGCATGGAAAATACATTTTTCAATGTTTAAACTTGAGGCTACTAGTACAATTTGGTACCTTTTCCAAATGAGGAAAAACTAAACAAAAATATCCCAAGACAAGGCAATAACCCTAAACACTGATTTCACTATAGTGAGAAATCTTTTTCCAGTAAAGAAAATAGTTCCATAATTTGGGGGGTGGGAGAAAGGGAAGAAATCTCACCACTAAATTGATTTTGTAATTTTTCATCTGCTCTACTAGTAATTTTACAGAAGCCATGGATAATTATAGCTGGAAACTAACACCTAAATTTATCTTTCTTTAGGCTTTCATTTTTTTATTGACAAGTCACAGTTACTTCCTCCGTACAAATGCACTGCTTAGCTCCACCATGAACATTGCTGACTGGTTCCAAAGAAGCTGTCCAAGAAAACACTTTTATTAATGAGACTACCTAAAATAAAACAGCTTCAAAAACAGAGCCAAAAGTAAGAACAGGATAGTTTTAGGAAGACCACATACTTAGAAATTTAGTGGCAGCTAAACCCCCAAAACAGAAGACCAGTGAAGGCAGTGTAATGTACGTCATTGAAGATCCGTGACCCTGAAAGGTTCACTTCACTACTCCAGGGCCTGTTTTTTTTTTCCTTTTTTAAACTCAGAAGACAGGCTTAACCTAAAGCTGTCTAGGTGTGATTTGACTCTAAAATGTTATTGGTTTTGGGTCACACAGACACTAATAATCAAAAAGATTTAATGAAGATGTGCAGGCCTAACTTCCTACCACAGGAAACGCTGAACAGGGGCTGAGACCTTACACGCCTTTTTCACTTTTTGAGTCGCTCCATAGTTCTTCTTGCTTTCGCTAGTATCACCACAAAGTCCTTCCCCACTAAATCTGGGTGCTTGTTACCTACAGATTTTGTAACCGTACAAAAAAATCTAACTTCAAATAACATTCTAAAATGAACAGTGTACAATTCTATCATTGATTTGATGTGTAAAGACATAATTAAACTAAAACAACTGAGGACTTTCTCCACCCACTGTACACCTAGGAATTGGATAGGGTCATCTAAACAGGAAATTAAGTCACCACAACCTTGACATGTAGCCCTGAGTTACAAAGTAGTGTCTAACCAACCTTTTAGTCATTGGCGATTGCCATCGCTTTCCCATCTGCATCCTGAGAGCAGCGGAGAAAAACAAATGTCAAGAATTCCATTCACCAAATTATTTACTTCAATGGCGTTAAGTATCATTAATGGAAATATATATTTTAAACATTCAAAGATGTTCAGGAATTAATGCTATGATTTAACTGGTATTCTTTCAATCATGCCCACGTATCACATGGTGGTACAAAACTCCCAAAGTTCTCATTAATTAGCTAATAGCCACCAAACAAAACAACCCCCCAAAACAAAATGTAAGCATGTCCTTGAAATTAAGGAGTTAGACAAATTCTAAAGTAAGCCCACAGCCCATCTTGTAAGTTAGGACGTTTCATCACTACAAAACAGCAGCGAGGACCACCGATGAAAAGCCATTACCGAGGGGAAGCCTCTTTCTGGCGCTTCCGAGGTGATGGAGAGGCACTCCGGGAAGGAGAATGTCTCCGCCGCCTGCCCACCTCACCGTTCTTCACATGGGACCTCTTGGGTCGCTCATCTTCCGAGGAAGAGGAGGAGCCAGAATCTGTAATTACACACAAACAAAATATTACAGTAGGCCTGTGCTTGAAGGAGTGTCCATGCTTTCTGAATCTAAGTGGGTGGAGCATCCAAATTAGCAAGTCCACAAACATAAGCAGGCGCGTATACAAACCATCACCTCTAACAGAGGCAATACCAGTGTCTGCTCAGTGACTTGAAAACCGATTATAAATAAATATGCATAATCATTATTATTACATAAATAGGTTATAGAAATCATTTCCACAGCACTATTCATGGAGACCCAATGACTTTTAAGAATCTAGTGATTTTCCTAAAAACTAAGTAAAGCTTAAAAAGCACCCAATTACTTGATTGTTATTACTGTAAGCACTTTAAAGGCTATGTTAAGTCTTATCAGGGTTTGAATAACTTACTTCCATGTCCCTAGCATTTTTCAAGCAAATACATATGTGACATTCCTATAGGCCTGGTAGCAAACATCTAAGACTGCAAAGAGAAAAACTTCAATTCTTGGCACATGGCTTCCTTAACTTAAAATAACTAACTGTTTTCCAAATACTAAAAAATAAATTTAAAAACAAATTTCCAAGTACCAAAAACACCCGATATTGATGAGCACTTTCAAACCTTTCCATGATTAACCTCACCTTAAAAAGTATTGCAAAAGGTGTATAACTTTTAATTAACTCAATGCCACTGTGAGATGCTTTGGCTTCCATTTTATAAATGGAGGGGAAAAAAAAAAAAAAGAGAAGGTAGTGTCCAGACCCAGTCACCATTGCCAACTGAGCTAATAAAGTCAAAACTTCTGGTTTAAAAATCAAGTTTCTATGCACATACTGTAATTCAAAATTTTCATTTTTAATTATTTTACAGATATTTTCACACAGTATACAAAAACAACTAGAAAAAACCTAAATGTACAAATAGGCAATTGGTTCACTTAATTATCAAATATTGTTACAATAAAGAATGGCTGGTGTGGCTTAGTGGACTGGGTGCTGGCCTGCGAACCAAAGGGTCTCCTGGTTCAGTTGCCAGTCAGGGCACGTGCCTGGGCTGCCAGCCAGGGCCACAGCAGAGGGGGTGTGTGACAGGCAACCACACATTGATGTATCTCTCCTTCTCTTTCTACCTCTTTTCCCCTCTCTAAATATAAATTAATAATTTTTAAAAAAGAGTATGGTAGCAAAAACTAAAAAATAAACAAACAAACAAAAAAAAAACCCCGCTTAAAAAAAAAAGCATAGTAAATCTTCAAGAACAGTGAAAGATGTCTAGATGTATTACATTAAAAAGGCAGGCAACATAACCTACAATTTGAGCTTATGTGGCCTGTTTTTTTTTCATTAGATTTTATTTATTTTATTTTTAGAGATGGGGCAAGGGAGGAAGCGGGAAAGAAACATCAATGTGTGGTTGCTTTTTGTGCACCCCCTACCGGGGACCTTGCCAGCAACCCAGGCATGTGCCCTGACTGGGAATCAAATCAGAGACCCTTTGGTTTGCAGGCCAATACTCAATCCATCGAGCAACACCAGTCAGGGCATGTTTTTTTCTTTTTAAACCTAAGATGCTTCCATGTATACAAAAAATGTCTGAATAGTCCTGGCCAGGTTGCTCAGTTGGTTCGAGTTGCTCCTCAAGGTTACGCATTTGATTCCCAGTGAAGGCACATACAAGAATCAGCCAATGAATGCATGACTAAGTAAAACAATAAATCGATGTTTCTCTCTCTCTCCCTCCATTAAAAAAATCAAACAAAGAAATTTCTGAATAAAGCTTTGGGAAATAAGACTGGAAGCTGGAAAAAGAATGATACTTTTCTAATTTCATACGCCCTCCCCTTTTGATTGCTGCACTCTGAAGACTGACACTTTATTTCTATGTAGGCACCTATTTCTCCTAAGTTACCCACTATACTGATAGTAGGCACATCTTAAGTACTTTTTATCAGAAAATGCAGGTAGAAAAAACCTCATCAGTGCCCATACCAGATGAAGACTGCTGGTTCTGTCGTCTGTATTGGCGTCTCTGCTGCACAGAATCTGCCGCAGCCATTTTGCCCCCTTTATCTTCTTCTGAAAGATGGATGCGTTTAGAAAGTGTTTCTTTAGTTAAGCTTACAGAAAATGTAACATATTTGAATTGGGAAATGGCCTCTTAAACTTTTATCTGGTTGGGTCAAACAATGCAACTACCATACCACATATATATGTACATATACATATGTCTTTTTACAAAGGAGGAGGAGCTTAAAATACCAACTTAAACCATCACCACCAAATATAATAAAAATAAACCTACGTATTTAGTTAGGCATTTGCTACAACAGGTCAGGCTAAGTGCCAAGCACTTTATAAACATTTTTTGTTAGGTAACAAAAACCTAAAGGACAATACTATTATCCACATTTCAGATATGACAAAAATGAGGCTAAGACAAAAAGCAGTTAGGTGGTTGGAGCCTGGGGTTCACACCAGGTTGGTCTGGCTGCAGAGTCCTGGCTCTTAACCACGAAGCCACGGCCCATTATTAATCTTTAACCAGAGGGTCTGACCAAATGTGCAGCAGGTCTAGCTTAGCTTCAAACACACACAAAACACACACACACGAACTTACCTGATTCAGACAACTCTACTTTTCTAGGCTTGGGTGCTGGTGAAGGGGACTCTCTTTTCTCAGTACCTTTATGTTTTGTCACTGAAGAGTATGGCAAACAAACAAAAAAAAAACCCACTTACAAGAAGAAAACAAAACTAAGCTTCACAAGACATTTTAACAATATAAAAATGCAACTATTTTCATGAGGAATTTATAGAGAATTACAAAATTCTGTAAGACCTTTTTGTCATCGTCTGAATCGTACCTAAAGTAGAAGCAAGAACTTTTAAATGCTAAATGAAAAGTCTCAAAAAGTTCTAATGATTTAGAATCTAGCGATTCACCTGAAAGAAACAACAGTTGAGAGAAATTGGGAGCTGTCTCTGAGCAGAGCAAGCCTCTGTGTGCCACCCCGCAACTTCAAACAGTTTATGCTTTCAGAAATACCCACTATGCGCAGGTGAAGAAAACAGATGATAAATGATCGAGAAATTAGATCTGCTGAAATTTTCAGAGAAAGATATATGGTCTGAAGAGGAGGAATGAACTAGCCACCCAAAAGGCTACACACTCATTATGTAGAGCATAACCTTCACAACAGCACGAGGGATTTAAACTACCTATTCAAAAAGCAGACCTTCACAATGGTAAAAATAATAAAATACTAAGGCTGGACGAGTCTTTCCAAAGCTTAGAGGAAAAAAAGATGAAACAAAAACAAAAACAAAAACAAAAAACAGCAGCAGCAGCAGCTCTGAAGTATACCTGAGACAGTAGGAGAGCTGGATAAGTTATAAACTAACTTCTCTTTTTTCGCAATTGAATGGAAAATTATGACAACTACATTTTGTGTGCTGGCTATGTTAAGTTCTGTGACTAACAACACTCCCCCTGCCCCTCCATTTTATAAGAGGAGAGACCTGAGGTTTAAATAGAAGTGACTTCAAAGTCACACATAATTTAAGTGAAATAAGATCTGACCCCAACACTATTTCTAGGGTATAGGCTTTAATTTCCAACAATTAATAATTGTGTCTATTAATTGCTTCAACTGAAATAAAGTATAGCCCTGGCTGGTGTGGCTGCATGGATTGAGTGCTGGCCTGCAAACCGAAAGGTCGCCAGTTAAATTCCCAGTAAGGGCACACGCCTGGGTTGCAGGCCAGGTCCCCAGTTGGGTGCGTGTGAGAGGCAACTAATCCATGTATCTCTGGCACATGGATGTCTCTCTCCCTCCCTCCCCTCTAAAAATTAAATTAAATTAAATTAAATTAAATTAAATTAAAATAAAATGACAACATGACTCCCCTCAGGATCTTCATAATTGTTTTAAGTCATTAAAGCAATTACCTGAGATGTTTGACCTAGAACGTATATACGTTTCATTTAATAGACACTTATATTCAGAATTCTATATAGGCTTATTCAAGGGGCATTAACTTAAAAGAATTAGCAATCTAAAACAGCAATCTCATCTTTGCTAAAGGAGTCAAACTGGAGAATTCACCACTGTAAACAGCCAGCATTTTAGCCCTGGCCAAGTAGCTCAGTTGGTTAGAGTATAGTCCTAATACTCCAAGGTTGCAGGTTTGATCCCCCGTCAGGGCAAATACAAGACTCAACCAATGAATATGTAAATAAATAGAACAATAAATTGATGTTTCTTCCCCTTACCTCCACTTCCTATCTCTCTCTAAAATCAATAAATAAAAATATAAATAAGTAAAAAATAAAACGACCAACATTTTATTAACGATACTACCTGATAAGCCTTTTGGACAAACTGACATGACAGGCTGGGTAAAGAACGGTTAACACCTAGTTATCACGAGCTATGGGAGCACTACAAATGCATTTAAAGCTTGTATTTTAATAAAGTCTTTTTTAATAAAATAGAAAGGCTTTAAATTTTTAAGGATTTGAGGTGCTACCCCTCCCCATCAGTATTCCTTTCAAGTGGCAGCTAATCTCCAATTCTTTAAAATAAATAAATAAATAAGTTTATAGTCATTCAATTATCTATAAACCCACATGTCCAAGTTACCACCTTGGAAAGCTGAGTTCCAAAATGTGTATGGATGTCAGAATGCATTTTCCCTTAAGAAACATTAAAAATGAGTTTTTATTTGTAAGATGGATGGCAAATGCCTACTTAGTAAATATAAATAACACCATCAAACTATAATATTACAGTTATGCCATTAGATAAGTATCCATTAGATACCCCTACTCTAGTTTAATGACTGGTTGAAGCATAGCATTTTTAACATAATGTTTCACTGAGGTTTATTTGCCTAGGTAAGACTAAATTTACCCATCCAAATGTTTTTATTTTTTGTATTCAAGGAGCAAAGTCATTGGAGCATGAAGTCAGAAATCTTCAAAATCAACAGGAAAATCAGTATTTTAAATTTATTTTCAACAGTCCTATGAATTATTAATCTCCCAGACTTGCTCAAAAGATCACTTACAAAGTCATTGCATCTGGAATTAGTAAAACCATTGAGTATCCACAAGTACAATTCATATGGCTGAACTGATCTAAGCTCAAAACTACCATCACTACAGGTACAGATGCTCTGTAAACATACTTCATTAACTATCCTGCTGATTTCAAAGCATTATTTTGTGTACTAAGATAACATCAACTTAACTATGACATGTCATCGATTACAAAATGCTTCCTAAGGACCCTTTTCAAGTGAAAATGAGTATTATACTCCAAATAATTTACCTCTTAAATTCCCCCAAATACTTTTCTTGCCTGTTCTCCCGCTCCATTTGCCGACTATCAACAGCAGAACCTTTACTTAAAGCCTACTGAATTTCAATGTCATTGCTCTTATTAGGCATGAAGACTATACCAAAAAAAAGGTGTGTGTGTTGGGGCTGGGGGGTGGGATGGGAATTTCTGAACTCACATTACCAGGTACAGAAGCTAAAGAGTTTCACCCTGCTCTCTATTTCCCTCCACCAGAAATCAGAACAGGCATTTGGGAACAAGAAACTTGGACCAAGTATACATTTTTCAATGGGAATGAGAACCCAAATTCTAGTCCTGGCTGGTTGACCTTGACCAAATTCCCTTAACCTGAGAACCTGTTTGTTGATGACAATCTCCAAAGTTGTTTCTAGCTCTGAAATTTCATCACAGTTGGCTGGGATCACTTCACTATAAAAAGTTATTCCAAGTTGTTAGAACCAATATTTAGCTTCCGTGGTCACAGGGCAACCTCTGGCTAACTGATCACATGGCATCTCTTTGGCTGGGTTTTGCTCACGCATGGAGAGCTCGACCCCCAAATCCATGGGACCAGCAGTCACTAGTCCTGTGTCCCCAGCCCACCATGGCTCATCTCCACTGTGGCTTGTTTCTGAAAAGCAGCCACCTGTTTCCTCCAATAATGCATCAAAACACAAGCAGTTCATACCTACGCAGAGTCTTCAAAGGTAACTACTAATTCTTAATAATTAACCTATTTTAACAGCAATTCAGTCCTTCTGTCCAGGTAAACTTATTACCCTTTGGCTATACAATGTGAACAGAAAAACCATTAAGTGGATGTGTTTTTGCAAAGTGGCAAGTGACAAGCATTTACAATATTTTTTCATTAGAGATTTTTCTGGCTCCAGATAAAGGAACGAAAATATTCAGGAGTCCCAACACTTCATAGGAAAGAAAAAAAATAGGTCAGGTCAGGACAACGGCATCAGACTTGGACGCAGTGACTAGAAACTATGGACAGACTGAAATTTTTCCAATCTTGAACAAAAAGTAACAGGGGACATGAGGGTATGAAAAATGAGTGATCCTAAGACCCCCACCCATAACTTAAATTAAATCTGAACCTGGAAGACCTAAAGGATTCTTTATTCTTATCCAGCTCCCTGTCTAGGTCTACAGAGCTAAATCAAGAAAAATAACCATATAATATTTAATTATGTATTATGTATCATCAAATTAACCTGTTAAAATTCGGAAAATAATCTACACATATTCTTAATAGGTTTCCATTACCCCCCTTTCAGTCTGACAGCTTATCTTCGATACCTCACTATAACAGAGTTCAAAAGGGGTAAAGCAACATCTGCCGTTCTGGGTATCAACACAGTGCCGGGCTGGCAGAGAAAGGGAGATGAAGCAGAATGCTTATTAGAAATCCCGAACATGTTAAATTCATTAAAATATAGTCAAAATTTTGCCCGTCCCCATTCTGTTTTGTGTCTAACCTGAAAATTTAAATGTGATCACAGCAACTGTGTGTTGCTCCTTAAAATTCAATTATTGTAGCAGCTTTTGAGACATGCCCCTCGCTCACTACTCACCTGTTAGGCTCTCTTTCTCATTCTGTCCCAAAGCACTATGACCCTATAGTGTGTATGTGATACTAAAGGAAGATCCCTAACAAATCTTCACCCGGACTAATACAGCTAGCATCTATTTGCCTGGCAGGATCACAGATCAAATTCCTCAAAATCAATCTACAGGGGTAAGCAACACCACCACTCAAGAACCCTGCCTAGAGCCTAAATTTAAAACAAATCAGCTACCATATCTTTCAGAGAGCATAGTAAGGCCAAGAAAAGATTTAAAAAGTATATGAAGTCCTCAAACAAGAGCAAACAAAGCAATCTTTGGGGGTGGGGAGCGGAGTCCACTGGTCTCTCAGTAACATAATGACCCCTACCACAACAGCACAACTTTGGTAAGTTACCCAAAATCAAACACCCTGACTGGTACATACATTTCTCTACCTACTCAATGCCGGAAGGCATCACTAAAAACAGCACACACGTAAAGTCTATTTGAACAAATCCCAAGAACATAAAGCAGGAAAGAAAAGGGATCCTCTAAGCAATTTACAAAGAACATCAGATACAAATGTTACTCAGTTACTTCATACTTTGAAGGGAAGAGGGGGTGGTCAACAACTAACCCAGCACTTTGTAGGCAAATAAAGAAAAAACATAATTATTTATATTTGTTTGATTTTTACCTTTACCTGAAGTTCTCCCTGGAGAGACAGAAACACGACTTTTTCTCGTACGGTTTGACTGCTGGGGTGTTGGGGAATGACGAGTTTTCGGCGGAGGAGTTGCAGGAGGTGATGGTCTATGCCTTCGCCTTGGAGGACTTGCTGAAGGAGACAACCTACGCGTTTTTCGAGGAGGGCTGGATGTCCTCTTAGGAGGCTTCTTTGGCGGTGACCGGGAACGAGATGAAGAGGATGATGAACTACTCCCAGACAAGGATGCTGATGAACGTCGCCTTCTGTGGAATAAATATTCACAATTAGTAACTACATATTTACAAAGAATGACCATCCAGGTATGTACAGTTTATACAAAAATACAGCCATTTTTGTCCAACTTTTGAGTTTATGTAGCTAAGCAGATAAGTAAGTTTTTAAAAAATGGGAAACAAACCATAACCTAACACAGGAAACAGCTAATTCAAGACTATAAAGAAGTTATTGTGATAAATCGTGTTTGAGTTACCTTCCAGTTATAAAGTATGTTGGGTGCTAATATAACTAACCAGTCTCTGTCTTCCTTAGGAATGGTATCGGTGTTTTGGGGTTTGCATACAAAATTTGAGTGGCAAAGTATTTTCTACTTAATAACACAATGTTAAGCAACCTTTACGTTGCATTTTTAAAGAGATGTTCAAGATTAGGAATTCATTTAGCTACATAAACTTAGAAGCAGGGGCCTCTCGAATTCTGCGGCAAAATTTGTGGTAAGTTCTGTTGCAATTATGTGTACCTGCAGAATTCACCTTTGGCAGAAGAATTCCTGAGAACCTGAAAAAAAGAAACCCTACCTTAAGTGTGAGATAAAAACTGCCTGAAAGGGAATCTTACACAATCTGCAAAATAGTTTGATTGCTAAATGGCTCAGTAAGCACAATTAAAGCATGCTGCTTGCAAAACTCCAATATTAAGAAACAGCTGTTTCCACTGATCTTGTACCAGAAACCACTAGTACTACTTTACTATGGGGAAATAATTTTAGAAGTGTGGCACCTGAACTGACTGACCTAATTTATATCAGCCTCATTTATCAGTAGTAACATCAATTCTGTAATTTTTAAGTTATAAAATGGTTCAATATACCTTGACAACTCTTCCCCACAGAAAAAATCTTTAAAAGGAAACCATGGGAATTCCGAAAAACCTCAGACTACAGAAAACAAACAAAAATTACGGCGCTTATTGTTCCAAGTTGATTTGGTTACCTGAACAACAACCTTAAACGACTCAAAATCAAAAAATTCTGGTGTAAGTATAATCTGAAGCATAACCATCAGAGTTCCTTCCAAAAATAAATAAAATAAAATGCATCATTAAGTAGGCACAGATTTTTGCCATGCACCAGGCCTCTACTTTGAACAGATACAGCAACAATCTTTTTTTTGCTAAGTGATAGATTAAAACGTTTTACTTTATGCTGATTTTAAGATGATTAAAATAAAACACAAACAAACAAAAAAACCCCAGCTATTAACAGGGTTATTTTAATGCCTAACCTCTTAAAAAACAACCAGACACAAAACTGCTAATATCTATGGAATGGGATTATGGGCAATTTTTAAAATATTGATTGGAGAGTAGGAGAGAGAGACAGAGAAACACATGGATTTCTTGTTCCACGTATTTGTGTATTCGTTGGTTGACTCTTGTATGTGCCCTGACCAGGGATCAAACCCACAACCCCAGAGTACCAGGACAATGCTCTAACCAACTGAGACACCTGGCCAGGGCTGGGTAATTTTTAACTTTGTTATTTCTATTTGAATTGTTTATAGTAAATACTCATTTCTATGACAAAAAAAATTTTAAATATAAAAGTATCATTTATGCAAGTGGATTACTTTAATACTGGCAAAAAACAGCTTACTGGCTCTGTAGTCATCTACTTTTCAGAAGCCAGTGGCGACTAAAAAGAGGGAAGGTAACTAACTTCCTTACTTGACAGAGATTTCTTGGTGGAATCTCAAAGGATAAAAGTTGACAAGAGGTATCAGTAAGATGGTGAATTTCTTCTTTTTATTTTCCAACACTCCATAACCATTATTTTCTTTGCAATAACAGCCGTTACATTTTTTGGAAGGCATCATCTGCTACTCAAGTTTTCTCCCAAGGGATGCTAACACAAACATGCACATAAAACGTCTGGTGCATTCTCACACCTGACACTTCCAAATTAAAAGAAGAAAAGAAAACTCACCGCCTCACTGGAGATCTACTCCGCCTGTGCCTTGGTGGGGGAGGCATTCGTCTTGGTGGAGTTCTTCTTCGAGGAGATGGCCGCCTTCTTGGGCTTGGCCGCCGTCTAGGTGAATATGATCTGCCATAACAAACAAAATTAGAGCCTGAATAAATCAGAAACATGGAATGAATTGCTTGACAGTTTTTTCAACAGCTATATTAAAAAAGAAAAATGGATTTCAAGGGCTACAATTCCATTTATGTAGAGACTTTACGGCATACAGAAGTGTCATCAAATTCCCTCTGTAAATCCAAAGAATAACATTTTACTAAATGTTTCCTACTGCTTTGAAACTAGTTATCACCCTGGCTGGTGTGGCTCAGTGGACTGAGTGCCAGCCTGCAGACCAAAGACTCGCTAGTTTGATTCCCACTCAGGGCACATGCCTGGGTTGCACATCAGGTCCCCAATAGGGGGCGTGTGAGAGGCAACCACACATTGATGCTTCTCTTCCTCTCTTTCTCCCTCCCTTCCCCCCTCTCTAAAAATAAATAAGTAAAATCTTAACCCCCCCCCAAAAAACTAGTTACCTAATACTGTCTGGGAAAGTAGCAAGTAAGACCTAAGCTCTATGCAGATCTTACAGCCACAACTCACCGTGATCTGGACCTATGGCGCCGTCTAGGCCGAGTATGAGAAGGAGAGCGAGAACGTGTCCGGGACCTTGATTTGGAACGGGACCGAGATCTTGGTCGGATCTTCTCCTTTTCTTTTTCTTTTTTGGAATTTTTCTCCGGAGAAGGATCTTTAGGCTCTGGTACAGGTTCAGGCTTGGGAACTTTCAGAATATCACTATGGGGGAAAAGAAAAAAGTTTATTTCCCCCCTCTTCTGCTCAGACTCCTAAGTCATAATTCAATGAATAAGGCTATTTCTCTTTTTAAAAAGTTTTCAAAATCTATGAAGACTTCTCCTGAGCTCTAAAAGATCAGTGAAATCCATGACAGCAACTAACAGTTCTAATTGCACATATTTTTCTTCAAGTGCACAGCTGTTCACAATATGGGGGGGAGTGGGGGGAAGCAAATTATAATACGTAAAATATCCAAAAGACTACAAACAGAAAGTGGTGGTTTCCTTTGGGGCATCTTACTTATAACCTTCTACACATTTTGAACTTAGGAGCCTAAAACTGCAATATTTATAAATGAATTTTTATGGACTCGCCTAGTAGAAGTGGCCTCTTGTACTGAAGGTTCTTTTATTTTCGCTGATGATTCTGGGAGCTCTGGAGTTTTTTCCTTCTTTTCTGGAGCAGGGGAAGGACTCCGGCTTTTGGTTCTGTGACGGGGAGATCGAGAATGACTGCGCTTTCTCTCTCTCCTGACAGGGGAAGATCGTCTTCTAGGGGAAGGAGATCTGGATTTGCGTCTAGGATGAAAGCAATTTTTTTCAGGTTTTTGAATAATGTGGATTGGGCGGGGGGAGGGTAAAGGCAGAAGTGAGGATTAATCTTTTTAATTACACCATTAAGTTTCCTATGGAAATAAAGTATTTTACACCAGTTACCTAATAGGGAAAGAGCCAAGAGAAAACCGGAAAGGCAAGCAAACCAATGGAAACATTCTATAACGGAGGAAGCATTGATCTGAAACTCTAGATTTTCATTCTTAATCAGTTCCCGAGATGAGGAGACCAAAGACCAATTTTTCAGAGGGAGACGATGCTTAAAAGCATAGCTGACTCTTGAACAATGTAGGCGGTTAGGGGCACCAACACTCCATGCAGTTGAAAATCTTCATGTAACTTTTAACTCCCTAAAAACTACTGATAGCCTACTGTTGACCAGAGCCTTACCACTAACACAATTAACAAGTATTTTAAATGTTTTATGTATCGTATACTCTAAAATCACAGGGGAACTAAAAAAAAAAATCAGCAGGGAGAGAAAATATATTTACAGCATTTATTGAAAAAAATCTACACAAGTGGACCTGAATGGCTCAAACCCATGTTGTATAAGGGTCAGCTGTGAAGGGACATTCCCCAGTAAAATCAAACCCAACAAAACAAAGTTGAGATGCAGATAAATTCCACTAGAGTTCATCAGGAAGAGCCTAGGTATTCCAGGAATATGACCAGTGCAATTAAAGCAATATGCTCTCCAGAAGAAAAGAGAAATAGATCAATCTCGCATAAGACTGTTACTCTTTGTAAGAGAAGCCCCCTTCCTTTTCAGTTTCCCCAGCCTCAAGTAAGAAGCAGTAGACCTGGTTCGCCAGTAAATAGCTACCACTATGATCTGTGCTTAACTCTAGAAATACGGGGCCCAGCACAAGTAACGCCTTTTTTATTTTAAAACCATTAAGCATGTAACTCTGTAACTAATATCATCACACTCAAGCATGTTATATGACATTTTAGGTGACATGTTCAAATTAAAACTACAAATTATTAGACCCGTGTTACCCTACCAATCACGCTCAAGCAGGCCTTCTGCTAGACCCTTAGTACTGCTTCCTTGATAAGCAGGTTTTAATATCAAATGTATAAATGAAAAGGACAAAGAAATTACCTCCTTCCTTTACTAATGCCAGCAGATTGCTGAAATAACAGAACCCTAAAAATGAAAAGCCTAATAAAATTCTCACCTTTTACCACAAATACAGAAGCTGAGTCCTGGTTTTAAAAATGGAAACCTAACCATAGTCTCAGTGGAAGGAAGAAGAAAACAAATAAATGATCTGTTTTGGGTTCAGTACAACCATCTAAGGAAAGCAGAATAAGGAATTAGAAAAGTATAATATGAACAGCTAATGGACACAGATTTCCAATAAAAAAGGAAATGTAAGGACAGAGTTGGATAAA
This sequence comes from Anoura caudifer, assembly GCA_004027475.1. NCBI lineage: Eukaryota > Metazoa > Chordata > Mammalia > Chiroptera > Phyllostomidae > Anoura > Anoura caudifer. Next base: position 65,204 of record PVKU01000360.1, on the reverse strand, counting down.
TATTAAAAATGACTAATTAAATACTACATGTAATCTAAAGCAATATGGGTAACAAGTCTAGAATTTTCTTAAAAAAAAAAAAAAAAATTATTTATTTTTAGAGAGAAGGAGTGAGAGAGGAGAGGGAGGGAAACATAGATACGTGATAGATGCACCGATAGGTTGCCTCTTGCACACCCCCAACTGGCGACACCTGGCCTGCAA
>PVKU01000360.1:0-60000 GCA_004027475.1 Anoura caudifer | reverse complement strand
TGTAAGCAGTATATAAAAACTGCACCCACTCCATCCAGGTTCTTACCAACACCAAAAAGTAAACTTCTTTCTCATATTTATCAACCACCTTGTTCTTTTTCTACTGAAACTCCTTTCTATGGGAAATGAAAATCAAAAGAACAGGCTTCTTTTTTAAAACATTACATTTGGGCCACAAAAAATATTGAGTATTTACTACATAATATTTCGTTGGAAACTGTAAAATGCAGAATTCATCAACAGTGTGAAAATTTGATAAGCTCTCTCAATTGAAACTATCATTACATAAAGAAGCATGTTTGCAAAACCTAAAAACAGTCAATTAACTGGCTGTTTTAAGTCAAGTACATAGAATAATATTGCAACTTTTGATGAAAAAGCAGCACATTAGAAACTGATTGAAGAAAAATTTCCACAACAGCTTTGGAGAATCAAGAGATATCTATCCTGCCCTGGCTGGGTAGGGTCACTTGGTTAGAGCATCCTCTGGGTAGCCAAGGTTGCGAGTTTGATCCCCAGGGTCAGGGCAAATAAAGAATCAACCAATGAATGCATCAATAAGTGGAACAACAAATCGATGTTTCTCTCTCTACTCGGGGAAAAAAATTAAAAAATTTAAAAAGAGACATCTTAATAAAGTCCCAGTCTCCCCCACTCTTTCAACTTTTCTTTTAAAAACATTATACAAGCTGCATATTAGAGGTTTCTGGAAGTGAAAAGAGCCAACCTACTATTACACAAGCACAAATTTGATTTAGACCAACCAATCTCTATAGGGTCCGTTCTGCACTGAAACAATCTTGCAAGCTCTAATCCCATTAGGGCCACTTCCCACCCACTTAGATCTCGACTGGGTGGTCACTTCCTACAGGAGTGGGTTGTGGGGACAAACGGGCTCCAGCACGAGCCCGATCAAGTCTAGGCCCTGAGGACCGACGAGAGGGAGGTAAACTTCCCCACCTGCAGGTGGTGGGCGCTCAGGCCGGGGAGAACCTAGCTAAGAGGCACCTTTCCCAGCGGACTTCAAGAGTAGAACAAACCGGGGGCGGGAGCGAGCGGGAAGGACAGAAATCGATCCACCCCACGCCCCTGCTTCCCTCCACACGCGCGCACACTTTTTATTGCACCCTCGGGCCTCAAGAGAATCTCAGATTCAAACGCCCTAACTACTTATTATCTTGAGTTTCCCTCCCAGAAGGGATATCAAATTGGGCGGGAGCTCCAGCGAACTCTGACCTGGCGCTTTCGCGAAGGGTTAGGAATGGGTAGGGGCGGGGGGGGGGTGGGAATCGGCGCCCCCTTTCTTTAGAGAAGAGGCTCAGTGCTGTTTCCTGTCTTCTCTATCACGCTCTCCTGGGGCGGTACCCCCTAAACTAGTCTCCAGGAACCTCCCTCCGCCACACACCTCAGGGTTTCCCTCCGGCCTCCCCCCAGGGACTTCCTCCTCGCGGCTCCGCTAGGCCCCTGAACCTGGCGGTGCGCGTGGCTCAGCCCGCAGGCCCCACCACACAGGCGGGCAGCGAGGTACCGCTCCGGCCCATTCCCGCCGCCATTTTCCGGCGACCGTCGCGGCCGCGTAGGGGGGACGATCCCGAAGGAGGAGACTGCGCAGGGGCGCACCGGTCTCCGCCGCAAGGCGGGGGACAACGTCCGCTGACGCCCAGGATCCCCAGAATGTTCGATGCCTCCCCTCGCTGGCCACCCCGCCCCGAGTTTAGGCCTCCTGCCGAGCCCTCCCAATAAGGCCTTCAGATCACCCCAGATCCCCGCGCTTCTACTTACGCGGAAGAACCCCGCGTCCATCTTGCTGCCTCGCTCGGAGATCGCTCCCTATCCCAAGGTGCACCGCGCCGCCGCGACGAAGGGCGGGACCGGCAGGGAAAGCCGAGGGCCGGGACGCGGAGCGCACCGCCCTGCTTGCCCCTCCAGCCGACGAGAGGCCGCGCCTGCTCAGTACGGGGAGCTCTCGCCAAGAGTGCGCAAGCGCACCCTGGGAGAGGGTTACTGCCGGGCTTCGCTGCAGCCAGTCCGGGAGAGAGCCTCGCAACCGCAACCAATTGGAGCAAGAGAGAGTGTCGTTGGATCGCACGGTTCTGCTAATCCTTTTGTGGCGCGAGATCAGCCTAGTTCGCGTAGTGCAACTTGACCCATCCTTCCACCCGTAGTGTGGGAGACCTCCCACCTAGGGAGTTCCAGGGATTGATTGAAGAGAAAGGCTGTTACATCAGAGTGACGCTAGAAAGGGGCGGTTGGAACGCAGAAGAGGACCCTGCGGCCTCCCCTGTCATTATAAAAGTTGTCATTGTTTGGTTTTACGAGTTTACCAGTTGTTAAGATCGGCTTTAAAATGTAATCGAGCTCTGTAGTACAATGAAAATTGCGTTCTGACCCAGTTTCACGAGCTTACCTCTGTCTCCACACAAGTCTGGGTTTTTGGAAGGACCTGGAAAGGCTCATTAGATGAGTTTCGGTTTCGACTAACGAGGAATCACGCTGACGGGCGGGAAGCCGATGAGAGAGCCGTGGCCATCCGGCTGCGTGTCAGGCAGGGCTCAGACGGAGAAGCCAGCGGGTATTCAGGTTGTCGGCCACCTCGGAGCCCACCTTGCCCAGCTTGGCCTCCTCAGTGCCCCGCTGTAGCTGTGAGGGCCTTAAGCACTGGACGCATTTTGCCAGAATTCCACTAAGCGCTTTCTCTTTCTCCGGGGGAAAGCACGTGTCCCTTCTCTGGCCATCTTTTGTAATGGATAGCTTCCCCGCCACCCCCCACACAAATACTCTCCTCCCTTTCCTGCTTTTTCCTTAGGGCACATAACAGCCTTGACAATATTGACATGAATTCGTTCATTCTCCCGGCTTTAAGACCAACCCTACCAGACGACTTCCATTAATCTGCAGCTCTGACTTCTCTCCCGAACTTCAAATTCGCATGGGCCACTTCCTGTTTGATATTTCCACTTGGATAGATAGCACAAACGCAACATAACAAGGAGCTGAACTCCGGATTCCTCCCCCGTCCTCCACCCCTCGCCATCCCACCTCCTCCTCCAAAGCCTTCCCTGCCTCAGCGGATGACAGTTTCTTTTCTTTAAGACACAGTCGTGTTTTTCTTGATCCTTCGCTTACATCTCACTTCCAAACCATCAAGAAGCCCACTAAGCTATTCAAGGCACCATCATCTTTTGCCTTAACTTCTGCACTGGCCTCTTTACCGCTCTCTCTGCCACTCAGCATCTTATTCTGCCTGCAGCAGACCTTACGCTTAACCTCAAAATTTTCTGATAGCTCATTTTCTCAGAGCAAAAGCCAAAATACTACCCGATTCCACCCTGCACCATTTCTTTTTTTATTTCACCACCTGGTTCACTGCTTGAACTTCTTAAGCTTGATTCTTCCTCAAAACCTCTGTGCTGCTCATAACTGCTGCCTGGAATACACTACCCCTAGGTATCTGCTTGGCAAATTTCCAGTTTTTATTCAAATGTCACCTACTCAATGAGGTCTACCCTGAGTGCCCCATTGGAAATTGCTCACACAGCCTCTCTATACCCCTTGATGCCTCTTAATTGACACTGTTTTTTTTTTCCACAGCATTATCGTCTAATATTTGTTTACCTATTTTTAATTTTTTTTATTGTCTGTTCCCCACACTTGAATGTAAGCTCCCTAAAGTCAGAGCTTTTTGTCTTTTTGTTCTCTGAGTGTCCCTAGCACCTGGAACAGTGTCTGGCACATAATACAGGCTCAATAAGCTTTGCTGACTGAATGAAAGCTTTGTCAGAGGGTCAGAGATGAGGAAGTGACTGGCTTCCACAGCACAAGCTACTTGACCAGATGGAATTGCGGACTCACCATGCCCCACATCTCACGGACTGTTCTCTCTGGTTCTGATAATCATTCTGTTGTGTCCTTCCTTAACTGTCTCTGTTCTTTTGCTGCCAATCCTGTAAATGCTGGTTTTCCTTGTGGTTCTATCATTGATCCTTTCCTGTTTTCCCTTGACAAAGGCGACCTGTCTGTTCTGTCTTGGTTTCAATTGCTATTTCATCTCCCAAAACTATATTTCTCAGGCATAGGTCTGTCCTAGACCTATATATTTTTTATTTTTTAATATATTTTATTGATTATCTTATTACAGTTGTCCCATTTCTTCCCCATCATTCTCCACCCTGCGCAGCCCCTCCCACCCATATTCCCCCACTTTAGTTCATGTCCATGTGTCATAAGTTCTTTAGCTTCTACATTTCCCACACTATTCTTGCCCTTCCCCTGTCTATTTTCTACCCACTGTCTATGCTACTTATTCTCTGTACCTTTTCCCCCTCTCTCCACCTCCCACTCCCCTGTTGCTAACCCTCCATGTGATCTCCATTTCTGCATTTCTGTTCCTGCTCTAGCTGTTGGCTTAGTTTGCTTTTGTTTTAGGTGTGGTTGTTAATATCTGTGAGTTTGCTGTCTTTTACTGTCCTATTTTTTATCTGCTTTTTCTTAGATAAGTCCCTTTAACATTTCATATAATAAGGGCTTGGTGATGATGAACTCCTTTAACTTGACCTTATCTGAGAAGCACTTTATCTGCCCTTTCATTCTAAGTGAAAGCTTTGCTGGATAGAGCAATCTTGGATGTAGGTCCTTGCCTTTCAAGATTTCAAATACTTCTTTCCAGTCCCTTGTTGCCTGAAAGGTCTCTTTTGAGAAATCAGCTGACAGTCTGATGGGAACTCCTCTGTAGGTGACTGTCCCCTTATCCCTTGCTGCTTCTAGAATTCTCCCCTTCATTTTAATCTTGGCTAACGTAATTATGATGTGCCTTGGTGTGTTCCTCCTTGGGTCCAACTTCTTTGGGACTCTCTGAGCTTCCTGGACTTCCTGGAAGTCTATTTCCTTTGCCAGATTGGGGAAGTTCTCCTTTATTATTTGTTCAAATAAGTTTTCCACTTGTTGCTCTTCCTCTTCCCCTTCTGGTACCCCTATAATTCGGATGTTGGGACGTTTAACGATGTCCTCGAGGTTCCTAAGCCTCTCCTCATTTTTTTGAATTCTTGTTTCTTCCTTCTTTTCTGTTTGGTTGTTTGTTTCTTTCTTCCTTCTGGTCCACTCCATTGATTTGAGTCCCAGTTTTCCTCCCATCTCTATTGGTTCCCTGTGTGTTTTCCTTCATTTCATTTATTGTAACCTTCATTTGTTCATCTAATTTATGAGCAAAATCAACCAATTCTGTGAGCATCCTGATCACCAGGGCTTTGAACTGTTCATCTGATAGGTTGTCTCTCTCTTGGTCGCTTAGATGAATTGGCTCTGGGGCTTTGATTTGTTCTCCCGTTTGAGCTATTTTTGGTTTGTTTGGTTTTTTGGGGGTGTGGTTGCAGCTGTTACGTAGTGAGGGGCGGAGCCTTAGGTGTTCTCCAGGGTGGGACAGCCCAGTCGCTGGGTAGTGACACTGTATGTGGGGGTGGGTCCCAGAGGGAACAATGGCGCTTGCTCTGCTCTCTCTCGGATTCCAGTCCCTTCTGCTGCTTCCCCTTCACCTGGATTATCTGCGCATGAATGTGGGACCACCTGGTCAGCCAGCTGCCTTGCTCGGCCTTACTGGGTCTGCACCTTGCCACCCCGTGCCCAGGGTCAGCTAGTCGCTGCCTACACGCCTGGGATCTGCCAGCTGCTGCCTCCTGCGTGCCTGGGTCCTCCACTTTTCAACCTCCACTTTTTTCTGCTGCAACTCCGTGCCTCTTACTGGCAGACCTATATTTTTAACTTCTTGCTGACATTCACTTGGATTGCTCCTGTGGGCACCTCATACTCAATATGTCTCAAACTGAATTCAACTTCCTCCACTTGCCTCAACCCTCTGTTCACCCATTCTCAGTGAATGAGCAACCTTTCTCCCATCATTCTTCTTTCTTCCTCAAAATCTACAACCACCAAATCTTTCCTTTTTGCCTCTCTGAACACTTAATACCTTGTAAATCTGTCAACTTCCTGCTAGCCCCATTGCCTCTAATTTAGGCAAAATTGATTAGTGTCTGAATCACTGCAACAACCTATTAACCATTCCCTACCTTCTGGGTTTATAGCTCCATCCTGTATCCAGAGTGGCTATCTAAGAAGATATCTTGATCCTTTCACTCGCCAGAAACCCTTCAGCAGTTTCCCACTGTCGTCCAGGTGAAGCCAAAACTAGTTTCATAAACTAGCCCTACAGAATTTGTTTGCTGCTGGCTTCTCTAGACTTATCACACAGGCCAATACTCTCCCTCTCCCCATCTCTTATTTCTTTTTATCCACTTAAATAGGTACTTTATTTTTTTTACCGTATTTTTCCCATCTCTCCCTTCTAAGTTGCAGCCACACTGAACTACAAAACTACTAGTCTAATTATGAAAGGGTTAGGTTTTGAAAGTCAGTTATTTGTCTGTACCTTGGTAAGCCTAAGGTGACTAGAAAGTGACATCTGGGCATCTCCTCAGACAAGCCTTTTCGGACCAGCCTTCCAAAAATAGCAGACACCCTTTCCCCCGCACGTTGTCCTACTTTGGTTTATTTTTCTTCATAGTACTTAACAGTGCCTGACATTGTTATCTATCTTGTTTACATACTTACTGTCTTTGCATTTATCTTTTGTTTTCCAAAAAAAGAAAAAAAAAAAGCTCTATGAGGGCAAGAGTCTTGCTCATCCTGTTCACCATGAAAGCCTTAAGGGTGAGAACAGTACCTAGCACATTCTTGGGGTTCAATAAATACTTGTTCAGTGAATGCAGAAGAGTTTAAGGCTCAGTCACCAAAGACAGTCCTACCAGTGAGTCTCTTCTTCAAAATGTTATAACTACTGATTCTATCAAGAAGAGTCCATGTTAAAAACCCACTGAGGCAGCTGCTTTCCTTTCACAAACTCAAGTCTCTGCCCTGCCCCTCTGGAGGAGACGCAAGCCCAAGGAGGACCCGCAGTGAACCGCGCAATGCCTCATCTGGGTCTCTATGTCTTTAACGTAGTGAGAAAGTGAATCAGGAGATTCGCTGCTTTTCAAGAGGTCATTTCTAGCGTCGTTTCTTGTTCCCAAATTGAGTAAATGCCTACTAGTTCTCCTGTTTTTTTCCTTGCCCTGATTGACTGATTGATTTCGCTCATCCACATACTCACATTGGGCACTTACATGGGCGCGACCATCTACAATGTAAGTCAGAGCCGTTTTACTCTTCTGTGCACAGCCCCCATGGACTTTTCGCCTCACCCAGAGGGAAAAACCGAGGCCTTGCAGGGGCCAGCTCTGTCTCTGCGGGGCCTACTTATGAGTCCCCAGCATCTCTGGCCTCATCTCCAACTTCTCTGCTTGTCATTCATCTACTGCAGCCCCGCGGCCTTGCTCCCTGGAACTCTCTCAATGTCTGAAACTCTTGTCTGGGGTAGCCACAGGACCACTCCCTCACTCCCTTCAGTTCCTGATGCAGATGTCATCATCTCGGGGAGGCCTTCTCTGGTCACCCTACCTGCAGTTGTAAGCCCTGCACGCCCAGCTGCTATTCCTGACTTCATTTTCCTTCCCAGAGCTTACCACTGTCTAACATACTTCAGACTCAGTTTCTTATTTGCTATCTATGTCCCCTCACCAGGATGTAAGCTCAACGAGGGCAGGACTTTTTGTCTCTTTGGTCCACTGTTGTATCTCCACAGTGCTTGCCATAAAGGCATTCATAAACATTTGCTGAATGAGTGAACAAATTAATAATCACTCTGGGTCATCATCAGGAACATCCATTCACCTTCCAGCTATTTTTCCCCAAAGCTACTTTTTGGAGTCTCTAGTTCTGTCTCATTCGTAGAGTAAGAGTTTAATTTTCAGGGAGCCATTACATTAAGATTTAGGGACCATTCCCCCATTTTCTATTGCATTTATTTTATTTTATTCTTTGGTTTTTGCATTTCTGGGGGGCACCACTCCCCTTAATAAAACAGTTTTCAAGAAAATTGCCTTATCTGCAGAGAGAATATTATGATCTCTTCAAAAAGAAAGGTAACAGCTCAAATCTAGCTTTACTTACATTAAACTCTTGGTTAATGGTAAAAAAATCTCTTCTAGCCCTGATATATTTATTTATTGTGCTTTGATTATAATTTGATGCGTGGCACTACTGAAATAAATTTGCTTCCTACTTTTAAAGAAAAGTAAAGAAAAAGAAAAATCTGCTGCAGCAGATAAGCCTCCTCCCTGCAGGTGCAGTGAGGGACCCTTGAGCGGTGAAGGGCGTCTGCAGACACCAGCTCCTGCTCACCGGGCCTCTGTGCAGATCAAAATGGATCTTAAAGCCAAGAAGTAATCTCTAGTGAGCCACCGGTGGCTCTTTGCTGGGTCTTATCTCTAAGTCTGCAAACTCTGAGCCTCAAAAGATGAGAATAGGCACAGCCCTGGCCGGGTGGCTTAGTTAGTTGGAACACTGTCCTATGCGCCAAAATGTTGTGGGTTTGGTCCCCAGTCAGGGCACATACCAAGGTTGTCGGTTTGGTCCCCGGCTGAAGCACGTATGGGAGGCAACTGATAAATGTTTCACTCTCTCTGTCTCTCTCCCTCCCTCTCTCTCAAATTAATAAACATATTCTTAGGTGAGAATTAAAGAAAAGACAACGGGTGCTCAACCTTGGTGCTGATCTCTGGGCATAGACCCAAAGTTTTCCCCTCCATTTCATCAACCACTTCTCCTCCTCACTCGATATGCCCTCTGTCCTTCAGAATCACCCCTAATGAAAATATAACTGCCCAAAGGCAGATTCAGCTTTTGTAATTTTCTCATCGTTTTCAGCTTTGGCTACTATACCCAGTTTTGATTCTATCATTTGCCTCATCCTTTTAGCACTTCTTTTGTGTTTCCCGTATAAAATGGGATTAAGAAACTTGGTAAAATACCTTACAAACTAAGCACAAATTTACCAAACTAGCTATAGACTAAAGTCATCCAATACCTGAGATAAAGCTGATGCATTTTGTTGTGGAAGGTGTCTTTGAGCACATCAGGAAGTATATTAGTTTTTCATTGCTTAGTAGTAATTACTCCCAAAATTTATTAACTGAAAACAATAAACATTTATCTCATACCATTTCTGTGCGATAGGAATCTGGAGTGGCTTATTTGGGTGGTTTTGGCTCAAAGTCTTTCAGGAAGGTGTGGTCCGGATATCCAGCCAGACTCCAGTCAACGGAACTGGAGATTTGTTTTCAAGAAGGCTGCCTCAGCCCTGGCTGGTATAGCTCAGTGGATTGAGCACAGGCCTGCAAACCAAAAGATCAGGGTTCGATTCCCAGTCAGGGCACATGCCTGGGTTGTAGGCCAGTTCCCAGCAGGGGATGCACAAGAGGCAACCACACATTGATATTTCTCTCCCTCTCTCCTTCCCTTCCCCTGTAAAGATAAAATAAATAAAATCTTAAAAAAAAAAAAAAAAGGAGGCTCCCTCATGTGGCTATTGGTGAAAGGCCTCAATTCCTGGCCATGTCCCCTCTCTGTAGGGCTGCTTGGGTGTCATCACGACATGGCAGCTGGCTTCCTCCAGAACAAATGATCCAAAAGAGAGCAAGACAGCAGCCACAACATCTTCCGGGACCTGACCTCAGAAGTCATACACCATAGTTTCCACTGCTGTATTGGTTACACAGGTTACCCCTGCTCAGTGTTGGAGGGGACTACTCGATTGTATGAGCACTAATGGCTGAGGATCACTGCGGGCCATCGTGGAGGCTGCTACCACAGTATCTGTACTTGAAAAGGTGTAAGTATAGGAGCTTGTCTGCTTCCAGATTTAAAGGGACTGTATTCTTTCTCTCCCCTTAGGACCTTTGCACACATTCTGTCCCCTTGGTCTGGAACCACGGTTTCCTTCCTTTGCCCATTCCAGCTCTGATTCTTTCTTTACAATTTAGTTTAGATGTGACTTCTTCCAGGAGGCATTTCTGGCTAGTGGGACTCAGTATTTATTATCTGATTACCTGTTAGAAACTTACTGAGTCTCCAAAACCTTGGGCCCAGACCTCCCAAAACGGAAGTCCCATATGCCACTTATAGTGAATGTATCTTCTAATATATTCTAATTTTATACATATATTCATCTCTACTTTGAAAAATTCTTTGAAAATAGGAACTATGTCTCTCTCCTTTATTTATACTCAGTATTCAAACCAGAGTTTGGCAAATAGGTTCCAAGCAAATGTGCAGAAAATGCATATTTTGTTATAAACAATACTATGCCAAAGCTGAAGAGTTACATCATAGAATAAATTTTTGGAATAGAAGAACAAACTTTTATAAAGAACATAGAAATTTTAACAACAGACATGAACATAACTACAATTTTATTATTAAAAGTTTTAGTAGTTGATTTAAGTCTAGTTTTATCGTACACAAATCATCATTCTCAGCATTAGATGGTTTCTACAGTCACCGTTCTTCACATTTTTATAATAAATAGATGCTTTACGATGCCTACATTTCTCAAGACTTTCTCCATATTTACTTCATTGTCGATGATAACTGCATGACATTTTTATGTACTATTTTTCCACTCTATAAATAATCAGATCACTAGGAAGTTAACTATGGAAAGGCCAGAACTCTTTTGGCAAATAAAATAAGCTTAGTTGAATTTATCATTAATGTATCAAGCTGTCAAACTATAAGGAGATTTCTAGTTGTCTTTGCATATGTAAATATCAAATGCTTAAGACAAAGTAGCCCTGGCTGATGTGGCTCAGTGGATGGAGCGCCAGCTGGCGAACTGAAAGGTCATACCTTCAGTACCTGTTCAGGCCACATGCCTGGGTTGCAGGCCATGTCCCCAGTTGGGGACATGCGAGAGGCAACCTTTCTCACACACATCGATGTTTTTCTCCCTGTCTTCCCCTCTCTCTAAAAATAAATAAATAAAATCTTAAAAAAAAAGACTGAAGTAGCAATCTGGGATTTTAGGAAATCTCATACTTTCCTAGTCTAATGACACATCACTAGATGGCGCTCTACCATGTCAGCATAACATACCACTTTGGCCTGGGCTTGTTACTAGAAAGAAGTAAACTATAACGAATTGCTTATAGCCAATCATATACAGCAAGGGTGTGAATAACACCACCCCTGGGGAAACCATTGAGAGAAATGGGAGCCCCTCTTTTATACGCTGACAGAGTATGAAAAGGCTGAGTCTGTGTAGCTCCAGGACACCTGCTCGAGCAGTAGGAGTGCCCCTCACGCCTCCACTCTCCTGAAACCTAGGCAGCAGCTGGAAGAGGGTGAAGAGCTTCCACACCTACAAGGCAACTAATGGACCATCACAAGCATCCACCTAGAGGTTAAGATACTGTGGCCTTTAACCAAAAGTTGGTGTAAATGTAGTGTACGTAAATAGGGATGTTAGTCTGGCTAGATTAGGTATTTTATATTAGTTAGTCTTTTGTTGGGTTAACTAATCTTATAATTAAAAATATGAATGTTTTTTCAAGGCTACCTCCGGTTGGTTCCATTTCTTATCTTAAAGACTTCAAGTAGATGGGGAACGAGCCAGTGCACATCGTAGACACCCTGTAGTTTGGACACCTGGGAGCTGTCCTTTTTCCCAGAGGCTGACTTTTCATTTCCCCTGAACATTTAAGAGACTTTCAAGTGTAGAACTTACACCAAGCCTTTGTGCTCCATCTCCTGTCACACACCTGAGCGCTTCTTCCTGCTTCACCTCAGTTCCTGGAAATGGTACGTCTGCAAACCAGATTGTTAAAATGCAGGTTCTTGAGCCCCACCCCCAGAATCTCTGTAGAGTGCAGGAATTTGCATTTTAAATAAGTAGCCCCAGGAAATTCTGATAGGGCACTCACTTTTGGAAACACTTGATTTTTCCCTAAGACCCCACAAGAACCCACCGGGAGCTGATTCCTAAAGCCAGCATCTTCTGCTTTAGACTCTGAAGGTAATTTATGTTTCTTTACTGGTTTTCCCTGGTAAATCTTTGCAGGCTTCCACAATGGAAAGCCAGTGCTGATCACATCTCCCAGAGGCTCCTTCTCCACGTAGTTAACCCTGCCCCAGCCTCCTCTTCTTAGAGTCCACTGTGAGCCTGAGCCATCAAAGCCCCATCTCACAAACCTTAGAGTTAAGAATGGGGGCCTCAAAACAATAAATAAATAAATAAATAAATAAATAAATAAGAAACAAAGAAAGGATGGGGTCTTCTGACATCTGATAATGGGACCCTCACAGTTGCAAACCAACACTAAATACCACTCTTCAACTACAATCCCTCAAAGCTTTGGGCAATCCGGTATTGGTCCCCAACAAAGACCATTGCCACTTACGGGAAAGGTAAGAGGGGAGGATCAGAATGAATGAAGTGGTCTCAAATTTGACCCACCACCAGCCCCAGCTACCTCTGGTGTTGTCCTGATAAGGAAGGGTTACCTGCTGATTCTTCAGGACCTAGTTTATTATCATTTAAAGGTTTAGTCCCAGCTCTTCAAGGTCTGGCTCTCAGTCTGCACCTCATTTGATGGTCTTGTTTCCAGAAAAAGCCACAGCAGCCTCCCTTTTCTCCTCAGTCCTCAGTGACTGCGTCAACAGCAATATATTTTTGGTGGTGGAGGGGAGGTGAAGAGTTCAGGGTTGCCTTGAAGCCCAAGGTTATTTCCCCCTGATTTGTAAATCCCTCTTGCCACCAGCATGATTCCAGCATGTCTGAACCTCTGTGGATATTCTGCACCTCCGTTGATGGTTTTCTGTGATCACTCTGGTCTGCACTGGAGGCAAAGCTCCTCCTTTTCCTCATGGGTACTTGTGAGTCCAGGCATCTGTGTTGTGTCTGCCACAGACATCTGGCCTGAGAGGTCAGGTCCCGTCTTCCTGGGGAAGGGAAGTGTTTGGGCTCTGAGTCCCAAAGACTGAGTGGGAGAGGAGGGCAGAGCCTCACATTTAGATCTCTTGGGTTGTTACGAGGATTACTGAAAAAAAAACTAGATTTTTTTGTTTTAATATATTTTATTGATTATGCTATTACTGTTGTCCCATTTCTCCCCCCATCATTCCCCTCCACCCTACACAGGCCCTCCCACCCATATTCCCCCCCCTTTAGTTCATGTCCATATGTCATAAGTTCTTTAGCTTCTACATTTCCCACACTATTCTTGCCCTCCCCTTGTCTATTTTCTACCCACTGTCTATGCTACTTATTCTCTGTACCTTTTCCCCCTCTCTCCACCTCCCACTCCCCTGTTGCTAACCCTCCATGTGATCTCCATTTCTGTGTTTCTGCTCCTATTCTAGATGTTTGCTTACTTTGCTTTTGTTTTAGGTGTGGTTGTTAATATCTGTGAGTTTGCTGTCTTTTACTGTCCTATTTTTTATCTTCTTTTTCTGAGAAAAGTCCCTTTAACATTTCATATCATAAGGGTTTGGGGATGATGAACTCCTTTAACTTGACCTTATCTGAGAAGCACTTTATCTGCCCTTCCATTCTAAATGACAGCTTCACTGGATAGAGCAATCTTGCATGTAGGTCCTTGCCTTTCATGACTTGGAATACTTCTTTCCAGCCCCTTCTTGCCTAGAAGGTCTCTTTTGAGAAATCAGCTGACAGTCTGATGGGAACTCCTTTGTAGGTGACTGTCCCCTTATCCCTTGCTGCTTCTAGAATTCTCCCCTTCATTTTAATCTTGGCTAACGTAATTATGATGTGCCTTGGTGGCCTTGGTGTGTTCCTCCTGGGGTCCACCTTTTTGGGACTCTCTGAGCTTCCTGGACTTCCTGGAAGTCTATTTCCTTTGCCAGATTGGGGAAGTTCTCCTTTATTATTTGTTCAAATAAGTTTTCCACTTGTTGCTCTTCCTCTTCCCCTTCTGGTACCCCTATAATTTGGTTGTTGGAACGTTTAAAGGTGTCCTGGAGGTTCCTAAGCCTTTCCTCATTTTTTTGAATTCTTGTTTCTTCCTTCTTTTCTGTTTGGTTGTTTCTTTCCTCCTTCTGGTCCACTCCATTGATTTGAATTCCGGTTTTCCTCCCATCACTACTGGTTCCCTGTGCGTTTTCCTTCATTTCATTTATTGTAGCCTTCATTTGTTCATCTAATTTGGGACCAAATCCAACCAATTCTGGAGCATCCTGATCACCAGGGCTTTGAACTGTGCATCTGATAGGTTGGCTATCTCTTCATGCTTAGATGAATTGGCTCTGGGGCTTTGATCTGTTTTCCCGTTTGAACCATTTTTGGTGTTCTTTTTTTGTTTTTTGTTGTTTTTTGTTTTTGTCTGGTCGCGGCTGTTACCTATTGAGGGTTGGAGCCTTAGGTGTTCCCCAGGATGGGGCAGTCCAGTTGCTGGGTAGTGACGCTGTATGTGGGGGTGGGGTTTGAGAGGGAACAATGGCGCTTGCTCCGCTCTCTCTCGGATTTCGGTTCCTTCCATCGCTTTCCCCAAGCAAATTGGGCCCTTCTGGTGCTGATTTCTGTGTGGGTGGGCCTGTGTGCATTCTAGGACCCTGTGGGTCTCTCCAACAAACTCTCCTGTGAGGCTGGGAGCCTCTCCCAGCACTTCAACCCCCACAAGTGTTTTCATTCGGTGTTTTTAGGCTTTATTTCCCGGTGCTGGGGCCCTGGATTGCGCAGTATGTCTCTTCACCTGGTTTATCTGTGCGCAAATGTGTGACCATGGTCAGCTGCCTTGTGCGCCTCGCTTGGTCTGCTCGTTGCCTCCCTGTGCTCAGTAACCACCACCTGTGCGCCTGGGGTGTGCCAATGGCCGCCTGCATGTCCAGAACCACTAGCCACTGCTTTTTCCTGCCAAGTCTCCTCTCTGACAGCTGCCGACTCTGCCCCTCTTACTGGTATGGGTGAATTGTTGTCAGACTTCCATACAATTCAATTTTCTATCTGTTCTGTTTGTTTTTTTTTGGTTCTAAATTTTTATTGTCCTTAATTTTGGTTGTTAGAGGAGGCACAGTGTGTCCACCTATGCCTCCATCTTGGCTGGAAGTCCTAGATTATTTTTTATTGGTTGCCTCTCACACACTCCCAACTAGGGACCCGGCCCACAACCCAGGCATGCGCCCTGACTGGGAATGAAAACATTGACCTTTGAGTTTGCAGACCAGCACTCAATCCACTGAGCCACACCAGCTAGGGCAGGAAATTAGATTTTACAGACAATTCAGTTAATAGCATGTGTCAAAGATTTATTATAATCTTGTTACAAAAAGAAAGGCTTTTAGTAGGCCAGATTTTAAAAATTGCTCTATTATGGAAGAGAGAAAATGGATAATTAACAGTTAAAGAAAGAAAAAAATGGCTAGTTTAGGATTACTAGACTCTAGTCTAGATAGAAGACTCTCGGACTCTCAGATAAAAGTCGGTTGGGTAGGTCAGTAGCTAGTTTCCCAGAATGTCTTAATCCTAATAAAACTCATTGGAAATTGCTTAAGCATTTTCTCAGGAATGCTATTTTTTTCCTGGATCCCTCTAGGAAATTATAACCCACAAAAAACATTTTCCCCTAGATCAGCTCTGGAACAACTATGATTAAGTGAGTTTATATCTGTAAAATGTTTAGCATAATGCTTGGTACCTAGAGTGCTGCGGAAGTGTTTGAGGGAGGAAGAGAGAGAGGGAGGGAGGGAGGGAGAGAGAGAAGACAAAGTTCTTAGAAGCCATATTTCTCTCCTTTTAAGCCTTAACTCTTAAATCTTGTTAAAGAAAACCCATCCAAAATCTGGAAAGAAGCAAAAAGAATTATTGCATTTCCTTTCAGTGTTTTTGGGTGTTGCCTAGCAGGCCTTATCCATGATTATCCAATTCTTTAGTGGAGAGGAATTTTACAAATGTTAACTTGTAGAAAACAGCAACGCAAGTGACTTTTGTCCAATAGCAATGCAAAAGAATTTTACCTGATAGAAAAGATAACCTCAAAGATTGAAGTTGTATTGCCCTTTGGACATTAATTTCTTTTTCTTTTTCTTTTTGCTGATTTTTTTGCCTTTCATTTTTTTCTTTTGGGGTGATATTTATTGGTCTGTTTTAATGTTCACTGATCATTTTCTTGGTTGTATCCAAACAGAATGTTAATCACATCCAAAGCATTTTTGATGGCTGATGCTGTATTTTCAGCTTTGGGTTTTCCTTTTGGTTCTTCTTTTATAATTTAAAATATCTCCTAAAATTTTATATTACTTCAGCCACTACTTACATCTTCTCCTGGAGATTGTTAACACATTTATCAACGTTATCTTAAATTCTTGGCTAATTCCAATGTTTGAGTCATTCACAAGTCTCTTACTATTGAATGATCTTTCTCGCCATTACAGGGCAGGGTCCTGTTTTGTCGAGGTCTAATAATTTTATGACATATTGGACACTGTGTATGACACATCATAGAGGCTGGGTCCTGCTCCCTTCCTCTGAAGAGTGCTGGGTTTTATTCCACTAGTGTTCTTCCACTTCTCTGAGCCCTCCCCGCATTCCACTCTGTCCCCACCCACATTGTTCCCAAGCCTCCCAGGCAGCACTTTTGAAGAATCTTACTGTGAAGAAAAGCAGAGAGGTGGGCAGTGCTTGAAGGGGGCTATGTGGTCAATAAGTTTTTGTTTGTTTGTTTTTAATATAAGAGAGAAATTATGTAAATTAAATGGAGTGTCTCTGGTAGAGAAGAAAAGTAGACGTGGGGATTCAGGGTGAAGTGGAAAAACCAGTCACTAAACAAGAAGGGGGGGCCATCAGGTCAAAGATGAAGGGTGTCAGGAACTGAAGAGGCTGGAGAACTATCCGCTGGGGCAACAACCGACACCCTCGCCTCCCCTTCTCTTTCTTATTATGTAGAGCAAACGGCCCAATTCACAGACGCTTCTATTCAAGGTGGTGGATACTCACACCTTAATGTTTGGGTTTTCCCCTCCCCTCTCTTTTACTCCCACGTGCCTCCCAAGGCAAGAAGTGGAAAGCTGGAAAGAATGAATACATTTATGTTTCTCTGAGATCAATTAAGGCATTGCAGCACAGCAGTCTGTAAGAGCCGGGGGCTGGGGGGCAGGTAAAATTTATTAGAAAGTATTGAGTTTGAGCTGGGAAGGGACCCTCTCTGCCAATGCCTGGCTGTGATTAGACTGAGGGTTTCAAATCACCAGAGACTGGAAAGCCAGCCTTTTTTCTACCTGCTTCTCCCAAACATGGGCAGACAGGCAGAGCCTGGGACAGTAGTATCTGCTAAACCACAGCAGTCTGCTTCTTGGCCAGGAAAGTTTTTGTGCAGGGAATGGGCGTCCCGGGACAAAGGGCTACAGAGCGGAGACAATGACCCTGCTGTGTGCCCCCAGACAGCGGGCCTGAGATGATTCCTAAAGACATTTTTGTTGGGTTACTGCACACCCACAAATAGCTGCTTTAAAGAGGAAAAAGAACAAAACTTGACAGTTACAGGGTTATTTAGAAAAGGCATTTTAAAACTAACAGATACACAGATGCACCCGTTCGTTCTTATAATAGACTCTAAATTGTTCTCGCAGCCTCCAGCCTCTCCCATACCAGTCTATTCTGCACATTGTAGCAGGATTAATCTCCCTAAAGCACAGATTTGATCTTGTTATTTCAATGCTCACGTACCTTCAATGGCTCCCCATTGCCTTTAAAATAACCAGTCTCCCAAGCTGGTGTGGCTCAGTGGATTGAGCACCGGCCAAATGGAAAGGTCGCTGGTTCGATTCCCAGTCAGGGCACATGCCTGGGATTCAGGCCAGGTCCCCAGTTGGGGGTATGTGAGAGGCAATCAATTGATGTATCTCTTGCACATTGATGTTTCTCTCTCTCTCTCTTTCTCCCTCCCTTCCCCTCTCTCCAAAACTAAATCGAAAAAATCTTTAAAAAGTAAAGTAGTCTATCATTGCCCTGACTGGTGTAGCTCAGTGGATTGAGCATGGGCTATGAACCAGAGGGGTGCCAGTTCAATTCCCAGTAGGGGCACATGCCTGGGTTATGGGCCAGGTCCTTGTATGGGGAGCATGAGGAGCAACAATACATTGATAGTTCTCTCCCCCTCTTCCCCTCTCTCTAAAAATAATAAATAAAATCTTTAAAAAAAATAGCCTATCGTTGAAGATCCTTCATACTGGAGCCTCTCTTCTCTCCCCAGCCCATCTCCCACTGTTTTCTCTCCTTTTACATCTCCTTGGACAGCTGCTTAATTTAAGTGTCTCTCTCCAGTAGGGCTGTCTTCTTTTGGGGAAAGGTTTCAATTAGCAATAATCATGCCTCGGATAAACCTCACTGGCTATGCCACTGCCCCTGTGCAAAGCTAGGGCTCTCTTCTTTTTTTAAATATTTAAAAATACATTGATTTTAGAAAGAGAGGAAGGGAAAGAGGGAGAGAGAGAGACACATTGATTTGTTGTTCCACTTACTGATGCGTTCGTTGGTTGACTCTTACATGTGCCCTGACTGGGGATTGAACAAACAACCGTGGTGTATGGGGACGATGCTCTAACCACCTGAGCTACCTGGCCAGGGCCAGGGCTCTCTCTCTCTCTCCCTCTGCTCCCACTCTTCCCCTGACTCACTTCTACTCAATCTTTATCACTCTTAGTGTAGTTGTTACTTCTGGGGACCTTCTTCCCTACGCACCAATGTCTGGGCTGAGCTAGGTGACCCAGCAAGAGGCTTACAGAACACCCTGAACTTCGAGTGTAAGAAATAATAGTTTGTTTAGTCGCTTGTCTTTCCTGCTACACAACAAATTCTATGAGATCAAGGAAGAAGACAAAGATGTGTGTTCCTACCACTTCTATTTTAAATAGTACTGGAAGTTCTAGCCAGAGTACTTAGGCAAATTATAAAGGAAGAAGTAAAATCACCTCTATTTATAGATGATATGATCTTATATTCAGGAACTCTAAAGATTTTACAGAAAAAAAACTTAGAGCTCATAAACAAATTAAGCAAAATCGTAGGATGCAAAGTCAATATGCAAAAATCACTAGCAATGAACTAAAAAGGAAATTAAGAAAACAATTCCACTTATAATAGCTTCAAAAAAGGGTAAGATATTAGGAATAAATTTAACCAAAAAAGGGCAAGACTTGAACAATGAAAGCTACAAAATGTCATTGGAAAAAAATTAATAAAGACCAAAATAAATGGAAACACATTCCATACTCGTGGATCAAAAAACGTGTTACTAAGATGGCAACATCCCCCAATTTACAGGTGCAATGCAATCCTCATCAAGATCTCAGGTTTGTTTGTTTTTTTCAAAATTGACCAGCTAATCCTAAAATTCATGTGGAGATGTAAGGGACCCAGAGTAGCTAAAATATCCTGAAAAAGAAAAAAAAAAAAAAAGATAGGGGACTGAACAAAGTTGGAGGACTCACGCTTCCAGATTTCAGAGCACACCACACTGTCATGGCTGTGGTATCGGCTGAAGAAGAGAAATATGGATTAACGAAGTCGAATTCAGAGGCCAGAAATAAGTCCTTGTATTTACGGTCAATTTTTGATAAGGGTACCAAGAATTCAACTCAATTTGCCACTAGCACCTGCAACTGGATTTACACATGCCTGGCACACAGTCTGAACTTAATGGACAGTAAACATCACTATTGGTGATCTGGGTTCCATTTTAATGTCTCTCATACTCCTACGGGTTCCCCAACTTTGGCATCTCAGCACCTGGGGTGGTTACCAGCAGGTCTTCAAATGGTAATTGCTTTCGTAATATTCATCAAGTTTCCAAACTCACAGAAAGGTCTGCTGTTGGCAACACGCCTTCCCCATCCACCCTTCAGAGTGAGCATGCAGTGTGTGAAAAGGCTCAGGATTTCCCCTCAGAACCCCACCAGCATGGTCAGGAAAAGGAAGTTTTTAGAAAAGGTCTTTGCGAGCTCTACACTTAATTGAAATAAATGCAACAAACATTTGATTTAACTTTTTTTATTTTTAGACATTTTCCTTTATGCATATAGTATCATTTATTGATTCAGTGGCCAAAGAAGATATAGCATTTGCTCAGTTAGGAAAGGCACTTGTCAGAAAGAAAACAGGCAAAGGTATTGCAAGATCCCTGTCACCAGCTGTAGACTCCTTGAGAGCCGGGAGTGTGGTAATGAGCAGCACCTAACTTGCACTTGGGAACCCTGGAAGGACTTTCATCGGCTAAGACAAAACACCAACACCCTTTGGTTTCCTCCCCTCACCTCTCTGCTTTCCCTTCGTTCCTCCATTTCCAAGCTTTCATTTAGCAAAAGAACAGATATTAGAAAAGAATTCTAGAAATCCCAAGACCAGTCAGCTGCGGGCAGAAGAGTCTGATTTTAGGGCTGGAACATTGCAATCAAATTTTTTAAGCAGAATACATTTAGGGACTATATCTATTTGGAGCTCTAGACTATTTGGCTTTGCCCTGGTTCCACACCTTGTTCCTTGGGCCTAAGTGCTGGGAAATGAAGCAGGAATCTGCAGAGCTTGTGTGGGTTTAGATGGGGCTCCTTTTGCTACAATTGTGGAAGCTCCAACAAGCTACCAAAGTGGCTCCACCCTGCTTTTGATCTGGAAGCTAGACCACTGACCTCCACTCGGCTGCCGGACAAGACTGTCCTCTTCTTGTTCAGCTCACAACAAATTCGTGTTCTTTGACTCAGGATGGTGGAGAAGAGTGTGATACAAAATAAAGATGGACTTTGGGGTCAAGGAGACCTGGGTTTGAGTCTTTGCAACTTCCTAGCTGTGTGACTTTGGACAAGTACTTTTTTCTTTGAGTTTGAAATTCTCATCCATGGGAAAAGAATACCCCCAGGGTTAACCGGGAAAAATAAATTCTGTAAGATAATTTGTGTGAAAGCACCTTGCACACACGTGGTACTTGGTGGATAGTTAAACAAAGTACGGGCCCTGGCCAGTGTGGCTCATTTGATTGGAGCATCCTCTCATAATTCAAAAGGTCGTGGGTTTGATTCCCAGTCAGGGCACATGCCTGGTTTGCATGTTCTGTCCCCTGTTGGGGCATGTGGGAGAGGCAACCGATTGCATCTGTTTGTTTCTCTCTCTCTAAAAACAATGAAAAAAAAAAAAACAAAAACCGACCTCAGCAAGGATAAAAATAGTATGGAGAAAAGATGCCCGAGGAGGAGGAATTTGCCAGTCTTTCTCCAGACATATTCAAATGAGCAATTTTATAGTGGGATGACATGACGAGCTGTGTGACCCAGGGGTCAGTCCTCTTAGATCCCTGATCCTCAATTTCCCTTCAAAAAGGATTCTAACCCCAAGAGGGAGAGATTCCTAGACTCTGAGGTTAAATGTCGGAGCGTGTCACTTTCTGTAACAGAATAAAGATTTATTACCTCGCTTCCAGGATGTCTTCAACTGTGAGACGCACAGTTGATTTAAAAAATAGCTTTTTGAGATAGAGAGAGAGGCTACATTAATGGACCCATCAATTTTAAGACACATTTGATTTTAGAATCATTGAAATGAAAAAAAAATGCTTTGCCATGGAAGGAATATCATAGTAGCAATGCTCCCATTTACGATGCATTTGCTGGTGCCAGGCATGGTCAGAGCTGCTTCACTGAGACCATGGCTTGTGACCGTAACCCAGGGAGGCAGAAGTCATCGTGCCCACTGCATGGTTAGGAAACCAAATAGGGGGAGGTCAAGTCACTTTCCCAAGGCCACACAACCAGGAAGTAGGGCTTGGAAAGCAGGTCTTCTTGATTCCAAAATGCTTTTTCCCTCTCAGTAGACTGTCCTCTAGGACAAGGAGTCAAAGAGATCAGCTCCCTCTAGAGAGATGATTTGTGAATGTACTTTGAATGCGGCCCGAATCTCTGCAAGGTGACTAGGAAGGGCATAGGTAATACAGAGTTGGAATCTAATCAGTCTCCAAATACTGGTCCTCCGAGATAACGTGTTAGCTGGAGAGTGAGGATTGTTCAGAACCCAAATCCAGAGGAGCCCGGAAATCAGGTGATCCAGGGTTAATCCTCCCGGAGCGGGAGGAAGGGCCCGGGCCAACCTTCAGGCTCGTCCAGGTGTGTGGACACCGCAACAAGCTTTTGTCTTAGAGGCCGTTTTCTTCAAAGTCACCCTATTCCTTCTAATATGACTCTTTACTAATGATTAGAAAAAACTTGAGAAGAATTCAGTTTTACCCTTAACCTTTCTTAAAGAGGGAACACTTTGCTGACCAATCAATCATCCTGAGCTAGTTAGCAGTCATCTAGTACTGGAATACATTACAAATTAACGAGCTGGTATTCTGGTTTGTTAGTTCCCCTGATTATGGGATTGAATAGTTGCTCTGCAAAGCTGTAGATATGGCCCTTACTCTGATATGACCCAGTTGTGACACTCTTGGAGCTCACCCTGACTCCTGGCTCGATAACTCCTCGGCTATCCGTCTAGCTATCATCTTTGGGGTGGCAGGGAGGGAGCCGAACCCACATCATCAGATTCCCAACATAGCTCCACCTCCTCAGCGGACAAAAGAGCGCTCTGCAGTTTTTCGGTAAGGTGGCAGAAAAGATATGGACATAGTGGGGGCAGGGCAGGGCAGGATGGGGTTGGGGTTGCCTGAAGCATCAGGGATTGCAGGAGATACCCTGTTGACCTGACTGGAAGAAACTCATAGTGAAGCTGCTAGAGGAGAAATGCGTTTCTAGGTCTGGACTACAGAAGGCTCTTCAGACAGTGGCCAAGACAGCACCAGGGTGGGCCCATCACCGAGTCTTCATTTGGACATCAACAGGGCTGAAGGTCACAGAGGCAGAGTGCTTGCTGCCGCTCCTCCTCGGGCCCAGGGCAGAGGAGGAGGCTGGCTTGGCGCCCTTGGGCTCCAGCTCCCGCTTTGCCCTCATTTTCCTGCAATGAGATACGTACACACGGTTGAGTGCCCCTCCTCGTATACCCAGGGAATGGGTTCTGGGAACGGGATCTGGCAAAAAAATTAATGTAGGTCATCATAAATCATGTTGCTTAATTGCTAAGCACAGAATTTCACAACTGGAAGGGATCTTAGACATTAGCTAGTCTGACCCTTCTACTTTTTTTGTTTGTTTGTTTAATCTATATTAGATATTTATTTAATTTTTTTCCTTTTAATAAATCAGTAACGTGTCAGATAGTTGGCTGTATTAAAGACAAAACAGGGGACTTCTGGTCAAGATGGTGACTAGCTTCCTCGCACAACCACATCAAAATTACAACTAAAATATGGAGTAACCATCACTCAGAACTGTCAGAAATTGAGTTGAATAGAAGCCTGACAACAATGGAATTAAAGAAAGCACATACATCCAGACTGGTAGGAGGGGTAAAGATGCAGAACAGGCTCATCCCACACCCACGTGTGGTGGATAAAGATTTGGGAGGGGTATCTCGGGAGCAAGGAGTCCCAGCCCCACACCAGGTCCCCCACCCCAGGGTTCCAGTGCCAGGAAGATAGGTCCCCACAACTTTTGGCTGCAAAAACCAGCAGGGATTGAGTCAGTAGAAGAAACTTCTGGAGGTCAATGCAGTTCCCCTTAAAGAACTCATACACCGACTTACTCAGGTTCCATCTCTTTGAGCTCCATCACCGGGGTAGCACCTTGCTGGGCACCAGTGGCATACGGGGAAGAACCGAAGTTTCCAGCATCTTGGCGAGAGCTGGGGGGACAGTTTTCTCTCAGACAGAAAGGTAGGCAGAGGCCATTGTCCCTTTCTGAACCCTCCCCCCACAGAGCCACAAGCCAGCAAGCTGGTACCATATCAAGCTGGCTAACGCTGTTTGCCCTGCCCTGGAGATCCCCTGAGACTTTGTCCCACCCAATTTACTGGTCCACACAAACTGTTAACAGTGGCTTTTCCATATGAATGGCTGGTCTTGGCTCCTTTTTCACAGCTTCCTAAATCCTATCAAACAAGCAACAGCTGGCCGTCACTGAAGGGGCCAGACAGTTCCAAAGCCCAGGACATTTCTTACCTGTTGTACCTCTTCAGCAAGAACAGAACCACGGTGAGGAGGAAGATGACAACCACCACAACACCAGCGACGATGGCTCCAGAACCTACAGGGAAGACGGGAGTGGAAATGGCAAACGTGCAAACTGAAATGCAAAGAAGCATTTAGAGACTAGGATGGGGACCCGTCCTGTGTCGCCTGACATCCCCGCTGGGTCCAGGGGAGGAAGAGAGAATGCAGAAATTCACCGTGGACCCCGAGGTGAGGTCACATCTGGAGGGGCAGTGCGCGTCCACGCACAGCGGGGCTCGGGGAGCCGCGTCTCCAGCACACCCCCTGCCAGAACTCTGCCTCGGCCGTCCTGCCCTTACCAGCCTGAGCCCAGCCCCAGGCTTCTTTCCTGAAACAGCAAGCAAAATACCCTGCCTTCTTTTTAAAATGTTTTACTATTATTCATTTTATTTTTTATTTCTTTATTTTACTTTATTTTTGTTTTAATTTTTTACTGAATTTATTGGGGTGACTGGTTAATAAAATCATATAGGTTTAAGGTGTACAATTCTATAATACATATCATCTCTACTGCATTGTGTGTTCGCCACCCCAAGTCAAGCCCCTTCCCTCTTTTTAATAATATGAAAGTAGTATGTAATTTTTGTAGATAATTTTGAATACATAAATACAAGCAGAGAAAAGGAAAGGGAGGATAAAGATCTCATTGCCCCAATAACCACTCATTGTCTACACGTATATACATTCACCAATGTGATCATGTACGTATACATTAAATACCTATTAATCTTTATTAATCCTATGTCTGAAAATCCATCTGAAGGAAATATTCATAAATATGGGAAATATACACTTAATAAAAGTAGAACCATGTTCTGTATACCATTTTACAATAATATCCTGATCATGTCTCCCAGCAATTACATATTGTTCTTTGTGACTTTTTATGGCTGTATAGTACTCCATTGTTTGGATGTGCCATAATTCATTTACCAATTCCCTACTGAGGATATTTATGGT
Source organism: Anoura caudifer (assembly GCA_004027475.1). Taxonomy (NCBI): domain Eukaryota; kingdom Metazoa; phylum Chordata; class Mammalia; order Chiroptera; family Phyllostomidae; genus Anoura; species Anoura caudifer. Next base: position 35,035 of record PVKU01000360.1, on the reverse strand, counting down.
GTTTTACATTTTGTACTATTAAAACAAGGCTATCATTGTAACATAATATCTCAGGCTCTCATTTTTTTTAATGGTAGCTCACTTTTAAACTCAGATTTTATTTATTCATTTTTAGAGAGAGAAGAGCAAGGGAGAAAGAGAAACATCGACTGATTGCCTTTTGCACGCCCCCAACTGGGGACCTGGCCCGCAACCTGGGCCTGTGCCCTGATCGGGAATCTAACCAACAACCTTTCAGTTTGCAGGCTGATGCTCAGTCCACTGAGCCCCACCAGCCAGGGCATCAGGTTCTAATTTTAATATCCTCCCACAGTCCTAATGCCCAATTCTAATGTTAGGTTTGAAGTCAACATCCTTGTCAGAGTTGATATTGAACATACGTTTAAAATTACTAAAAGGTTCATACTTTTAACCAATCTATTTGATTCTGAGAAGTTTATCTCAGGGAATAATCCTAAATACAGAAAAAAAAACCTGTATAAATGAAGAAGTTTATTATTTATATTTTGAATATGGCAATGATTCAATAAGGTGTGGCACGTCTATCCCATGAAATATTATGCTATAACTTAAATGATTATGAAGACTACGGTAACATGGGAACACTTACGAGGATAAAAAGTATAGAAAATAGAACATGATATTATATACATGCACGCAGATACATAACACATACATATAATGTTGGAACCATCAAAATATATGCGGACAAGCATAATGTTGACAAAAGAAGTTAAATACCAAAGAGTAATGCATCAGACGATAACATTTATATAAAGTTCAAAACCAGGTAAAACACATCTCTGGTGGGAGAAGTCAGAACAGTGGGCTCCCTTGGGTGGTCAGGGACAGGGACTGTGAGGGGCACCAGGACTCCTGGGATACGGGCGGTGGTCTGTTCCTTGACCTGGGGGCTGGCTACACGTGTGTGTTCACTTTGTGAAAACTCATCCAGCTGTGGATTTTTGTGCACTTTTGAATATATGCAAAGCTTTTATTAAGCTTTACTAAGGTTTACTTAAAAATTATGGGCAATATTCAGAGGAGGAAGGACAAGAGGAGGGGGTGGGGAACCCAGCGGTGACAGTTCAGTTCAGGGTTTTCCAACCCCGGCCGGGCCTTTCTCTGCTGGGGGGGCTGTTCTGTGCACCACAGATGTGGAGCAGCGTCCCTGGCCTCTTCTCCTTAGATGCTGGTAGCATTTCTCTTCCCTCCCCCACCCAGCGGTGACAACCAGAAGTATCTCCAGACATTGTCAAATGTCCCCCTGGTTGGTAGAATTACCAGACAAAATACAGGCTACCCAGGCTATCCATTTAAATGAGAATTTCTGGCAATGAATAATTTTTAAGTATGTCTCAAATATTACACGGCTCATCCTTATAGTAAAAAAAAAAATTATTTATCTTCAAGTCTACATCAACTGGGTGTACTGTATTTGTATTTACTAAATCTGGTAACCCTATCTAGGTGGGCAAAATTGCCCAGTTGAGAACCATCACTTTCAGTGAAATAAACACAGAATCGCTCCCATCTTGCTGACTGATCCTACCTACCCTGTACTTCCCTTCAGACCTGTTTTGAGACACCCGTCAGTAGGCCTCTGCAGGTCTCCACACCCACAAGAAGCAGGCTAACCCACGGGATGCTGTTCCAGGGGTAACCCTTTCTGGGCTTCTGTGGAAGGGAAACACCTGCCCTCAAGCCAGCTTCCTGCCAGCCCCAAGCCTGGAACAGTTTATCACTGGGGAACCCTCCACACGTGTCGGGAGGCCTGTTCCATTCCCAGAAGCATATACCAGGTCAACTGAAATGACTGAAATGGGCCAGACTTCCCCTAATACAATCAGTTGGCTTTCTGAAGAATGGCCCTCAATTTGTCCTCCCAGGGACCCCTGTTCCTAGTAAATGTCTCCCCTGGGATAACTCACCCCGTCAACACTCATTTACTCCTTTGTGAACTGATGGGATGTTTCCACCTTGCAAAAAAATGGTATGGAAGTAGCTATACTTTATTGGGACCAGTTAGGGACATCTTACAAAAGATTCAAGTTTCCATTGCCCACTAGACTCTGAACCTCCCTAATAGAAAACAGAAATAATAATACTACTCACTAGGTATTTAGTACGCATCAAGCTATTCTCAGCTCTTTACACAGATGATCTCTTTTAGACCTCACACCTGTCTTTGGCAGTAGCCTCATTAATATCCCCATCCTACAGAGGAGGAAACAGGCACAGAGCACTGAAGTCACATGTTCAAGGCCACCCAGCTGGCAAGCAATAGAACTGAGCCCGAGCCCCAGGCCGTCCGTCTCCAGAGCCCAGGCTCTTGACTTCTACACCAGGAGCTGACCGTGACACCTGTCCCACCATCCCTCCGCCTGCTGCCAAGCCAAAAGTAAGTACCACTTACTTTTGTATAGAGAGTCTTCTTCCTTGGTGGTCACATTCAGCGAGAAGAAGGGGGTTGTCCCTGCGGGGGCGGCTGTGGTCATCTTGATCCTGATAAGAACAAAGATGAAATTTTGTTTCAAATCAGAGTCAACTTTCTAACCCCTGTGTGATGCTGCATTTTGTCGTTATCTGGTTGATTGGAGAATATTCAAGCCTTACGGTTTCTCTCAGCAGCAACTAAACACAGGGCCCTTTACTATATACCGTGGGGAATTAAAAATAGTGTCTGATATTTGTAAAGAACTTCATTTTCAAAGCAGTTTAAATTCATTCAACAGTAGTTATTAAACTCCTCCTGACTAAGGTTCACACAGAATGTCTACATTGATCTTCTAGAAACTGTGTGAGGGAGGTTATTATTATTGTTGCCATTTGACTGATGAAACCGAAGCCCCCAAAATGATGTGGATCCCCAAGTTTACCCAGTGGAATTTAACCCAGGACGTCTGCCTCCCTCACTAGCAGGCCTTCACCACCCCACAACAATGCCTGAAATGAAGTTCCTGCTTTCGAAAACTTTACGACCTAAGGAGGCAACAAAAAAAAGCCGACAGAAAAAATGACTATGGCTAGTAGTGGTCAGTGACATGAGCCACTGGGTCATGAAAAATGGCTCCAAGGACCAGAGCAGTTTGGATGGGCCGGAGTGGTCTGGGGCGGGAGGAGGGAGAACAAAGGTCCGGCTGCACAAAGGCCTCAATGGGAAGAGAGCTGGCCTGTGTTGAGCATTTCCCACACACCCACCAGGCTCTGTCTCGGGTGTCTTCACGCACCGTATGAGCTCATTCCATCCTCTCAGCCATCTACATTTTACGACTGAGCAAACTGAGGCTCAGAGTGGTCAAGTGAATTTGACCGAAGTCTCACAGCTCTAAGATGTGGAGCTTAGATTCAAACATGTTCTCTGGGGGCACAGCATGCCTTCTTTCCCTGACACCCCTAGGATTCAAAGTCTGTGACCCTGTAATCTTCCACTTGAAGAGTGAGCCAGCAGGCATGCAGTTAATACGATGTCATGCACCAGAAACAAATGTGCAGATCCTCCACCAAGAGTTATATTCTAAGCACAATGATATTATAAACAAATGCTCTGAACCACCAGCAACAAGAAAAGAAGGGAAACAGACCAGGCTTTGCTTTTCTTCTTCAGAGCAGCCAAGCTTGTCCTGCTGCAGGCAGTTTGGAGGCTGGCGGGGTATCTGCACCCCGAGAAGAGTGGTCCAGGCCTCTCTGGGGTCCTAAGAAGCCATGAGGCCTCCCCAAAGTTGCTCCCTCTTCCAGAGAAGAGATATTTTATACACTTAACAAAATGTGCATCAATTTATTTACTTTATAAAATTTAATTTATAATATAATAGGAACCCATGTACCCAGCACTCAGATTGAACAAATGTTTATTATTATATTTTCTTCTGTTCTTTATTCTAAAAAAATAGACTCAGTTGAAATCCTTTTGTATCCTATCTCAGACTCTCCTCCAAAGTAACCACTGCCTTGGCCATTGATGTATATTCTTTTCATCAAAGTTTTTTAAATGGTTACTACATATGTATATGTCCATAAACATAGCATATACCCATAAACAGAGCATACATCCATAATATAGTATATACCATAACCATTGTATATGGTATGTTTTTTAAATCCATGTTTTGATTCAATTAGCAAATGTATGTAAAATAGGTTTCTCTTTCCCCTTGTTTCAGAAGAGGACCCCAAGACTTGGGGATATAAAGCTAGCTTTCCAGGCTCATACGGCCCAGAAGCTGGCCCTGCAAACTTCAAAGTCTGGATCCTTCCCACTGCACCACCCTGCCCTGGTGCACATCTTAGGGGCGTCCAGGGCAAGTCACTGCAGATCATGCACGGGCGCATGCGCACTAGACACACACTGACCGGTAACTCAGCCGTCCGAGGCCCCCTCTGCAGAATAACCTCCTAGGTCACCTCCCAAGTCCCAGGTGCATCCCCCTTTCAGATGGGCCCCGCCAGTCTTCTTCCTGAGAGAACAGTGAACAATCCCAGAGCAAATCTCGCCTCATCTCAGGACTGAAGGCTCTCAATTACATCTCTGTTCCTGCCACATCAGAGGAGGCAGGACGGAGGGCGGTGGAACATTGATGGCCAAGGATGTGGGTGTTTTCATGCGTGGGGGCCCCAGCAAGTCTTGTTAACCAAGTGAGGTCCAGCAGGAGGATTTCAGCACCAAACATGCCTATGACCAGGGTCTACAGCTACAAGGAAGCGGGGAGCTTCCAGGGAGGGTGATGCTGGTTTTCAGTGACAGGGGTTAATTTAATACCAATAGTAATAATAATAATAATAATAATAATAATAATAATAATAATAATAATAAAAATAAACTGCATGGCAGACACTGCACTCAGTGCTTTACGTGGAGGGTCTCATTTAACCCTCATACCTATCTGGCAAGGGTGGGGGATGCAATCACTGGGCCTAGTCTGCAAATGAGGAAACTGAGGCGCAGAGCAGCGTGAAACCAATGTAAGCTCACGAAGCTAACAGTAAATTTGAAGTACTGATACCAGCTGCTCATCCACACCCTGTTGTGCTCCCAAACCTTTTTCAGACTTTTTCTTATACTTGTCTATGGTCAATCAGAGCAGCTACCTAACTGCTCCACCCAGTGGAAGTTTGAGTTTAACCTTTCATGCGTAGAAGTGCTTTTAACCTGACAGTTGTCACGTGTAAGAGGTAGCAGATTACCCTCGTGGAAAGAGAATTAGGACCAATGGGCAGAAATCACAGGAAGCGAAATTTTGATTCCAATATGGTTTGTTTTCTAAACTGCAAAATGCTATGGTGTTCTAAGGAGGGAACTGAGGAGGGATTCACCAGAACTTCCTGAGGGTTCAACTTTCTTCTCCATCTCCACTGAGGGCAGAGGAAACAGTGAAACCTCTCCCAGGAAGGCAAAAATCCCAGTGCAATCGGTAGGGCGTGGGGGCTGCTGGGTGAGCAGGGGAAGAACAAGTCACAGATTCTTGGGATGAGAATCAGGAGACCAGGGTTGCCTTTCCCACCCATTTTGCATGTGACTTTGGGAAGTTCTCTCCCCTCTCTGGACCTTGGTTTTCCCTTCTGTAAAATGGTCCCATTTGAAGATGATCTCTAAGGGCTTTCCAATCTGTGCTTCTATTGCATGCAACAGGTACTCATAGCTTAACTTAAGAACCAGTGTTTTCCAAAAGTTCATCTTTCTTTGCAGATACCAACTACTCAGGGGGTGTTAGGAGAGGGAAGTTAGCATTCACGGTTCATGCTGGAAGGCAGGAATACTTCCTGGGAGGTACCTGAGACTGGAATAAACTGAGGAGAACTCCACACGGGGGCTTGGTGTGGCAGCAGCAGTGCAATGGGGCAAACCTCCAAACGCTCGGTCGGGTACATGGTAACCCAAGTCTGCCGAAATCCTGAATGGCCACCTCCTGCACTCTCCATTTTCCATTCCTATTGGGTTCCACATCATCCCCCCCACTCCATCTGCCCTGCCTGTGCATGGCCCTGACCCATTGTGTGTCACAGCTCCCAAAGGTGGGATCTAAATTGGCTTAACGCTCCCCACGCTTGGGGCCATTCACAATTATGTAGCGAATACATGTTCCTCATGGTTGGTTCCCAGAAATTAGGAAGCACGTTTCTGGTTTCTGTTATCACTTCATTCTTTTATCCTCCCATTCACTCATGCATCCATCCGCTCTGCACAATTTACCTCCTACCTGTTCTTCTGTTCATTCACTCTGTCATTCATTCAACCAGCGCCTACCATGTACATAGCACTAGGAAGACAGACAGAAGGGCTGTGAGGATCACATCCCTAGAGCTCAGACAAAGAGGATGAGAAGTGGAATTATTTCCTTTAAGAATCTTTCCTTTGATCAGCAGTTATTGGGGATCATCCCCCTGATGTGTAGCCCAGCACTGATGAGACAGACTGAAGTCCTATGGAAAAAGCAATGGCCTGTGGATCTGGATATCTGGGTTCTAGACCCACCACACCTGTGAAGTCTTATTTACCCACTCTGTCAAATTCTGGCTTGAACATCCTTTGTTTCTGATTTTTGTGGCCCACATTGTACAGAAAGTTGTCCCGAGGAGCTTTCAACCCAAGATGTGCAAATCTAAGCCCCACATACTAAGATCTATAAATAGAAATCCCAGATGGGCACACTCTCCCTCCCAGGAGCACGGCAGCCCCTTCCCTTCCCCCTTCTTCTTCCCTCGCAGGCATGCATCTCCTAAACTCTAAGGGACCCCACAAGACTTGTGACCAGGGGAGCAATGGGCAGTGGCAGCTCATCCCCGTCTAACCCCCTGACCCTGTCTGCAGGCCCCCTTTTCTCTGACTTTTCAGTGAGCGGAAGCAGCCCCACCTGGGCTCATTCCCTTCCAGTGACATTTCTAGAGAACAAAAGCAGCCCCGCCTAGGTTGGCTCCTGTTGTCTCATCTATCCTTAGGCCTTATTTCACAATCCAGACCTTTAACATCTGAACATCAGGGAAAAAAATCCTTGATAAAAATGGTCCCAAGGCAGATTTTTGCCGAGTGCCAAAGGGTGACGAAAAACAATTCCAGGAGTTGGCGGGACAATGACACCTGTGGATGCAATGGTTGAATCTGACCAAGAGCCAGAACGGGACCTATGGCTTCTTCCACTTGCCCCTTTGTCTTTGGGCACAAGCCAATGGCCCGGCTCCCAAAGGTCCTCAATCTATCCAGGTGTCCCACTGTCCCCAAGGAGAAAAAAAGATACAAGTTTAAAGAATTTATGCCCCAAGTGAGTATGTCAGAAGGAAATAATTCCACCTTGACACTCTAGTCAGGAAGGGAAGGGAGCTAACATTTAAGGAGGCACTAACAAAGTACTAGGTGCTGCGCACCCACACTTTCTCATGTAATCAATCAATACGGCACAGGCAGGTCTTTTTATCTCCACTTTGCTGATAGGTCGAGTGACTTGCTCAAAGTCTTATAGTAAGTAAATAGAGGAGCTAAGCCCCAAGCTCAGATCTTCAACCTCCAAACTCCCCGTAGCTGCCAAGCCTCCCAAGAGGTAAGCAGTATTCTTGGGACACTGAGGGTCAGCCGCCCTGCTGGGCCAGGACTCTGCTCACTATTCTTTCCCTCTGTTTAATATTTAGAGCCCAAGGGGTTCTACCAACCTTGAGATGGTGGGGTTCCTCATGCACGGCACCATCGACTCTGCTTTGGGTCTTGACCTGTGCGTTGCAGGATGTTTAGCAGCATCCCTGGCTTCTACCCACCAGATGCCAGTAGCCCCCTGCCACCATTTGTGACAAAAATGCCTCCAGACGTTTCCCAATGTCTTCTGGGAGGCAAATCACCTCTGGCTAAGAACTACTGGCGTAGAGCTACAGACCCATCTCTGACAGTTTCCTACCCTTTCTACCCAAGAAAGTCTCGACGAGAAAGGGCACTGTCCAGCCTGTACTTACATCTGTGGATAGACAACCAACAATGACAACGGTGATGATGCCAACCACAAACACAACAGCTACCATTTATCAAGTGCTTACTACATACAGTTACCATGCTAAGTTTTTTCGTATATATTTTCTCACATATATTATCTCTATTTTCCAGATGAAGGAACTGAGGCTCGGAGAGGTTAAGTAGCCCACCCAAAGTTTCAGTGCTAATGTATAGCAGAGCTAGGAGGCATCATTCCTCCCCTGGGGGGCCATCAGTCAGCCTAATATATAGGATTTAGACTCTATTCGTCTGACCCTAGGGTCAGTCCTCTTAATCCACTCTTGTCTCCTGAGCCCTGCCTGAACAGACATAGCCCATAGGCCAGCAGCTGTGCAGCCCACTGTGGTGGGTCAGACGAGCCCAGGGAGTGGCAGGCACCAGCACCCAGCAGGAGGGAGTACGTGACAGGGAGCAGAGAAAGAGTCCTGGAGACGCTGGGCCAGCTGGAGCAGGGTTGTGGGAAGTGGGCGCAAGAGTCAACCAGACAGGCCCGATTCCCTCCCTGCCAAGCAAGTCCCTGCCCCTGCTGTAATCGTGGGGAACTGTAAGCCACCTCACAGTTCCTTTGACATTGTATTTGTAAATGCTGACTCTGGCCAGTACATAGCTTGTCAATAAATAGCCTGTTTATATAAGAATCCTAGGAATTAACTTCGCAAGATACAGACTCTGACCTTCAGGCATCCCTGCTCCGGGAAATTCGATGACCTTTAACCATGGACCGGGATGACGCACAGGTTGACTGAACCAGGATGACGCACACCGGACCATCACTTACCTTATCGGAATGGACTGTGCTCGTCTGCACGTAGAAAACTTTACAACCCCTTGATCTCTTGGTTCTGCCTGCCCTCTCCTGTCTTAGAAAAACCTCAGCTTGTGCTGAGATGTTGGGATGGGCATTGAGACAAGAGTCCCCCATCTTCCCAGTGGCCGGCACCTGAATAAGTCCCCTTACATTAGCATCCTTCTCAGTATCGGCTTTTGAAGCGGCATGCGGCTGGACCCGTGTTCAGTTACCCTACCTCCAACCTAACTTCAAATACATCTGTAGTTTGCTCTGTCCTGAAGCACCACCCCACCCCAGCCCTAGCCAGCCAGGATTCTGTCCCATCTGTGGGATTTATTTGCCCAGTTAACTGGTAACCATCCTCACTTTTTCCTTTGCAAATCTCCTTGCTGCCAAAGTAACCTAACTTACATATATATATACATATACATATACATATACATACACACACACACACACCCCCAGGCTTATAGTAACCCAGCATAGACTAGCTTTTATTTAAAATTCATAACTTTGCTTAGATTAACCTGTAAACCTACTTAGATCACCCCAGATGTTATTTGTGGAACCATATCCTGTAATTTGCTAAGAGTTTAACAGAAGGGCTGAGACTTAATGAGTTAAACTTTCTTTCATACCTATGTCATCCCTGACAGTGACAATTGCTGGATCTGTTTTGTTTTTTGGGTTTGGTTTTGGCCCAGGATGCTTTGCAGGACCAGGGGGCTGATCTGGCTCCAACTACTGGAGACTGGCTGAAGTGGCTTGGAGGACTCTCTACTACCTCTTCATGAACTACTCTTGTTACTCTCAGGTGTGGAGACTTTCCAATGCTTTTGAACATGCGAAGTACATACAGACATGTTTCCAACTGCTCATTGGAAGTAGTGTCCCTACCTGTATAAGTGATGATGAAGCTTACCTTGACATTTATGCATGATTTTCCTGAATGACGATGAATCCGATCCTTTGTTTGGGGATAAGAGCTTTGGGAAGTGACCCTCCCACACCCCCCACATGTGTCCTTGCCTGCCAGCTCTCAATAATGTATGTTCTTTCTCATAAAATCTTCTCAGAGTTGTCCTTTGGCTAGCAACTACTGAGTAGTTGGACATTGGTTTCATCCAGTAACACCCATCTGGTAAGGACTTAGAAGGTCTTTACTCTTGTAAGTCCCCTTCCTGCCCCCTTCTAGTGTGCAAGGACGCCATTCAGCCTCGGGGCCCCTCCATGAGCCTATTAATCCTTTACAGAATACAGAGACCACAGTGCATGGGTTAGCCAGGCTTGCCCCTCCCCAGACAGCCATGACCTTTGATCTCCTCCTGCAGCCCTCTGGCTCCAGAACGACTTAGGGATGCTTCTCCTGGCCCATAGGAAAATGACAGGGAAAAGGGATAAATTCAGTTTTACCTCATTTGGGGAGAAATAAAGTTTAGGATCTACCTTTTTCTTTTAAAAAAATGCAGGAGGGATGTATGGTTAAACATTGCAGGTGAAACACAGGTATCCCTCTCTGCTTCCTCCTGAAACCCCTCACAAACAATAGTAAAAGAATCATGGTATGTAAACCCACAAGGCCAACACAAAGGAGAGAAGGCAACCACATTGGAAAGAGTCCGGTCTGGCTTTGAAAGCTGGAGGAGCTGATGGCTGAGCGTGACTTTGCAGCCTGGAAATGGCCAAGGCCCAAACCTGCCGACTGGGGAGATTAATAAAGCTGATCATACTGACAAAACCCCAGGAAGACTCAGGAGCCATGGCAGCAGATGCCACCAAAGGTCAGGGTCCCACATGGGGCTGAAAAAAGGAATTTGCAGCTCAGCACCCACACGTAGGCCTCCTCTGCACTGAGTAAATCAAGAGACAGACCCACACAGCCAAAGACACAGCCACAGGTGGCCATTTACATTTAAAGGAAAATTAATCAACGTTAAATACAATTAAAAGCTCAGTGTCCCAGTCCCTCTAGCCACATTTCAAGTGCTAACAGTCACTGTGGCCTGTGGCTTCCACACTGGTCAGCGCAGGTCGAGAATGCACCCACCAATGCATAAAGTTCCACTGGACAGTGCTGCTCTAGACCCTGGCCATTGGGAAGCGTGATCCTAGCATCAGCTGCAATGGCAACTATGAGGACCTTATCAGGAATGCAGAATCTGGGCTCCATTAAGACCTGCTGGATAGGAACCTGCCTTTTGGCAGGTGATGGTTAATCTGTGGTGGAAAATGAGGTCAAAGGAAAGTCTAAAAATCCTGCATTGTGGGGCTCCTCATCCTCTTAAGCCCCTGGGCTGCCGGAGGTCAAGTGCCAAGCAGCAGACAAGAAATGAGGCTCTGGGGAGGCTGACCAGCCAAAGACAACAGACCTATAGATACTGATCGATGTTAGAGGATTCTCCAGTGAAATGACCAGGTTCCTGCCAATCAGCCAATGGGGAGGTTGCTAGGTGACAACCACCGCCTCCAAGAGCTTCCCATGAGGTTTGCTTTTTTGTTTCATTTTGTTTTTTTGCAAAGAGATTTTTAGGGTCAACAGACCTTTGGGAATAAAAGCCTCAAATATGATAAAGAGAGAGCAAACAAAACAAATGAATAGATAGGGTCCTTTAAGGCAAATGGATACTATGAAGAACAGAAGAAAACTTCAACATCCTCAGGGAAATAGGATAATACATGCATAAAACAAGAACAAGATGCTCTAAGAAAAGAACATTCTGAGAACAAGAAAGCATTCTATAAAATTAAAAATGGACAAAAGAAATAATAAGAAATTCAAAAGAAGTGTTGGAATACAGCTGAGAAAATGTCTCATAAAGTAGAAAAGATTAAAAAAAAAAAAAAAGCCAGTAGGTGAAAACAGATTACTCCAGGAAGTCCAACATCCTAATAAGAATTCCGGAAGTGTAAGTAGAGAAAATCAAGGGGAGGAAATTATCAAGCAAAAAATAATACGTGAAAATTTCCCAGAAATGAAGGCTATGAATTTTCAGAATGAGAGGGCCCTCTGAGTCCCCGGAACAATGAATAAAAAGACCCACAATAGGGCCCATTATCACGACTTTTCAGAGCACAGGACATAAAGGGAATACTCCACACACATCTGTAGATTTTTTTTTCACGGTTAGATACAAAGGACTGACAATCAGACGAAATCAGAATGGCAGTGCATTTGACAGCAGCAGCACTAGAAGCTCTGAGACAACCCTCCAAAATTCTGAAGGAAAAGAATTTCCAGCCTAGACGTGCACAGTAAGCCAAGCCAAATATTGAGTGAAAGAGCATAACAACGATATTTTGGGGCATGCAAGGATTTTTAAAAAATCCACTCCACCCCTTTCCATGCACCTTTGCCCGGGAAGCTCCTAGAGCAGTGACTTTCAACCGGTGCAGGGTGGTACACCGTTGGCAAAAGAATTTTTAAGGAGCTGGAAGCGGGGCAGAGGGGGTGCCTCCCCGATTCCCCCTCCCCGCCTCTGCCCCCGTGACTCAGCTCCACCGTGAGATGCAGCTCCACAGTGAGATGCGGGTGTTGGCAGTGAGGCCCCGGAGGGGGAGTGCGCGTGAGCCGACGGAACAGGGACGTGACCAGGACCACGGAGGGGCAGAGCGGCCCCTGCAAGGTCATGGGGGTGGGGACACCAGAGCGCGGTAGGCTGCTGCAGGTGTTCGCAAAGGACCCCTGCCTGCCTGGGGAGTTACGTCCCCACCGTGTTTGAGAACCACACAGCGAGGTCTGAGATGGACAAGCAAGCGCTGCACAGAGCTCAACATGAGGGACACTTTAGGTTCCTCTTACTGGGATAACATCCGGCCCCTGGCCTGTACCAGCTCAGCCACTGTGCTCATCTGCTTCGACATTAGCCGACCAGAAACACTAGACAGCATCCTCAAGAAGTGGCAATGGGAGACCCAGGGGTTTTGCCCCAGTGCCAAGGTTGTGCTGGTTGTCTGTGCACTGGACATGCAGACGACCTGGCCGCACTGAGGGAGCTGTCCAAGCAGCAGGATATGCCTGTTACACAGGCGCAGGGCACAGTGCTGGCCAAGCAGGTGGGGGCCGAGTCCTACTTGGGGAGCTCCTCTAGGCAAAGCATCAGGGCTGTCTTCCACGTGGCCGCAGGGGTCTCCCCTGGGCGTGGCCTCAGGCAGCTGGGTACTTACGGGTACTCTCGCCTGGAACTGCAGCGATCCCCTCCCCAGCGATCCGCTCCCCCGGCAGGACGGCCAGGTTAAGCAGAGAAATGGGGAGCAGAGTGGGAAGGAAGGCGAGATACACAAGGATCCAGCCAAGAGCTGCAACCTCATGTGAGGAGCCGGGAAGGGGCAGAGTGTCAGGAGGGGTGATGAAGGGCACAATTGTTCCCCAGCCTGCACCCTAGCTTCCTGACATCCTGACTCTGGCTGGGACTTCAGGACAGGCTGAGCGAGCAGTTCTCCTAGGCGAGGGACCCAGAGGCAGAAAGTGCCACCATCCCCCCATCTTCATCCCCCTCCTCTCTACAGGAAGTTGAGGAGCTATCCCGGCAGGCAGGCATCTGGGCCAAGAGATAGGATGGGGAGCGGGAGCTGGGGAAGCCGGCATCGGGCAGTGACCTTGGCTGAGTCTCAGTATATGATGGGCAACTTCCCTCCCTGCCCCCAGCCCCCACACCCTGGTCCTGGCTTCCTTCCCCAAGGAAAGTGTCCATTCAGTGACCTACCCCTTTCCTCTCCTCTTGCTTCTGCAGCTGCTCTCACTCATCCTAACCTCCTCAACGTGCACTGAATTACAAAGCAAGTTGGGAAGCCCCTCCCCCATGTATCCTCCGGTCTTACCTCCTCTCTCTACCCGCGCCCCCCAGTCCCTAAATAAAGTCCGTGTCCACAGGGGAAAAAAGTTTAAAACATGCACTACCTAACTATTTAGTCGGGACACTGCCCTCCTTTCCCATAGTGTCAAATAGACAAACGACAACAGCCAACATAATAGCCATCTGGTATGAATGAATGAATCAAAATTATACCTATTTATTGGTCCGATCAGCAAAAATTATAAAATATTTTTTGGTGTGTGGCAGAATTTTAGTGTTTAGCTTATGCATGCCATGAGATGGAAAAGGTCAAAAATGGCTGCCCCAGGGGGTAGGCCCCACCAAAGGGGAGGAGCAAACTGAGCAAGAGGAGCAAGTGGGGTCCAGGAATGAGGGGGTGCCCAGGGCCATCACCCAGCAGCAACCTGGGGGTGGCCAAGCCTGGGGGGGGGTGCAGGGGGATTCCACCAGCCAAGAAAAAAAGAAACCAGTAAATTTTCTCATGTTTTATCCAGACTGAAAGATCTACGTTTCTGTTGGAGTGTTTGGGGGATTAATTTATGATTTAAAAAAAAAAAAAAAAAAAACTAAGCTCTTCCAAAAGGCATAAGGAACCAACGCCATCCCCCACAATTCCTTGTTCACCACTCCTGACACCCTCTGTGGGGGCCCGAGGAGGCACCCCCTTGGGACCATAGGACTCTGTGGAACCCTGTCTGAAAGCTACTAAGCTCAATCTCCTTACAAATGGGGAAACCGAGGCCCACAAGGCCCTCCAGGGGCACACAGAGAGAAGTAGTTTCGTCTGTTGAGTTTTGGACAACTCCTTTCTGATTCATTATTCAAGACAAGATCAGTAGTAACAACAGCAAGAACGGAAACCAAACCCGAAGGAAGCCCGGCTGGTGAGTGAGATCCCACCTGGCTGGTGAGTGAGATCCCACTGGGCCCCGTGTGACCCAGTCTTACCTTTGCTTTCTTCCAGTCACCCTGCTGATGAAGCTGCACTAAATTTCTAAAAAGCACAGACTTAGTTACTTCTAATTTCCTGTGTTACATCTAATTACCACCTATTAAAGCAAGATCACGTAGATGTGATTGAGTTTTAGACACCATGAATAAGTTAACTGTAAAATTCTGGGAAAACATCGGGGCCGGGGGTGGGGTAAAATGAAACAGACATAACCGAGGGCTGACAACCTCCTCGGAACCAGGTGCCGGACCCCAGTGCTCTTGGGTGGATCCTCACTACTATTTGTAAGAACCAAGGCCAGTGTCCTCTTACAAATGCCAATAATCTAACATTGTTCCTAACGCTGACCTTCCAGTGGTCTCGGTTTTGATTCTTTGCCTCTCTGTCCGCGTTTTCCAATGGCATAGCTAACAACAAAGCGTTTATAATTAGTAAGTGAAGGATGTAAACCATTTGGAGTATCTGCACCAGAATATGAAATTCTAAGAAAATTACTACTCTGTAATCTTAACACGTGACATTCTCTCTTTGAGTCTTAATGCCCTGGTCTATGAAGCTCATCCCCTTCCCTGTTTAACAGGGTCACCACCAAAACCCCAACAGAGAGGCCTGATGTAGGGGGCAAGAACCTGGGCTGACAGTTAGGAGTCCTGGGTTTGAGTCTTACCTCTGCTACTTGCTGTGTGACCTTGGGCAAGTCACTTCTTCTGTCTGGACTTGAGGTTGCTCTCCTGCAAAACGCACAGCTGGGGCCCAGTGATCTCCCTCTCATGCTCCTTCCATCTCGTGACTCTCCCAGACTCCCGGTTTGGTTCAGGACGTGGCCCCTCAGCCTCCCCAAGGCCTGCCTGCCTCCCACACCCTCCATTCCAGAAGGAACACCCTTCCCCTTTCCTGCCCAAGCTGGGGCCTGGCAAGCACTGGGCTGCAGAGAGGACAGGAGGTGGGGAAACTATCCCAGCAGTTCAAGCCTCCGCGGTGAGGGCTGGCCTGTGGCCAGTCACAACAGGCCCCGAGATACAGAGGGGCATTTGTCTGGGGGACCCAAGGTTTCGTTTCAACCTTCACTCTTGCTTTGGCCCACTGCCTCTCTTTTCTCCCCTCCCTCTCGGGCGGCAGTACCAGCACCGGCTTTGTTTTGAGGCAGGATGCAGATGTTTCACAGACCTGAGCAGACCAAAGGGGGTAGGGTGGCAGTGGTGAGGGTGGCCGCATGAGGGCAGGTGCGGGGGCGGGCAGGAAAGGCTGCTGATAGAGCAGTGGGGCAGCAGAGAAGGTTCAGGAGGAGGGGGCTGGTTCCCCAGCTCCTTCACTGATTAGCCAAGCGCCTGTGAGCTAGGTACTTCTCTTCTCCAGGCCTCAGTTTCCTTGGCTTTAAAATGGGAGTGACCGCCCCACCGTAATGCTGTGAGGACTAAAATAAAATGTGGAACTTACAAATAGTGTAGTGTAGTGAAGCAAAGGGTTTGGAGGTACATGAGACTGAGTTCAAATCCCACACCTGTCACCTCTAAACTCACTGTTGTGGACAACTTATTTACTACTCTCCACGAGCCTCATTTCCCTCGAGAAAAAAAAAAAGAGGTATATGTTCACCTAGATGAGGGTGTAAGGATCAAATAAGGACTGATAGACAGCCCCTTGCCCAATAAATATGTTTGCATGAATGAAGAGCTGGTCAGGGCCACATCAGGGGGACTTTGGTGGGCCCCTCCCACCGCAATACATTTTCAGGGACTCTAAACATTTTTTCTGACGTGAGAAAAATAATTGAAACATTTTCTCCCACCCTAAAAGTTGTTCCCCCGTTGATTTTAAAAGAAATTAAAACATTTGTTGGGGGGCTCAGGTCTACCTCAAACTGGAATTTAGAATGGTCAAAAAGTCCCCACAGGTTTTAGTCCTGTAGACACCTCCAGTCTCAACTCTGTCTGAGCTGAGCCCTGCCAGTCCCTCCTACCCTGGCCACAGGGCCTTTGCATGTGCCAGAGCACTTGCCCTCACGCACAGACACTTATGATGCTCTAACCCAAGTGTTCCTTGAGTGTCTATGCTGTGCACTCTGACAGCGCCGGGCCCTCTCTCACCACTAGTTGGACGTAGCATCTTCTCTTTGACAAGTGGTTGCATCGCACACCAGACTCCAAGCCCCGTGAGTGCAGCGGCTGTGCTGATTTGTATTCACCTTTTGACCCCTAGTGCCTCGAACACTGCTGGGCACACTGTAAGTACGAGCACGTAGTTGCTGGATGAAATAACAACTGATTGAATGAATGAGCGGTGGTTGTTCAGTGGTCGCTGGCTGACCTGCAGCCTCCATCAAGGACCAAGCATAGATCATCTGGCATGTGCCTTCCCACCGTGCACAGCTGCCGCTGTGATGAAGATGTGACACTAAGACACGAGACAGGCTATGAGTGCCAGGGAGCTCGGAGAGGGAGGGTGTACTGGGCAGGGGACAGAGGAAGAGGGCAGGCTGCCTTGAGTGGCGCCCTGTGGTCACTAAACTCTCGGGCCATGGGGTCGGAGAGACCTGGTCTGAATCTCAGTAATCCATTAATAGGTCTTATTTACTTGGTTCTACATGCCAAGCCCTCTGCTAAGTACTTTACATTTTTTGACTGTCTTATCCACCCTAAGTAAAAAGCTTATTACAATTGAAAATATTTACACGAGGAAACCGAGGCCCAGAGAGGTTCAGTAATTTGTCCCAGGTCACTGAGATGGGGTGTGAACCCATCGGACTTAGTGTCTGCTCCGCATACGGAGGGCACAGCAATAAGAATACACATTTAATAAGCACTATGTGCCAAGCACATTTCTAAACACTTTACAAAAAATGTTTTATTTGTATTGTTTCCATTTCACTTTTTTAATAAGTCATGTTATTCCATAACAACCCTATGAGGAGGGTATCACTGTCTCCATCTTACAGGTGAAGAAACTGAGGCCCAGAGAGGTTAAGTAAGTTGCCTGAGGTAACACAGCCAGCAAAAGGGGTAGAACTGGGGGGAACCCAGGCAGAACGCCCCAGAGTTCATGCTTTTTAAAAAAACATTGTTTACCCATTCTTTTAAAAAAAAAACTGATTTGAGAGAGAGAGAGAGAGAGAGAGAGAGAGAAACATCGATTTGTTGTCCCCTTGTTTGTGCACTCACTGGTTGGTTCTTGTGTGCGCCCTGATGGGGGACCAAACCTGCTGGCGATCAGGACTACGCTCCAACCCACTGAGCTGCCCGGCCAGGGCCTCACAGATTGTGCTTTTAAGCACTTCACAGCTTCTGCTCAATGAACGAGCAGTTTCATTAATATGTTACTGGGATTTTGTAAGGGGAAGAAGGGAGCAGCAGCGTTCTAGCCGGGAGGAGCCGGGGGAGCGAAGGCTGGCGGTCGGGAGGTGGGATGGGCACACTCAGGAAGGGAAGGATAAGGTTTGGTGAGGGGATGGGACCGGGAAGGCCGGGATGGAGATTAGAGTTCAGGGATGTGCTGGGACTAATTGGGAACTTCCTCCATGGGGAGAAGCTGGCATGCCTTGCTCTTTCTTTCAAGAATCAGTATGTTATGGATTCTGCATGAGATGCTTGAAAACTCGAGTGTCAGAGCCAGACTGACCTGGCTCTGCTGGGTGCCCTTTGGAAAGTTACTTAACCTCTCTGTGCCCCCATTCCTTTGCTGTAAGATAAAGGTGAAAAAAAACAGGGGGGACTTCCTTTATTGAACTGGTGTTTAGGTAAAAGAAGATAATGATTATAGAGCCCCTGGCTGAATGTTTGGCACAAAACAGCCCTTTAATAAATTTCATTTCTCTCCCCTCCCCACCTCCAGGAAGATCTCCCCAAACCCCCAGTCTTAGCAGAATTAAGGCTAAAATCAGGGACTGATCTAGAGCCACTGACATTCCTGGAGACTCCTGGTCCATAGGTGAGGGAGGAAGAAGAGAGGAAAATGTCAACCTATCCAGTTGCAAGATGTGCTCAAGATGGAGAAAAAAAAGAATACTTATAATGTATTTCCTTCTCCTTCCTGCTGTGTCAACCCGGGGTTATGTAACTGAACTTCTCTGTGAGGTAACCCTTGGGGGCCTCCAGGAGGCAGGGCTGGCAGCGACATAAATAAATATTTCTGTGCTCTCTGCCCAGGTTCTGAGCAAACAGCACAGCCTGAAAGGGAGGCCGTGACAAGGAGGAAGCTGGAAGAGGAGTGAGCGCTGGCGGGGAGTCAGGAGACCCGTGTCCCAGGCCCAGCCCTGCCTCGAGGGACGTGGCCGTTAGGTGACAAGCTTTCACGGTACGGTGACCTGAGAGGAGAGATTCCAGTGTGGGCTGGGAGTCATGGAACCCTTGGCCCATTCTGTTTGCAGAAAGAATAAAGTTCGCTCCCCACCTTGGCCTGGCATTCAAAGCCCTTCACGCCTCTCTCCCATCCCATCTTGGCACCCCCGGGTGCGACACCTTGGCTCTTTGGAACTATTGCGTTTCCCCTAACAGTACTGTCCCCTCTCCTGGAATGTCCTCCCTTCCCTGTGCACTGGTGGTGGCAGGGGAAACAAAGGTACAGGTTTAGAGTTAGACCTCGCCTTGAGTTCAGGCTTAGTTAAGTCACCTTGGGCTCGTGCCTTAACCACTCTGAGCCCATTTCCTCACCTGTAAACTGGGCTTTGTGATTCTCATCTTGTCCCTTGTTGCACAATAAAATAAGATAATGGTTGTTAATAATAAGTACCCACTACTTAGCCTTACTGTGTAGACCAGGCACGTGTAAGGGTTTGTGTACATAAGGCACTTGGCAAGGCACACCGACCCCCAGCATAGTGTGCACTCAAAATGCTGGTTCCCCTTTCCTCCAAGACTTGCCCAAAGCCTCCCTACCAATCTCAAGTAGGTCAGTCTGTTCTGAGAATCTTCACAGCATCTCACAGGTACCTCTGAGACTGCACTCACCCCGTGAAAGTGCTGTAGTTAGTAGATATGTCTCTCCTCTGTTCCAGCTCTCTGCCTTAGTCATGGCCGCATTGGCACGCTCAGCATGGACACTTGAATGAATGAATGAGTGAATGAATGCACACATGTAGGCTGCATGAAAGGGATGCACTTAAGTAAATGCTCGAGGATGGCCTGGGTTTGAACTTAACTTTCTGGGCTCTGGATCCCCTCACTCAGCTCCATGCAACTCCAGGGGAAAGTCACACCCTCCTTGGGGTTTTACATTACTTGGATTTGGACCATAATTATTTTTTTCTTTCTAAAAGCAAATAAAATCTTTAAAGAGAGTGGAAGGGAGAGAGAAAGAGAGAGAGAGAAACATCAATATGTGAGAGATACATTGATTGATCAGTTGCCTGGCCTCCAACTACCTGGCCCACCACCCAGACATGTGCCCTGACTGGGAACTAAACCGGTGACCTTCCCATTCACAGGTCGGTTCTCAACCCACTAAGCCACACCAGCCAGGGCTGGACCAGAACTTTCCAGTCAATCACCAGGATACTAGTGCTAGCAAAGCAAAGGATTTTGGGCTCATGAGGAGTCTGAGAGACCTGGAAGCTATGGAGTGAATGCAGAAATACTGGACTTTCCAGAATAGTCCAGTAATTTATGAATGGTAGACTTACTTCCACAGTGTCTGGACTGGCTACAACCCCAGCATACAACTGTCTAACAAATGCTTAGTGGATTGGGGATAGCGTGTTTTTACTCCATCGTGGGGCTGGGATATGCTACTGTGAAGGAACAAAAGCCACCAGCCTTCTTCTTGGGGACCCACTTGTTGGAGAAGGAACCAGAATTACAGAGCTGCCAAGACCGTAGCGTTCTGCACCATGCCTCTCCATCATTCCAATACCATCAGTCACTTCTGACTGGCGACAGATGCTTTGCCCTGGCAACCAAGGCCTTTCATGAACTTCTCAGTCTTCCCTGTCTCCTCCTTCTCACCCTGACTCTAGGCAGAATGAGCAACTTCTTGTCTCCTAAACCCACCAGGGTTTCCCAGCATTGGGAAGCTGGCCACACAGTATCTGCTATTCCATGCGCTCTTCTGCAGTGTGACCCGGGGAGAACTCCACAGGGGAGTTCTCAACCTGGTCTGCCTCTTTACTAGTTAAAGCTTCAACTGTCTGCACTCTGATATTTATGCCATCTACTGTCTTTTATTTTAAATGTTATACTTCTCACAGCTAACGTTTTCACTTAGTTCTCTCCTATGACTTTTTTGGGGAAGATAAATATGTTTATTTTCAATCCTCCTATGACTTCTTGCTCTTGCATTATTTTATGATTCTCCCTCTTATCTCCTTATATACAATTGTCATGCTTTACTTTACAATCCTGGTCCATCTGCTTCCATAATTCTGCATCAGATGGCATAGGCAGCTTGATTTATTGCCTTGCTTTTAGAGTACTGGTACAACTCAGGTGTCTAATTATCTGGTGGGTGAGCTCAGGTTCCCCCAGGTGTACCTTCTACCTGTGGTGATGTGTGCTGCGGAAGCGCCAAAGGCATAAAAGGAGGAAAAGGTGAGCCCCGGGGCAGAGGGCCCCGAAGACACCCCAGCCACCACCTTCCTGTAGTCAGGCTGCATCTCCGAGCCCTGGGGGAGGGGGTGGGGGTAAGCAGCCTTGGCAGGAGATATGCTTCTCCAGTGGGATCTCACGGGTGGGGTAGGGATGGGGTTTGGGGACCTTGATGGAAGAGTGGGTGCCTGAGCCTTTGCCTCTTGATCAGTTCCACACTTCATCGGGGCTCTGAGCTGCCCTGCAACCCCTGGGCTGCAGGTCCCCCTGCTGCACTGCACCAGGTCAGTTTTCCTGAGGGGCAGGGCAGTGGAGAAGGTTACGAGTTCAGACTCTGGGGTCAGCCAGATACTCCACAGCGAGAGCCTGTACGTGCGAGGTGTGGTGCTGGGTGACGGGAAGACAACGGGAAACAATCCTTGCCCTCGCAGAGGTTATGCTGTAACAACAAACTAACAGACCGAGGTCCCAATCCTGGCACTGCCACTTGTCCAGCTCCTTTCGTCTTCTGTTTTGTTTTTGTTTTGTTTTTTTTAATTTATCAATTTAGAGAGAGAAGCATCAGTTTGTTGTTCCACTTATTTATGCATTCATAGGTTGTTTCTTGTATGTGCCCAGACCAGGGTCTGAACCCCTGGTGCATCGGGGCGGTGCTCTAACCAACTGAGCTGCCCGGCCAGGGCTCACTTAGTCTTTCTAAGCCTCAGTTTCTTCCTCTGCCAAACGGAGGTGATCAGAGTATCTACCCATAGGGTGACTGAGGCCTTTGGGAGACAGCGCATGTGTATGCCAAGCGAAGTGATTCGCCCAACGCCTGGCTCACTGAGAGCTCTCGAAAATGTTATTATTATTGTTGTTGTTGTCATTACCAGTGATGTTGTTCCCGGGGATTAGGTAGGAACTGGGAGCTGCTTTTCAAAGATAAATAAATCCCCTTTGTCCTTGGGACAAGCCAGTTACCCTTCTCCTTAGGGTCTGCGGTGGGAGTGAAGGGGGTGGGGACATGGAAGACAAACACATCAAGTTCCATTTTCCCAAGAGAACTATTAATACCACCAGACACCACCAGTCCCTTTCCCCCAGTTCTTTGTCTTTTTTTTTTTTTTAATTGCAAAGGGCAGCGCAGTGAGGAGGTCAGTCAGAACTTCCACAGCAGTGGGCGTGGGCTGGAATCCCAGCCATCCCTCCTTAGCTCCAGGCCCCATGTCCCCAATGGGCACAGGAGGCAAAGTGCCCAGGGCCCACAACAGATTCAGGGGCCCACAAAAATGTTTTCGCTTCTTTCAAAATCAGAAGAAAAAAAGAAACTTTTAGGCTAAAGAAAATGTTTTAATATACCAATTTAGTCATTAATATAATTGTAAATTTTTTTTTTTTTTTTTTTTGGAGGAAGGGGCCTATGAAGGCAAAACTGCGCAGGGCCCTGGGGAGTCCTACTGCACCCCGGGACCACCAGCACTGGCTGCTTAGGTCTCCGAAGGAGGGAGTAACACTCTCCACCTCCCGGGATGCTGTGGGCGGGGAAAGGGACCGGCATGTGCAGCATCCAGCGCTGTGTGGGCCCCAGCAAGCTCTCAGCAGATGGGAGTTAACCGTTTATTTCCCTGTGTGACCTGCAGGCTAAAACTTCAGGAAACCTGGAAGAGGGTTAGGAGAATGGCCGCCACAGCGGGGGAACAGGTCACAGAGCTGCTTTTTATTGCACAAATGACTGAAGAGATCACCGCGGGTGGAGGAACAGATGGAAGCTTCGAATCGAGGCCATCCTGTGCTGGGGTGGGGGGCGGGGGAGGGGGCTGCAAGAAGCCAGACAGCAGTGAGAAGAGCTGTCTCCATTTCCTGCACAGACCAAGGGGCAGGGGTTAGCCCTGAAGAAGTGGAGTGAATGAATGAATGAATAAATGAATAGTGAACTGTGCAGGGGTTTACAAATCCTGAGGCTGTTGATCCTAAAAGTGGGCTCAACTGATCCCAAGACACAAGTTTCTCTAAAGGAGAAGGGAAGCTAATAATTATGAAGCAATTGCTGCGGAACCCGAGGCTCAGAGAAGTGATGCGGCTTGAACAAAACCCCGCAGCTGAAAAGCAGAGGCCTTGAGTCCCTGCTCTTTGCTCCGTCCTCGCCGCTGGCACTTCTGCCCAGTGCTGCCCTGGAGCAAGGCTTGCTCACACCCACGAACCCACATGCATCGCTTCTAACACCAGCCCCTGCAGCCCCTCGAGGACCCCAGCAGGTATCGCAGGATCCGGCAGCCCCACCGAGGGCCCTAACAGGTCAGCAGTGTCCCACCCGGGCAGAAGGTCCCTCCGAACAGCACTGGGATCTGGCTGAAGAACAGGCCTCTCTGTCTTAGAGATTGGCACACCCTCGTCCTTAGGCCAAACTGCAGCCACCGCCCGCAGGAGTTGCAAACCACATGAGAAGTTCCAGCTCCTCAGCCGCACTCTAGCCCCACCCCCTCCGCTTTACCTACACACAGCCGCGCTCAGGAATCCTTGGGGGCTGACGGCCAACTCTGGCCTTTGCTCGGTTCCCCTTCCTCTCCTCCTGTCTCCTCCTGCCTACCGAAGGTCTCTCTGTCCGATAAGAAATTCATTTGCGAGAAAACAAAGAGGGAGACGTCCTGCCAGATCCCAGAGCAAAGAGCCGGATGCCAGGGGCCAGGATGCCACCGGCATCAGAAGGCGGATGGATGGAGAATGCTGCTCCGATAGGGGCAGCATTCGCAGGGGCTTGAAAATTGTCCAGGAGAAATAAACTGCCTTCAGAGGCCTCGGTCGGCAGCCGGCAAAGTGTGCGTCTTAACACCGGCCCTCTGGCTAGCAGACGTCTGCGGGGATGAGAGAAGTTCCTATTTTGAATTCTTTTTCTTCACTATCAAACATATCTTTAAAAAAATAAGCATAGGTAATTTTGGGTCTTTCTTTTCACCATACCTGAGGGTTCCCCCCCCCCCCCGCCTTAAATTGAAAGGGTTTATTGGGCAGCTTAAAATCCACTTCACCTTTTTCTAAACCTTCCTTCCCATGATATTGGAAGATTGGAAAATAAAGAGGAGGGTTTGCTGCGTTTTCAGTTCCCAGAGCACGTCACAGCCCACTGTGGAGATATGAGCCCTTGGACTTGGGAAACTTGGGGTCTCCCCTACCTCTTCAGGCCTGAGCATGCCTCATACTCTCGGGACCCCCATTACCCCACCTTTAGATGGAGGGTGCTGTCATTACTGTGAAGGGTCTCGGTAGCTCTAACACTCTCTGACCCTGCGCCCCAGGAGCAATGTGGGGGGAGGGGGTCAGGGTGGGCACTGCTTTCTCCCTCTTGGACCCTGGGGGTCTCAGGGTCCCATGTGTCAGGGGCAAATTATAAGCAATTCTGAAAAGTGTGATAAGCAGAAGCTTCACGCTTGCCTCCTGTGGCTTGCTGAGATGTTGCCCAGATCTCTCCCTTGCTTGCCCTCAGGCCTCTGCTTCTCTCCCCAGGGATATGAAAACCCCACAGGAGTCAGAAAAGCTAAAGGCCCCTAACTTTGCTTGGCATGGCTCCACCTCAGGGACACAGCTCCCTTCCGGCCTGCGGCAGGAGTGACCACAGTCCGCAGCGGTGTGACACAGAGTGCAGGGTCCTCCCCAGGGCTGGAATCGC
Organism: Anoura caudifer; assembly: GCA_004027475.1. NCBI lineage: Eukaryota > Metazoa > Chordata > Mammalia > Chiroptera > Phyllostomidae > Anoura > Anoura caudifer. The sequence goes on along the minus strand of PVKU01000360.1, from coordinate 10,349 downwards.
AGATCCCTGCCACCGAGACCAGCATGTCCCTGTAGCCCAGCTCACAGTGTGCCTGGTTCACGGCGCATACCAGGTGGATAGCTTGCTTGGCACCACACTGCCCCCTTCAGCCACCTCATGGCCAGTCACATGGTGACCAGCAGGGACAAGGTGAGGAATGCCTCACACCCACGCAGGGGTCCCAGGAGCCCCTTTCCACCTCTGGGCTCCGTCAGGTACCCATGGTTTTTTTGTTGGCTCTTGGCACCTCTCCCCCCCACCCCCTTACCCAGTAACCTTGGGGCGGACGCTTAGAGGACATGAGAAAGGTACCTGACCTGCCTGGAGTTCCAGCTCCTTCCCTCCTCCCATGTGGCTCCTGGGGTTCCAGACCCCAAATTTTGTGTGCCCTCACTACCTCCATATTCTAGCTATCATGTTGCCCCTCCCATCCCATAAGAGAGGGGGCTGGGGGTTCAGAACGAGTCACCCCAAGATGTGCCACTGTGGTGGTGCAGATTGTTTTGAGCTAAATGCAACTTTAGCTGTGGACTCAAGAGCAATGTCTGCCCTCCATCCAACTACCTAGAAGAATCAGGAAGCTTGCCCATAACAGGAGATCATCAGCAATAACCTCTTTTGACGTGTTTATAGGGCAGGACAAACTTACTTATTAAACATCTGCTCTTCTTTTCATCTGCAATGACCCTTTGAAGTCCCCACGGCATCTCACCTCGCCCCTAGCTCAGGATGTCATACCTACCCATGTTCCCTCTGTTTCTGACCTCTTGAGCACATGGGATTTCCGACTCTCACGTATGTGGGGTTCCCATACATATGTACGTATGTAATTTGGTTATTTTTCTCTTGCTAATCTGTTTCATGTCTATTTGATTAGTAGACGGGCCAAAAGAACCTCTAGGGTAGAAGAAAGTTTCTTCCTCCCCCACAGAGGTGCCCGGACTCCGCTACTCTGGGCTCAGTTTACACCGGACCACCCACCTAGACACTTCTCCTGTATCCATACCCACCTGCTAGCATTTGGCCATCTCTGTTTTTACTATTTGTTAGTACCGTGTGCCAAGCATAGACTGCATACTCTCTCATAGCTCATTCACTCAACCACTATGTAGTGAGACCAACGCTATAAGTCAGGTGCCCCATAATGATAAATCAAATAGACATTGGTCCCTGCCCCCAAGGAGATACAGTCTAGAGAAAATGATGGTTTATATTTTTGAGTACCTACGACATACAGATCCTGTACTAAGCACTTTAGATGGATTACCTGACTCAGTCTGCCTGAGAAATCGCTTCATTGAAGGAGCACATCAAACTGAACTATAAAGAAATAGAAGGTCCTGCCCAAGGCAAAGTTAGATCCCGGGGAAAAGTGGCGAAGTGAGGATTCCCACGACTAGAAGGCTTCCTTGGTCCTTTAAAACCGGCCCTTGCGTTTGACACACCCATCTCCTCCGCTCACCAGTGGACGCGGACCACAGACCCGGAGCCCCACCCCGCGTCTTTCCTCCGGAGCCGCTGGTCCAGGGAGCCGTCCCCCAAAACTCCGCCTCGGAGCTGCTCCCACTGCGTCTACTGAACTTGCTGCTCCGAACTGGAACCCTGGGGTCTTCCCCAGTGCGGGTTTTCCTTTCCCCGAATCGCAGATCTTTCTGAGGCGGGGGTTAAGGGGGGTGGCTGGTAATCGGCCCAAGACCACGGGTCCAGACGCCAACGAGATGCCCGTTTTACAGGCAAAACAAGCACAGGTCCCGAGGGGTTCGAAATCCCTTCTACCTCCCGGCTGGCCGGCTCAGCACCCTTTTTTTCCGAGAGGTGGGACGAGGAAATTAACTGCTTTCTGGAGGTCTGGAATATCAACCCCCGAACACGGGCTGGTGCTCAGGGCGATTGTCCGCGCTGGGCTGAGGCTGTTTCGCGCTCTGGGCACCTTTACGTGCCCCATCGCCATCGCCATCGCGGAGATGACCGACCTCTCTCCCACCGCCCGCGCCGGCCGCCCTCGCACGCGGACCCCAGGCGCTTCCTCCGACGGAGGGGGAAAGGGGACAGCTCACATCCCCAAGCCAAGCCGGCAGGTGGACCGCGAGCCTCCCGTGCCTGGGTCGGGCACCCCGAGCCTGTTACCTGCTCCGGTGAGTCCCACACGCCAGGATACTGCTCGCTCAGTCTCCAACTGGCGCAAAAGGTGCGGCGCGGGTTCTAAAAAGCCTGAGGACCCCGCCCCCCGGTCTGCCCTGCCCCGCCCCGCCCCGCGCAGGTGATCCCGGTGCCCAGCCCGGGGACCGACCTGGGGGCGGCAGGCTAGGGGCACTGGAATGGCAGCGCCTCCCCGCGGTGTCTTCGTGCATCTCCCAGGCCGTGGTCCTTGGGGAGATTCCAGTTGTGGCACCGTGAGGCGCCCAAGCCCCCAGACCACATCTTCCAGCTCCGACCACTCCGAGGGTAAAGGGGGAAGAAGGGGCCTTAAGAACACACCAGGCCGGATGTGAGCTTCCAGGGATTTGTGTAGGTGTCTTCACAGTGGGAGCGTGCTAATCTGGTTGAAAGGTTTAGGGCATGTTGGGGTGCCGACAATCACAGTGTCACAGGAGGTTTGACAGCTGCCGTGTCAAAAACTCTGCTCTGTAGAATCAAAGACCTCTCGTGGGCCTCTCGCATCCACCAGACTGGTTTACCTCCGTATCCCTGGAGCCCAGAACACTGTTGGGGCCGCTATAAGGCCCTCAATCAATATTTACAGAGCGCGGGAAGACGTCTTAGAAAGGGAAATTCTAATCCCTCTCCTTTCACATGCAGAGCAGCTGAGGCCCAGGAAGCAGAGGTGAGTTGTCCAAAGTCACACAGCAGGTGAGCGACAGAACCGTGGGCCTCCAGAGCTACCGAGAACTGAGACAGTGTCCGCTGTGCTTTCGTGGGTATGACTGATGAAATCACCTGCCATCAGCGACTGGGTCAACCTGCAGCCCCTCTCCCCTGCCCGGATGTGGTGGTAGTGGGGTGGGGTGGGGTGGGGTGGGGTGGGGAGACACTGAAGGATCCAAGCCTCTAACCACTTGGCCAGTTCTGGCAACCAGCTTCCATCCTTAAGTTAACCAGGACTTTCCAAGTATCACTTCATTAACAGAAATTCAGGTGTGGTTGAAAGGGATCTGTTATAAATAACAGAGGACAGCCATTTCCCCTTTATCACTCTGAAGCTATTTCAGGGACTGAGGACAAAAGCCAAATATCATAACAAAAGATGCCCCTCTCGCTCTAATCATTTGGGAATTACAAGGATTTGGGGAGCTGTGAGCCAGGAATTGGGGATGAAGACCAAAATATATATTTCTTACTATAACTCACAACATCACACACACACACACACACACACACACACACACACACATCTTCACAAGTTGGAAATGCCTGAATATCTGTATGGTGCCTTGATTATAAAGCTCAATTGGCTTGGCCATTCTCCAGCACTTGGAATTGTGGTCATTTTTTTTTTTTACCCATAGAATATAATTTAATAGTTTTGTTCCCTTTGCCTGATGTGAAACCTTAGATGAGCTGTTCCTGGTTTGCCTGAGGAATAGATCCAGGCCAGTGGGTTATGCTGATTCTGGACTGGGAGCTGGGGGACCTCTACCTTTACCCGCAACACCGCGGGCACGCTTCCCTGTCTCCCTGGGCTCCGACTCTGTGGCGTAAAATCCGGGGGAGACCTGGAGGTCTGTGAGTTGCATCCAGCTCAGCAGAAGGGGGCAGAACTCAGTGATTCCGGTCACAGAAGCCCCTGCTGCTCAGGGCATGAATTTCCTCATCAGTAACCAACCTGCCACATGGTATTCTTTGTTGTTTTTAATCAAATATGTTAACATGTAGCATTGGGTAAGTTTAAGGCATGTGATGTGTTCATCTGTCACATTTTCATATTGTAATATAGTTTCAGATGCAGCAATATTTACCACATTACATCATTCCAGCACAATATTATTGTCTATATTCATTATACTGTGCATTAGCCTGCGATGGCTTATTTACCACTCCTTACACATTTGTACCCTTGAACATTATCACTCTTATCCACCCCTCTCCCACGCCCTGGCAACCGACGTTTTACTGTCTTTTACAGGTTTAACTTATTTAAATTCCACATCCAGTACTTGCTTTCCTCTGTCTCAGTTATCTCAGCATATTGTGCTCAAGGTCTATCCACGCTGTCGAAAACAGGAGGGTATCTGCCTTTCTCCTGGTTGAACAATACTCCTTTGTACAGATGGAGGCGGGGCCCAGGCTCTTGGTGGTCACGAACAGAGAATTGAACGGATGCGCAGACAAAGATAAGCAAAGCAAGCAACAGACAGTTTCTGGCATCGTAATGGATAAATCCTCTGAGAAACAAGAGAATGCCTAAAACCAGGAACACCCATCAGAGCCAATACGGACCATCAAAATATCCAGGGAAATGAGTGGAAAACCTGACGATCAGGATCCTCTTAATTAGAAAGAGACCAAATCCTGAAATGGCCCCACACCTCCCTGCAGCTGCAGCGGTCAGGCAAAAAAGACGGGAAAAGCCCAAGCCGGTGAGAGAGGAATGCCGTGATCTGTTGCACTTAAGAGTTTTAACATGGCAAACCAAGGTGAATAATCACTTGGAAGAAAGCACATCATTCTACATTTGTAATGTATTGGTTTCCGCTAACACATTATAAAAGGAAGTAGTACACACGGAATTTTAAGGACCATCTCAAAAGTTCCAAGTTAATTCTGTCTTTGCTCCTAGTAGCTAGCTCCTTGCCTACTCCCAGTCCCAGGCAGGAGATAAGAGAAAAAGAAAAAAAGGAATAGGGACTCTAATCATACAGAAAGTGTCAAGAATTGCATTTTACCAATTAAGAATTATGCGCAGAATGCAGCCATAACAAAACTTACCCTAAAATATTTAATTCCAAAGTAAATATGTATCTTCCAAATTCCAAAGTCAAAATCATCCTGACTCACAATATCCTCATTTCTTTCCAGAACCAAAGGGATAGTAGCATCAGGCTTGGTTCTCTCAGCTCCATCATCCCAAGATCCGGGAGTGAGCCGTCTGTGGCCGGGGAATGGGCCTCTTCCATCGAATGGGCACAGCCTTCATAGGGTGTTCACTTAAGCATCTGCACATGGTATCTCCGACAATCCTCCTGGATTGCCCACTTGGGGGAGGAAACCACAATGCTAATTATTATCAGGTGTCACATGGCCAATGATTTCATCAATATTCCTACATGAAATGAAGCCTCCACAAAAACTCAAAAGGACAGGGTTTGGAGAGCAAATGAGGCTTCGTGACAGAGGGTGGCACAGCCCAAACTCCATGGGGACAGAAGCTTCTGGGCTCAGGACCCCCATGGACATCACCCTACATATCTCTTTATTTGGTTGTTCATTCATATCTTTTAATACCCTTTGTAATAAACTGGCAATCTAGTGAGTCAACAGTTCTGAGTTCTGTGAGTCACTCTAGCAAATTAATCAAACCCAAGGAGAGGGTCATGGGAACCTCTGATTTATACTGGGTCATCAGAACCAGAGGTGACAACTTGGACTTCCGATTGGCATCTGAAGGTGGGGGGGGTCCAATCCTGTGGGACTGAGCCCCTAACCTGTGAGATCTGATGCTCACTCCAGGCAGTGTCAGAACTGAATTAGATTGTAGGACACCCAGCTGGTGGCAGGGAATTCCTTGATGTGGGAACCCTTTCCTCCCTCCCACGTTTAGGCACCAAAAGTGTCGGAAGTCAAGCAGGGTATTTAGAGTAGGGAAGACACACAGTGTGTTTTTTTCCATAAGAGTGTATAACTAGAAAGTGGAAAAGGCACGAGCAAGCTCTGACAACTACACAAAATGTATGTCTCTCTACTAATTAAGGTTGAAGGGACTTCGGTGGAATATAAAAAAAGTGGGGTGATTTTCCATGTTCTTTTCTTGTAAAGATGAAAATGTTTATAAAAAACAGTTTCATAAGTCAACAAAAATTGCCTATAAAATTACCCAACAAACCACCCATTTCAGATGAGCCATATGGATTCTTAGATGCTGGGAGATTTAAAAATAACATGCGCGTGTGCGCGCACACACACACACACACCCTGCTTTTTCCACATAGAAAATCCTCAAATGCATGAGTTAGCAGAGGGTGCTGCTGCAAACCAGCCTTTGGGCACCAGGGTTTTTTTTAATCTCCTGGCCAGGACCCTGCAGTCTCTCATTTCTCCCCTCTAAATTGTAATATACTGTTTATGGCTTTTGAGATGGTTGCTGGGGAAACCAGGCAACTATCATGTAGGATTAGAATGCAATTTCAGTGGGGAGACAAGGCACAGAGAATCATGAATCCAGAGAACTCTAAGTCCACGTTGATTAACTCAGTCTAAAAAAAAAAAAAAGCCCTGACCTGTGTGGCTCGGTTGGTTGAACGTCATCCTGCAAACCAAAAGGTCGCCTGTTTGATTCCAGGCCAGATCACATGCCTGGGTTGCGTGTTCGGTCCCTGGTTGGGGCACATACTTGAGGCGATGATGTTTTTCGCACACGTCAATGTTTCTCTCCCTCTCTTTCTCCTTCCTTTTCCCTATCTCTAAAAAGAAATAAATAAAATATTAAAGAGAGAGAGAGAGAGGAACAAAACATAACCAGGCCAATTGATTTTGAAATCAATTCCTTGTCTCTCAGCCAGGGGGTGAGGACAGTAGCCAAGGCCAGAAGAAGTCATGGCTCTTCAGTGTCTACAGCTTACACAGTGCACCTGTCTACACGCTGTCCCCTGATACACGTGTGTACCCAGAGATGAGAGCCAGAGGAGGCAGGCACCCCTTCCACCAGCCACTGTCCTGCGTTGGGGTGAATTCCCACTTCACCTCCAGGAACACATGCGCGATGGAGATCCAGGAGGAAGGGAGTGAAGGAGGCTGCTCTGGGTGTCAGTAGCCCCCAGCAAGTCCCCTGATTTCCCTGGGCCTCTGTTTTCTCACCTGCGAAGGGGCAGGTTGGCCTCTTCCAGCTCCCTGGGAAGTTTGATTGACGTGACAACCCCTTTAAAAGCCAGTCCAGGTAAATTACCTGGCAACTTCCTCGTGTTTATGTTACATTTTTAGGAATTCTGTGACTCGGTTTTGGTGTGTTAGCACAAATCATCTTCAGTTAATTACAAGGGATAATTTCTCTTTCTAGAATGAAAACAAGAGGCCATAAATTAAGTTTGCCCTTTGGCCATCAGCAGAAGCTGCTCTTCCTCACCTTTGCAAAGAAGCTGCGCTCCCCCCTCCGCCCCCCTAGGATTCTAGAAGCACTTTCTAGCAGCTGTTAGTTGATTTACAAGGACCTCAGCTGCCAAATTCCTCTCTCCCCTAGTATCTCCAGGGTCCATCTTGTATCAGCTATGCTGGGAAATCGTATCTAGAGTGGAAAGAACACACACACACACAGATGATGCAGTTCAACCGCTACTCCATGTACCTGATGTGTAACCACAGGCAGATTTCCTAACCTCTCTGGGCTTTTGTTTACTCTTCTTTGATTGATTGATTGATTGATTCATTCATTCATTCATTCATTCATTCAGTATTTACTGAGTGCTTGCTATGTGCCAGTAGTGAACAAAAGAGACAAACCTGGCCCTGATGAAGCTTATTTTCTGATGTTGTAAGAAAACAATAAACATAAATAAGCCAATGGCATGGCATGTGGGAGCGTGGTGAGTGTTCTGGAGCAAACTAAAGGAGGGGTGAAATATTGATGCCTGCCCACTGTCCACCTCCAAGGGTTGTGATGAGGAATGAATGAGTTAATGCTCATGAAATTCCTTCCTCAGATAGTACTGGGCTGTGCAAATATAGAAAGTAATTAGAATATCGTAAATGGGCATTTTGTTAAATGAACACTTTTACAGAGATTTTAAAGGCCCAAGAATGCGTGATCCAGGGATGGAGAACCCAAGGCGGCTTGGACCACGGCCTGCGGCTGGAAGGCACTTGAATATTCTCCAGCCTGGGGGAGCTCAGTCCTGGTTGTCCCTTAGTATCACCTGGGTTCTGTGAAAAACTGCTGAGGTGAAGGTCACACTGCGGTGTCCCCTGAACCAGAGTCTCTGGGGATAGGGCCAGACATTCACTTTTTTCTTCTCCCACAAGCTGCCCAGGAGATGCTACTGTGTGACCAGAGAGTCAGAGCCCCATCTGGCCACAGAGAGGCAGCGACTTGCCCACGGGTTGGCACCCAGGCCCGAGATCTTTCCTCTCCCGGGCAGCGTCCCTCAGGTCGCTGCTCAGTACTCCCCTCCCAGTGCTGGGAGCCCCCACGGCAATGGCAATGTCATCGCATCTCGGCCCTTCCTCCCACCCTCTTGCAGGGCAGGGTGTCACTCTTCCTGAGGGCGAAGAAAGTATGTGACTTCTTTGTGACGGCCAAGCTGTTGATCATTCCAAATTCACTATCGGTTATGAGCTAACTCTTGTCTCCCCAAAATTCCTATGTTGAAGTCCTACCGGTAGTACCTCAGAAGATGATCACATTTGGAAATAGTACCTTTAACAAGGTAATTAAAGCAAAATGAAGTTGTATAGGTGGGCCCTCATCCAATATGATTGGTGTCCCCATAGAAGAGATTGGGTACTTGTCCCCTCTGCCTCGACAGCCACCCCGTCCATCACCACTTAGTAAAACCCTGCTTCTCCTGCCAGCCTTAGTTCACGTTGCTCTTCCCCCAGCTCCTTGAGTTGAATGTGTTGTTGCTTAGACTTCGTCCTTTTGGTTTTCTCACAAGGTACTGAAGGCTACTATGCATTTCCTCTGAATCCCACCGTGGTCGGGTCCCACAGGGCTGCACAGGGAGCACGCTCGCTCGCCGTTCATTTCCAAAAACAGTTTTGTTTTCCTCTTTAACTAGAGACACTTGGAATGGTCCTTCTGAACCTCCGAGGGGTTAGATTTGTCTCTCCGTCCTTTGATGGTTCATTTCTAATTTTGTTACATGATCCATACACGTGGCCTATGGGTGTCAGAGACATTGTTTGTGCCCCCGCCAAGTTCATATGTTGAAATCTAATTCCTAATGTGTTCGCATTCAGAGGTAGAGGTAAGGCCTTTGGGGGGTGATTAGGTGATTTGCCCGTGGAGCCTGCATAAGTGGGATTAGTGCCCTCATTAAAAAAAAAAAAAAAAAAAAAAAAAAAAGACAGCAGCAAAAGCTCCCTGGAACCTGCCACCATGTGACAAGACAAAAACAGCCATCTACGAACTAGAACACAGGCTTGCCTTGCAAGGAATCTGCTGGTGCCCTGATCTTGGACCCCCAGCCTCCAGAGCTTTGCTAAGGCGCCCACTTCATCGCGTGTTGTTGCGTCAGCCCAAGCAAACGACGACTATGGGATTACATACAGAATTTTTTAAAAATCGATAAGAGAGACAGGGAGAGATGTTAAGGTGGTTGGTGACGTGGGCTGTGAAAGAATTCACAAAGACAACAAAATGTAGAGAATAAAGTTTTTATTCACCCAACAAGAAAGGAGAGGGGCCTGGTGTGGAGAGGTACACCGGCACTGAGGGGTGGGACTTTGAGCTTTCATTGTGCAATAACTGGATTAAAAAAGAATTCAGGGGGGCTGCTGGTGTGAGGCCCCTGGGCTGCTGGGGTGCTGTAAACGAGGCAGCTGTTTGTTCTGATGTTATCTTCCGCCTGTCGCGTAGGGAGCAGTTAGTTCTGTTCTTGCTTTCCAGTAATTCCCAGTCCTGGGGACCAGCTCAGAAGAGTAAAAAAATGGCAGTCATGTCTAACAAGGCCATGTGCCTGCTCCGCAAATGGTGCCACAGCGGCAAATGGAGCCGGCTTTGTCCTTTCAAGAGATCTGTGCTGTCCCCCTTATTTATGCATTCATTGGTGGAGTCTTGTATGTGCCCTGACCCGGGAGCAAACCTGGAACCTTGGTGCATTGCCACCATGCTCTAATCAACTGAGCTGCCTAGCCAGGGCAAGACTATAGGATTTCAGCTTTTTGTAATTTGTTGAAAACTTTCTTGCAGCCCAATTGTTAGGGTGGTCGGTGATGTGGCTGTGAAAGAATTCACAGAGAGAAGAAAGTGTGGAGAGTAAAGTTTTTCTTCACTCTCCAAGAGAGGAGAGGGGCATGGTGTGGAGAGGTACACCAGCACCGAGGGGTGGGGGCTTTGAGTTTTGATTGGATAATAATTGGGCTATAAAAGGGTGGAGGGGGTGCTGCTGGGGCATTGTGCTGCTGGGGCGACCCCCCGAGCGGGGCTGCAGTTTATTCCCCTGTTATCCTCCACCTGTGGCTGTGGGGAGTGGTGAAACCTG
>PVKU01000359.1:333651-522336 GCA_004027475.1 Anoura caudifer | reverse complement strand
GGGGGGGGAGCAGAGTGCAGGGTGGAGAGGGATAAAGGGGAGAAAAGAAATGGGACAATTATAATAGCATAATCAATAAACTATACTTTATTTTTTTATATTTTTTAAAGATTTAATTATTTATTTTCAGAGAGAAGGGAAGGGAGGGAGAAAGAGAGGGAGAGCAATATCAGTGTGTGGTTGCCTCTCACGCACCCCCTGCTGGGGACCGGGCCTGCAACCCAGGCATGTGCCCAGACTGGGAATCAAACCAGTGACCCTTTGATTCACAGCCTGTGCTCAATCCACTGAGCTACACCAGCCAGGGCATAAACTATACTTTAAGAATAAAAAAAAGGAAAAGAGAAAAATATCTTTGACTTTTAAACAGTGTGTAGCAGGGCTCTAGAATCAATGAACAAAATCTTAAGCAGGCTCCAAATCAGATGGTTCAGCTTGGAATCCTAACTTCACCACTCACTGCTTACCACCAAGTATATTTTTCTAGAACGTTACTTCCTCATCTGTAAAATATATTCAGCAATAAATGTGCCTCATAAGGTTCTCGTGAGAATTAAATGAAATGATGTAAGTAAAGCAGTTAGCAGAGGGCCTTGCAGGCAAGAAGCACTTGGCCTATGCAAATTATTTTTTATTCTTGAGCCTCTGGGATTTGCCATGTGGATTATCACACCTATAAATAGAAATACTTTTACATTCCTTCTTAACAACATTGACATCCTTTTTCTATGTCTCTTTTAAACTAAAATGACTGGGCTTTTAAATTTTCCCTATTGAATTGAATTTGTTACACTTTTGAAAATGTTAAGTAATTATGTTATTGGCCTCCCAAGTCTTATTTTTTACTTTGCTAAGTAATGCTTTAACCTTTCACTATTAAGTATAATGATGACAATCAGTTTAAGACAATCTTGATCTTATTTGTTTAAAAGTTTTCTTCTGTTTGTCATTTCCTACGTTATTTTTTTAAAGATTTTATTTATTTATTTTAGAGAGACAGGAAGGGAGGGAGAAAGAGAGAGAGAGAGAAACACCAATGTGTGAGAGACATATCTATCAGTTGCCTCCCAAACACCCCCAACTGGGGACCTGGCCCACAACCCAGGCATGTGCCCTGACAGGGAACCAAACCAGTGACCTTTTGGACTGCAGGCCAGTGCTCAATCCACTGAGCCACACCAGCCAGGGCTGCTAAGTTATTTTTAAAAGAGATAAGTAGAGTGTAGTTTTCTGTTTTGGCTGTTAATGAGATTAATCATTATAAAATGTTTTATGTGATTTGTATTATTTTAGTTACTCAAATAATATCTGATTATATCTTCATGTTAAAAATGTCAAATCACACAGAACCATACAGAAAAGACAATAACAGTTCCGTCCCTTTGGCCCCTACGTGTGTCTCATTGACCCATTCTCCTCTCCACGCATCTGCAGAAAAATCTTCTCTGTAGTAATTTACATGTATAGTCGTAGATACAGAAATAGTTTTATTTTTTAATATTAATAGGATCATTCTATAATATGATTTAGCCTACAAAGTTTTTTTTGTTTTGCTCTATTTGTTTAATGTGTAAAACATTTTTCTGTACCTGAATATATGGAGTAACGAATTCTTTCCTAACAGCTGCCTCATATTCTTTAACATGGAAGAAACACTAATATAGTCATTCCCTTAGTGACGAACACTTAGGGCATTTCTCTCTCTTTTTTTTTTTAATATTTACAACAACAACAACAATAAAACCCCACTACAGCCAATATTCTCATGGACACCCTGTACTTATATGAAAATCTTTCTTTAAGACACAGATAATTGTAAGGGGTATTACGAAGTTACAGAGGCCTTTGTAAATTTAATAGATTCTACCAAGTTACCCTTCCAAGAAACTGTATCAGTTTATCCCGGCCCACAACCATGTCTGAGATTTTTTCTGTCACTGAACTCTGCCTGCATTCTTAGAAAAAAAGTTACTTGTGGTACATTATTCTTTTGATGTACTACTGAATTTGATTTGTTAGCACTTTAGTTAGGATTCTTGGAACTGCATTCCTATCTGAGGTTGTAGTAGATTTCTGCTACAGGTTTTGATATCAAGATAATGCTAGTTTAGTAGCGTTAAGTGAAACATGCTCCATCTTTTTCAATCTTCGGAAGAGTCGAAATCACATGGCAATTATATGCTCCCCAGAGTTCCAGTGGAATTGGGTTGTAAAGTCCAAACACATTTTGGGAGCCCTTTGACAAGTTTTAAACTTCTATGATCATGAGTATATTTATGTTTTCTTTGACCTTAATAAATTTTGATCATTTACCCAGATTTCACAACTTTAAGCATGGAATTTAATGTAATAATCTGCATAATAAAACCTGTAAATCTCTTCTTTACCTGTACTTATACAATATTCCTTTCTTCCTTTCATATTGTTTGTTTTTTCTTATTTTTTCTTGATTAGCATTACCAAAGTTTTCCTCTCTTTTCTTGTGTTTTAATGAAACATCTTTTTTATTTCTTAGCAAAATTACTAGTTTTATTTTTTTCTAACCACTGTCCTATCTTAATCTTTGTTAATCCCTTCTTCCTCTTTTTCTTAGTTATGTTCTCTTGGCTCTCTTTTTAACTTTCGGTTGAACAGTTTATTTATATTCTTTTTCTTATTTAATTACGAAAGCCTCTAAACCTTTCAGTCATTCTGTGTACATGGCCTTGGCCTTTTCATTTACGTAATGTTCTTGTTATCATCATTTTCTAAATAATCTGTAATTGCAATTTTGATTTCTTTTTGATCTAAAAATTATGTAGGAGGGTAATGATTTTTTAAGTTTGGGAATTAATGTGTAGTTTCTCTGCATTGTAGGTTTAAGATTGTGGTTGAATGGTTCCTTCCTTGGAATGTACAAAACTTTTTCTTGTGGCCTAAGAGCTGACCACTCTCACCCAAAGTAAAACAGAGGATAGATTCCCTGCAAAGAACAAAGTATGACATGTATTTTGATACAACCTGATTCAAGTAATTCAACTGAATTGCCAACTGGAATTTTTAACCCACAGCAAATAAAGTTGTTGGGTTTTTTGTTTTTTTTTTTTTATTGCAAGAGCTAGGCTTTGTTGAGATTTTATAAGAAGGAGAAGGAAGAAGATGAGAAAGAGCAAAAGGAGGAGAGAAGAAAGGAAGGTGGGGGTAAATTAGTTTGTTCAGATTCCAGAAACTAGGGTTTAAATATCAAAAGCCAATTTTGGAGGACTAGCTAGCTGTAGAGATTTATAATATGAACCCTAGACTTGAGAAGACACAGAAATGATATATAATCAATTTTCTATACTTGAAGAGGTAAGTACATATGATGGGAGGGAGAAGGATTGGAGAGAATGCAGGAAAATTAGATACAGGGCAGTGTTTCTGAGTTAGGGCCCTGGTCCTGCCCCTCCTAATGTTGAAACCCTGGAAGAGAGAAGGCAGGGACTTAGGTTTGAAGATCTGAAGAAAGTCCTGCTTTTCCCCTGCAGCCCTAGGAGGAAGGAAACTCTCCAAGCGTTCAATGCCAACTTGGTGTGACCACCACGGAGTAGAATTGCTGGCAGGCTGGCCTAGACAAAGAGAAGACCCATGGGTCTCAGATGACAGGTGGGAGGCCTAGCAGGAGAGTTCAGCAGGGCAAGGGGTGCAGGGACCTACATCAGAGGGCCAAAGGCTGAATGCTCCGAAGTCATAGGCAGACCTCAGGGGACCTGCTAGGACTGAGGTAAGGCCCAGGACTTCGAGGGACCCTGGGCACAGGGTGGTTCATGAAGATGGGGAATCTGGGATTTGGGGAGCAACTTCTGTGGCAAGACAGACTGGTTCCAAGCAGAAGTAGTGCCTCTTCAGAGTTGGAGGCGAGAAATTCCTAAAGTGAGTGCTTGACTGAGGTGGGAATATTTATGAACAATGGAGTTGCATAAACAGTTTGGGTTCTCATACTCTCAAAGTTCCTTGAATCTTTTATTAAGAAGAGAAGGGATACACAGCACAGGAGAAGGTGGGGACTGACTGCCCTGTATTTGGTTTTGTGGAGGATTAAATACAATCACAAATTCTTTGCCACTCCTCCCAATGAGAGCTAGAGTCCCCGCCCCTTGAAAATAGGCAGGCTCTGTGTCCTGTTTTAACCAATAGAAATGGCCAAGATGCCACTACCGTGCAACTTCCAGGGCCAAACCTTAAGATCACCATTGTGTGAGGGACCTGAGTCTCTGGAGAAAAGCATCCAGGTGAGCACCGAGGCACTAGATGCCTGCATGAAGCCCAGCTTAGCACTGAGTCCAGCCCCAAACGCACTCTTGGGGGAGGAATGATCCCAGCCAACATCACCTGGAGCAGAAAGACCACGCAGCTGAGCCCTGCCTCAATTCCTAAGCCATGGAATCACCAGCAAATTCAATGGCTGCTGTTTTAACCACGCTTTAGAATAGTTCATTACGCAGTAATAGGTAACTACAACAGAGTACCCCAGTGTTTAGTGATAGAGGACTTTCTGGAAACTGTAATCTCTGGGGTGACTCACAAACCCTTTTAGTCGGATTAGAAATGAAATATCAGCAGTCTGAGTGAGAAGCAGTGGAGGGAATTCAGAGACCATGACTCAGTAAATCTCTTTAAAGGAAAGGAACTGTCTGCTTGGTTTCCCAGGGCTCTCTGTCATGAAGGAGACACTGGCTTTATTATTAGAGCGGCTCACATGATTAGGCTAATGTTTCTATATTCCTCCTCCTCAACCACACCTCCCTCTCTCCACCTCCACCATCACCACCACCAAAAAACTCCTTGCTTGAGGCTCATTAAAATCATCCAAATAAACGAACATTTTCAAGAAAATGAATTTAATTGAAAAACCATGGTTTAGACTTTTTCCATGGCTTTCTTGACCTTGATGGACAAGCTAATGCAGCACACCCCAAGGGCACCTGTCTACTCAGCTCTATAGAGAATTCCCTAGAAATTCTCCCCCTGAATCCAGTGCTCGGTGAGAGGAAATCCAGGATTAGATGATGGATATGGGCTCTAGGGTGGAAGAAACTGATTTCTACTCCCAGTTGCCTCAATAATGTTTGTGACTTTG
Source organism: Anoura caudifer (assembly GCA_004027475.1). NCBI lineage: Eukaryota > Metazoa > Chordata > Mammalia > Chiroptera > Phyllostomidae > Anoura > Anoura caudifer. Next base: position 517,238 of record PVKU01000359.1, on the reverse strand, counting down.
AATAGGACTTAGATTGCTCATATTTAAAATGAAGAGTCATTCGTTCAACAATATTTATTGGATTCCTTCTATGTGCCATGCACTGTTCTAGACATTTAAGATACATTAATGTACCAAGTAGACAAAAAGGACAAATCCCCATTCTCTTGCACCTTACGTTCAATTGGAGAGACCAATAATAAACAATCAGTATGTTAATTATATGGTATGACAGAAGGTGTTAAATTCCACTGGAAAAACAGAACATGATGAGAAGGACAGGATTACAAGAGCAGGGGGGCACTTTGAAGTGCTCAGTAGTACCATATGCATTAAGATAGACCTCATTGGACAGGTGACCTTGCACAAAGACTTGAAGGAGGAGATGGAGGGAGCCCTGTGGATATCTGAAGGAAGAGTGTTCCAGGCAGAGGAAACAATGAAAGCAAAGGTCCCAAGGTGGGATTATGCCTGGTGAGTTCAAGGAACAGCAAGATTATTGTGGCTGCTGAGGAGTGAAGGAAAAAGAGACTAGTAGGAAATCAGGTACATAGGAGTTGGGGGGATAGGTGTTGATCAGGTAGAGCCTCTAGCCACTGTGAGGTTTGGCTTTACCGCTGGTTGAAGAGGGAGCCATTGGGGAGTTCTGAGAAAAAGAATGACATATTGTGATGTTCCTTTTACCAGGACGCCTCTTGTTGGGCCTCTAAATTGAGAATAGACATGTAGGGAGCAAGGAAAGAATCCAGGGGAGAGATGAGAATCCACACCCTATTTCATTTGCCTATTGTGGGGCTCTGTTGAATAAATGGAGCACAAAACTATGGGATAGAAGTGATGGAATGTAAATGATGTTTCTTGTTCTCTTGCACGTACCTACTCGGCACCGAACTACGTCTTGAGGCTGGACAGGTCCAAGCTAACCTTCCCTGGAGTTATGACAAATACGATGGAGATAGTGAGGGAGAAAGGGAGACTGTTTCCTTCCAAGTTTGTTGGCAACTGTTCATCTTAGAGGAGTGGTTGGCAGGTCTGGAGAAATCTGATCCTAGCTGGATGTGTATTTTGGGGAACTGAGTGCTTATGCACTCTGAGCAGGAAACACAGCCAACCAGTCAATAATGGCTGGGTTTTAAAGACTGAAAATAACTCTCAACCAAGAATGCTGGCATCCAGATCCCTTCCCAAAAGGTTGGGGGAGGAGCTTGCCACCAAAATGCAGCAGAACATGTGGCTGGGAGGAGAGTTAAGTTCTGCTGGGCTTTTGATGTTCTATTGTCATTTCCTTTTATGTGGGATTCATGGAAAATCCCGTGCCTGCCACATTCACAAAAGTGTGCAATAAATGTTATATAGAAAACTATCCAGAAAGATTTGGCCACTGGGCTGAATTCACCCAAGACATCCATCAGATACCTGGAGTGAGCTGATTCCCTTGTGACTCATCCCATTTCTCTAAACACATGATCATCCCCAAACACGTTTACTGCATTGAGGGTTCTTCTTGGTCAATCAAAGTTTGCTGCAGTCTGTTTGCTACAGACTTTTAGGAACCCTAAGAAAAAGGTGGTCTGTAGTAGTCCCCATTGTCCCTTTTCTACATATGTAACCTCCTTTTTTCTTTCTGCTCACTTTACCACCTAAGACTTTTGCTGTTTATTTCAACCAACACCTTTTGGGTACCTCCTTTGTACCAAGCACTGAGCTCAGCTCTAGAGGTTTGGAGCTGAATACTTCAAGGTCCTTGCCCTTCAGTTGTATTTGTTCTAGAATGTAGAGGAAGCTGCACAGAACCCTAATGCACTGAACATGGACTGCAAGAAAGGACCCCCCAAAAGGACTATATTAGCTTCTGCACCGGGTCTCAGAGATGAGATAAAAAGGAAAGTATATTCATAGCAGAGGATATTATAGATAATAATTACAACTGGCTCTCCAAAATAAATATGTCTATACATATAAATGTATTATAAATTTCACTGGTAGAAAGGATGTATAGCATAAAATTTATAAATAATAAAATATACTGTACTTATTATAAATTCAATTTAGTCAATTAATTCTTGTAAAATACTTTTATTAATTTTTGCTGAACTGTTGTGTTTATAGCCAACTTATTGTTGCAACTGACATTGGTTGATACTTTTGTTTACCTTCCTGAGGAAGATAAAAAGTGAGGTAACAATGCATATCTCAACTTCACTCATTGGCCAGTGACAAGAGCAACTTCTTTGCTGAATTGAATAATAGTGTCAAATACTGGAAGACTATTTCTTAAGTTTTGGTGCTAGTCAAACTATAACTGCTACAGACATAACAACTTTTTAAAGTTTAATTAGCATTATTATGATCCCTCCATCATTGTCTTATGTCTAGACAATCAACAAATCAAGCCCTGATCTGTAGCATTTGCTGGTATCTGTGGTGACTCCCACCAGGGCCAATTTCAAGCCACCAATGTAACGAATAGAGGCACAGAAGCCAGCTACCATACAGTGTTTCCAACAATCTGATGTAATAATAGATGCAAATAACCTAAAGAGCATAACAGAAAGTAGTAAAAATACATAGTGAAATACATAGAAAGTGATGAGTGTTGAGTATTTATTTCTTTGTTTTTAATATATTTAAGTATAAGTTACTGTAGTTTACTGTTTAATAATGGCTATGTTTAACAATTGTCTTACAAAATTTCTGGAAATTGAACATTGGTTCTCATAACCCTGTCTGAGCCATCTCCAGCATGCTACCCGTCCTAGTACACACAGTAGAAACCCAATAAGTGACAGTTAAAGTTCCTTTATTAAGGAACAAAAAATAGAAATGGGTTAGCTAAGGAGGGTAAAAGAATGACTGGCAGGAGTCTGTGGAGAAGGGAAGCATCGGGAACGTTCGCTCCTCCTGTGTCTGAGTGCTTTCAGAGTCACTTTCTTTGGGAAGGGTCTGCTTCTGCTCCGCTCTGTGCAGGAGAAAAGGCTCCAGAATGGCCCACATGTGTCGGTCTTCCTCCCGAGCAGGCTGAGCCTGATGGGCCTCCCCGCAGTGCACATAATGCTCTGGCTTTGTGTCCAGACAAGGGCGCTCGCCCCTGTCTGACCTCACACGCTGTGTCAGTGACATGGATAGACTGCCTCCAGTGGCTCAGGCATCTTTATGCCCAGCAAGACCTGGAAATATTTGTGACTGTGCCACAAAGAGCTCTCCTAGAGTGTCAATCAGGCAAACACTTCATCCTTCTGAAATTCATGTGACAAAACCCACGGAGAGTAAGCTGCTAATGTGGAAATAACAAAATCCTTATGTTCCCTGACAGCAGCTTTTAAAACACCTCACAACTCTGGGAGCTGCTGCTTAAGAACTCCTTCAAGACACCTCCATCCAGCAGCAGTGGGCTTGCTCTCAGGATAGCGAAGGACCAGTGTTCTAAGGTGACAGACAGCATCTTTCACCTGGAACCCTCAGCAAGCCTTCCTTTGCTTACAGGCTGGAGAGTAGAGACAGGTAAAGGGAAAGAGAACTCAGAGGAAGGCATGTCCACACGTTCAGCGGAGCAATGGTGAAGCTGTTAACCAACTCCCACTTCGCTGGAGGAGTGTTCAGGGAGGCCTGCTTGATCTTCTTTCTCAGTGGCCATAACACATGACAAGAGGGCCAGTCATGCTGCACGTTTGTTAATATGTCCTACCACTGTCTCTGGATATGGCCTTTCCATTTTCTAAGGACACACCACATGGTTTCCACGGAACAGTTGAATTCAACCCATGCACCAGGAAGAAGTCCAGTATAGTTGTTAGGGCTCAGAAATGAAACTGACTTGCTTTTGAGTTTGGACCATGCCACTCACTTACTTGCTCGGTGACCTTGGGCAACCTACTTAAACCTCTCTGAATTTTGGCTTCCTCATTTAGAAAATGGAGATGATAATAGCTACTTTGGGAGGATTAAAATCAATGATGACTATAAGTGCAAAGTGAGAATAAATAATTTATATTACTGTTTATGGCTTGTTGCTCTCAGCCCTCTGACACATTTCCCTCTGGCAGACTCTGTCTGTGCAGCGCTCTGGGCTGGAGCCCTCTTTCCGTCATCAGTGAGACTTGGCAACAGCGGCGCTCTTCCCTTTGGTCTTCCCGGGGTGGCCAGGGCTTTTCTTTTTTTGTTTTTAGATAACGTTGACCTTCCTCACTTTATGGATGAGGCTGCATGGAGGAAATCAGTGCAGAGGGACAGAGCAAAGTGAAACAGAGAAGGGGAGTCTCTGGTGGAGGGTGTGTGAGTAAGCAGGCAACCACCATGGGTGACGGGAGCTTAATCCTGGGGAGAAATCCAGGAAATATTGTAGACCACGTGCCTCAGAGTTATCCCACGGAGGAGTGGAGGAGCAAGGTGGATACACATCAAATCCCATCGGTCCTGGCTGAGCACCACTCCAGAGAAAGGGTGGCATTAACCTCCTGAGACTTCTGGCCTGTAGTGTGGACAGATGCACAGTCCTCCTACAGATTCGAAGAAAGCTCACAGAGTTAAGATTCTGGCCATTGAAATTCAACCTGAGGCACAAAAAAGGCCTTAAGGATATGGTAGCGACACCTCTGTAGATTTTTATCCTTGTCTGAGCCATGCCCTTGAGGAAGCTGCAGTTGAGCTTGAGCAGCACATGATATAGGGACCAATATCACAAGAGCCACCAAATTAAAAACTAGAAAGCACTCATCTCTCATGAACAGGAGCATTGCTGCCATAGAGGAAAATTCATTATCTGAATGGTCCAGGGAACTCCATATGGGATCAGAATCATTAATATTAATAAATCTGGTACCAAAAAGCAAATGCCAGTAAGTCCAGGGTGACAGACTCTTACTCTCTGAGGGCAAATTTAGAGCTTGGTATTAAGTCTGGGTGATTAAGGGGACTAATTATAGGTAGGTAGCCATGTTTATTATTTCCCACATCCAAGGACACTCTCTACTCACACAACTTTTGGACTTGTGTTTGGGACCCTTTTTTAAATCCTTGCAGTGCCTTTTCATCTGCCCATGGCCAGGTCAAGCTCACTACTCCCTGCTCATCAACCTGCTGAGGGCCCCCCACCTGGGCATTTGCTTAGAACACCTGTCATCTCTGGCAGGTAATGTGAGCATGACACAGTGCGGCCAGCAAGAATCCAACTGAGACACACAATTTCTTCACACCAGCACTCCTTAAAATGAGGGTGGGCGACCCGAAATCTCCAAAGTCCCAGTGTCCTTGCAACAGCATGGATGGACCTGGAGATTATTATGCTAAGTGACATAAGCCAGTCAGTGAAAGGCAAATACAATATGATCTCACTTATGTGTGGAATTTAATGAACAAAATAAACTGATAAACAAAATGGAAACAGAGGCATGGATACATGGAACAGACTGACAGCTGTCAGATGGGAGGGGGCAGGGGAGAGTGGATGAAAGAAGGTGCAGGGAGGAGACAACTATACTTGAACAACAATAAAAAATAAATAAAATTGATTAGAAAAATTAATAAATAAATAATAAACCTCCAAAAAGTGATTATGGACCAAAAAAGGAAGGCGAAGGGATTAGCCAAGGAACACATACGCATAACTCATAGATGGAGACGACAGTGTGGGGATGGACGGGGTTTGCGGAGAGGGCAGTGGAGACGTTTGCAATCATGTAAACAATAAAAATAAAGTAAATAAATAAAATAATGGCTCATAAAAATAAAAATAAAATAAAACATCTGCTCTGTCACTTGTGTTATTATTGCCTCACAACTTTTCTTAGATCTCCTTACTATTATTCAAAGATCCCTGCGTATGTTTTGTCTCTACAAAGCCACCATTAACTCTTTGAAAGCAGAGAGCACTAATTCTGTGGTTTGGGGCTCCCTAATGGCTATTCCCCCTTCTTCTTTGCCAACAGAGCTCTAATTTTGCTCAGGTGGCACTGTGTCCAATTTTGGACAGTGAGACGTACAGTTAAGTCTGTTGTGAGAGTTTCTGGGAATGCTTTTGTCCTTGATAAAAAAAAAAAAGGGAAACATAAGTGTTGTTCCCCCTTTTCAATTTTTGTTTTGTTTTCTTTTGTTCTGTTTTACCTTCAATAGAGATACGATGGCTGGAGCTGAAACAACGGGGAAGTCTGAAAGGATCACGCAGATGCTGATCCTGACATTGTGAGGCAACCCAGTGACTGCCTACAGCCCAGCTTCCTGTTATGTGAGGAAAATGAGCCCCTAGTTGCTGAAGTCACTGTGGATGGGTTTTCTGCTTCCTGCAGCTTCACAGCCACGCTTGCCAGGAGAAAGAGTTGAAGTGGCAGGAGCATAGTGTTCGCTCCTGCTACCAAAGTCCCACACAGGTACCTCCATGTGGCAAAACTTGTGTCTTGTGTAAAACTTAAACTATAAATGGATATCTGGGAAAAAAAGGAAATATCCTTAGCTTTCTACTATTTAGCTTGCACACTACAAGGGGGTTAGAATAGAGTTGAGGGAGCCCCTCTGAAAAACAGGGACACATCCATGGCATACCTCCATGATAAGTAGAAAAACAGGGACCCCAGGAAGCATCTCTGAGCAATGCCTGTTATATTAAAGTAACACACCAGCTACTGTAACAAACCAACCCTCTAATTTCAATGGTTTAGCCCAATAGAAGTTTATCACTTAATCCTTTGAAATACCCAGTGAGTCTCAGTAATCATGGAGGGGATATGAGAGTTCCCTATACTATACACTCATTCTGGGATCCAGGCTGATTTCTTCAAGATTCAACTGAAGGGGAAGAAAGGAAGGGAGGAGAGCACGTCTACTTCTTCTTAAGAGTCTTGACCCAGAAGAGACACACATCACTTCAACTCACATTCCACTAATGAAAACTCACCATGCCCCTTCCACCTTAAAAAATATGAAGGACATATGGTCCTTGGCTTTGTAGCAACTTCCTGACAACAACTCTTTGGACAAAAAGTACAAATCTTTGGTAGACAGCTAGCTCTCTGCCACCAGCTAAATTTGATGGAATCACTATGGATGGTTTCATCCCTAATATGATGCACTGGGGCTCAGTAAGTCCTTGATAGATCAATGGATGAGTGAATGAATCTTTGCGTTTCAAACCAATTGTTAAATTTAAAGTGACATTAAAAGCCCTTTTTTATTGTTGTTTAAGTATATTTGTCTCCATTTTCACCCCACCATGCCCCCCCCAGCTGACCCATTCCTGCCTCCAACCCTCAAACCCACCCCCTTTGGCTTTGTCCATGTGTCCTTCACACATGTTCCTTGATGCCCCCACTACCCTCTATTGTCCAAAAGAATTGTTTTTCCTAAAAATCCCTTTAAATTTGTGCTGTTTAGGTCTTCTGGAGCAAGGGAAATATTTAGTAATGGCTTTGAATATATTTTTTAAATTCAGTTTATGCCATTGGGGTTCTTAACCCAGGCAGTTTAAAAATGGAATTCAGGAAGTTTATAAATTTGGGGGAAAAGCTGTATCTTTATTTTCACTAAACTGTAACTGAAATTTCACATTTCCTTCAACCCTGGATGTAGGTAACCCTCTATAGGAATGCCAGCTGCACCTGTGACTGTTACTAAGCAAACAGATACTTTTATATTACATGACAGTCACTGTAACTATTTAAAAATATTACTTATGCTTACCATTGCTTTAAAACTACTGTAGTCAGTGGATCTGATACTGCATCTTGATATTTCATGTATTAGTCAAGCACATATTATATTTTAAATGTTTTGATAATTGTACTTTAACATAATACTATATGTTATATTTTATGCATTTAGAACTTTTATCTGCAAAGGGGTCCAGAGACTTTACTCGGCTGCCAAAAGGATACACAAATCGGGTGAGATTAATACCCCTGCTGTAGAGTGTGCAAAACTGTTAGTGCCAGCAGCTACCCACAATCCTTTTAAGTAATGTTTCCTTTTCTTTTTCCCCCGCCCCCAGCCTAGCCCCTTTCTGCCAGTTTTTTGGGGGTCTTCAGCTGTCCTGGGCCTCTCTCAGAGGCTGGCAGTGGGACCGTGGCTATACACTCAGAACTCATTCGGGCCTGGACGAGGCAGTTCCCCCGGGGAAGGGGCAGCAGAGACACTTGCTCCTGTCTGATCGCTCCATCCCACATCAAATCACTCATATGCCTGAGCCTGCAGACACTCTTCCAGATGACCTGAGGGCACCAATGCAGCCTCTCAGTCTCATTCTTCCTTCCTAGCAAGCCCAGGGTTTTTCGCCTGATCAGACAAGCTATTGCAATGAGGCACACAAGAGTTGCTTTCCTCCCTGAAAAACATTCACAGCTTCTCCTTGCACAGTTCCAGGAGATGTTAATAAGTGCTAATAATTGGGGCCTGATTTGCATACCTTATGGATTATTAGTGTTTTGTAGCTAAAGGGGACAAAAGCTTGCACTTACAACCCCACCCCACCCACCCCTGCACTGGCCTGGATTACCCCAATCTGCTTTTCCATGCTTGGTGAGAACAAGGGAATACCATGCTAGGGCCAGGACACCCCTGGGAATGGAACTGACACCCTCCCCCAACTCCTGCAGGACACAAAGGAAACCCTTCCACTGTGTGCGCCTGGGAGGATGGTTGCAGGACTGTAGGGTGCTGAGCAATTTTATCTGTGGTAGGAGATTTGTGCTGGCCCCCTGCCCCCAAGCCATGCAATCGCAAGCACACTGGCATTAGAACTCTGAAAAGGTTTTTTGTTTTGTTTTGGATTGTTTCGCCTTTAAATCAGATCCTTTACAATACACGCTCTTTGTGTTTATAAATTGTCCTAAACTCTGGGATGGCCCCGTTGGCATCACTGTGCAGGCGCCCACCCCCTCACTAGCCCAAGTGCTGTTAATTAGCCCTGCACAGATCTGCAAGCCTGATTGGCAGCAGTTTTTGCAAAAGGCTCCCAGCCCTCTCAGGCAACAAAGGAAAACCTTCTGAGCCTCTGGCATTATAGCTGTCACCCTAATTCTTTGCTTTTTCACTCTGCTGAGGATTTTGTGAATGCATTTATTTATTTTGAAATGTTAGCACCAATGTTTTGGTAAAAATATGTAAATCTTGCATTTGAGAAATAACCGCCATGTTTGAGATTTGTCACAACTCTGAGGGATAGCATGGGGGCAGGAAAATTCATTTTTAGATTAAGAATAGGGCTAACAGTTTGGAAAACTGCCTGGCAGTATCACTAAAGCTTTAACATAGACATACCCTGGAATCCAGCAATTCCACTCCCAGATAATTCCCACAGAAATGTGGTACATGTTTCTCCCAAAATGTACTAAGATATGCCTAGCTACACTATCATAATAGCCTCAAACTGGAAGCTGCCCAAATGGCCATCAAGAAATAAATATAATGACTTTTTAAAACCGTGGCAGCTCACACAATGGAGCACCATACAGCAATGGGAATACAAACTGCCCTTACATACAACACCCTGGCTGGATCTCAGACGTGTAACATTGAATGAAGGAAGCTGGACACAAAAGAGTATATCATTCCATTCATATCAAGAACAAAACCAGTAAAAACAAATCTATGGTATTCATCCAAAGAGTGGTTAACTCTGGGAAGAGGGGACTGTGGTGATCAGCAGGGTTTCCTGGATGCTGGTAATGTTCTAGTCCTTGATCTGTGGGTTAGTTATAAGACTGTGTTCAGTATTGAGTTGCGAACTTGTAAGTGTACTTTTTGTGTGTGTATTGTACTTCAGTAAATAGAAAAAATAGGGCTAGGTTGAGGTTGCCTTCTCCTGTGGGAAGGTTTAAGGTTGACCTGATCAATCAGTAACTGGAGTAGACAAGGTTGATTTGGCCTCCCTGGCCAGCCAAACCTGGCCTGGGATGTGGTACCCTTAACACCTGAGGCTGCTTTGAGGACCGGGTCCCTTGGCCACATGTTGTGGTTCTGAATGCCTGGGAGTCATCCTAGCTCCTAGCAGCATCTCAGCAAAAAAGCTCACATAAAAAACAGGTGGACGATCTGAAGAACTGGAACTAGGGGGGAGGGAGTCAGCGATTGGAGCCAAAGGGAAATGACCACATGCAAAATGTACAAAGCTCATCCTCAGGCACTCGGGGCCTGGTGCCAAGGGCCTGCAAGTGCCTCGGAGTCCTATGAAAACATGTGAGGGCTTAAAGAGATCTCTAATGACTCCAAACTGCAAAACAGAAAATTAGAGTATAATCAAAATCAATGAATGTTTAATTAAATGCCTGCAACACGCAACATATGTCAAGTAGCTCAGTGTTTCTCAAATATCAGTGAGCACACAAGACATCTGGGGATTTTGTGTGAATACAGATGCTGATTCTGTGGGGCTGGGGTAGAGCCTGAGATTCTGCATTTGGAACGAGCTTCCAGGTGAGGCCCATGCTTCCGGTCCACGGACTGCACTTTGGACAGCAAAGAAATAGTTAACTGCAGCTCAACTCAACTCTTACATAGTTATAAATGTAATAGATACCAAAAACATAAAATGGATATTATTTTTACAAAACTCAAAATAATAATCTTTTATTGTGGTAAACACACATAATGTAAAATTTAACATTTTAACCATTTTTAAGTATCCACTTCGGTGGCATTAAGAATATTTATATTATTGTGCAATCCTCATCACTACCCATCTCCAGAACATTTTCATCTTCCCCAACTGAAAGTTCATACCCATTAAATGATAACTCTCCATTCCCTCCCCTCCCCAGACTCTAATAAGCACTATTCTTTCTGTCTCCTTGAATTTGACTACTTTAAGTGCCTCAGATGAGCGGAATCATACAATATTTGTCCTTTTGGGAGTCTGGCTTGTTTCACTTAGCATAATGTCTTCAAGGTTCATTCCCTTTGGAGCGTGTATCAGGATTTCACTTTTCCTTTCGGCTGAATAATATCCCAAAGTGTGGAGATACTGTGTCTTGTTTATCTGTTCATCCATCAATGGGCATCTGGCTTGTTTCCACTTTTTGGCTATGATGAACAATGCTGCTGGCTTTACCAATCCTCATTCAAGTAATAAATGTGGATTTACAAATATCATTCAAGTCCCTGCTTTCAATTCTTTTGGTTATATACCCAGAAGTGGAATTGCTGGATCATAAGGTATTTCTGTGTTTAATTGTATTGAGGTACCAAAATAATAATTATATTAAAACTTGCAGCAGGCTGTCATTTTGATGACCCAGTATTTATGCCCTTGGGTAATTCCTGCCCACATTAATGGTGGGTCAGGCTTGTCACTGCTTTGCTTTGACAAACAAAATATAGAGAAAACAATGGTATGCCAATTCTAAGACTAGACTTTAATTGTCCTTCTTAGAATGCTAACCCTTGGAACAGTTCTTCTTGGAATTCAGCCACCATGTGATGTGGCAGTTCAAGTAGCCACTGCAGAGGCCCATGTGGAGAACACCAAGACCCCCAGCTGTCAGCCCCAACCAAATGTCCAGTCAAGCTCCATCTGACTCCAGATGCCCAGGTATTCCAGACATATCCACCTCAGCTGAGCTCCCAGTCAAGCTTTCAGATGACTGTGGTCACCCACTATACCAGCTAACCCTACTTGCAGCACAAGAAACATTCCATGAAAGATAATGCATCATTGTTTTAAGCCCTAAGATTTGAGATCATTTGTTACACAGCATTAACAGACTGAAACAAAACCCTTTCAAATATTTTAGAGCAAGAACAAAATGCATTAGACTTAATGTGGGATTTGGGTAGAATTTAAGATATTTGATACAGAATGAAATTGGCCCAGAGTCTTCAAAGACCTGAAATATCCCAGCTCCTAACAAAAGAAAAGATGTGAAATAGCTGGTGGGAGATGAGCTCATGAACACCCCTAGTCCCCAGAACAAACAGCTGCGGCAGGACTTTCGTAGCTGTGGTGGTTGTTGTTGTTTTGTTTAAGTTAAAGGCCTGGTTGGCCCAGGGTAGCATGCCAGTTAGCTGCCGCTATCCTTATACCAAAGACAGCAGCTGGGGATTTTTTCCACACATGTGGCTTGGCATATAACTGCTGGGGGATTTGAACTCTTAATTAGAAGCTTCCTTTTGCCCAGAAATTATTGTGCAGCTGAGTGATAAGAATAAATCCAGCCAAGTCTGATCTCAGATTCCCATAAGCACAGAAAATAAGCAGCCTGAACATGAAACCTTGAAAGCAGTGGCTGAGATGTGATGCTCACTCACCCAGTCCCTGAGTCCCTCAACCCTCTCTTGCTGCCAGATGCCAAGGCAACCAGCTCCATGTTCCTGCCTCACCCCACTCTGTTCAGCTGGGGTCCTCTGACGCACACCTTAGGCAAGAAGAATGGTGGGCAGTGGTTCACTCATTGTTCAATAATATTCCTATATTGAGCATGTACTATATGCCAGTCAGATGCTATGCTAAGCACTGGGAGTAGGTGGGTAAATAGAATAGACATGGTCCCTCCTGTCATGGAAGCTGCAACTCAGTGGGGATCATAAACAGGTAAACACACAAATACAACACCAATACCACATCTGTTCCGGCCTTGTGAGCCCTCTGCATAATTCTCTCTTGAAGTTGCTCTTTGTTTTAACATTTATGTCTTCAAAGTGTCAGCTTAAACATAATCCTTGCAAAAGCCTTCCCTGTCACCCAGTTGCTATAGTCTATCCCTCTGACTTCATTCTCTGAGCAGCACTTACTATTGTCAGACATTTTCTTATATATTTATCGGTTTGTTTATCATCTCTTTCTTGCCATAGAAAGTAAACTCCCGGTGAGCAGGATCTTGTCCATTCTTCTCACTGCTGTGTCTGGAGCCCCTAAAACAGTGTTCAGCATGTAATAGGTGTTTAAGAAATTTAATGAATAATGACATAAAGTTTGCACCTCACTGATTCACCACTCAAAATGTATGTATTTTCATTAAGTGCAACTTAGCTAGTGATTTTACTTACTCTTCCCCATAAAAAAAGTCGCACTTGATAATTTGCACATTTTCTTAAAAGGACAAGTATATAGTAACAGCCAATTACTCGTGTATCTTCTGTTCCTCATGAAAAAAAATAGCAGGGTCATTAGAGAGGGTTGACAGTTCCAGCCAGGAATACTTGGAGGGCGTGTTTCTTAACCTAGGTGACTATATCATATCCAATGGGCACTGGACACAGGCCCACATTATGAGTGTTGCCACCTCCAGGGGGCCGTGATTGACTTGAGGAACTGCAGCCAACATGATAGAACTCATTATCAAGAATCTCAAAGTCATTGTCCATCCAGCTACCCACTGAGCTCCTACCTGTCTGAGGTCTCTGACCTCAAAGTTTAGATGCTGTGGAAGAAGAGACTGAGACCCAAACCAAAAACATATATTATATATATTGTGATTCACACACTGGCAGGACACCTAACATAACCTGGGCAGATCAGTGCGGGGGGGCTGCCAGGAGGAGACAGTCCCCATATTGAATATTAATGGACAGGGAAATGGAATGGCGCTGGCTGGGCAGAAGACATGGCGAGGGTGTGGGCCCAGCAGGGAGAAACAGCTTGAATACTCAGAGAACAATGAGCAGCTCAGGTTGCCAGAGCAGAGAAGGAGAAGAAGAGGTGAAGGATGGGGTTATCCTGGCAGCAACAGCCTGATCTGTTTGACACAATACTGGACCCCAGTTCTGGATCCTATCTTGTTCCTTCTTCCTATATTAGCATCCTACCTGGGACCTAGCAACCTGCCGCGTGAGAGCCAGCATCATGGTTTATGAAGAACAGCATGGGTACTTTTGTTATTGTTGTCCATTTGTCTAGGAAGAAGTTTTTGCCTCCACTGGAATTAGAAGGTAAACATTTTTCTCTTGTATTTCTTTTTATCTGTAGTAATAGCTAGCTCTTAAAAAGTCAGCCTATGTCCATCGAATTTGAAAAACCGCAGCAAAGAATCAAGGAAATTCCCATTGTTCAGACAACTGACCCCAAGGATAGCTTACTCCTCGTATCAGGCAACAGTCCCACCCACACTGCAATCGGGTAGAATTGGGAAGAGCAAACCAGAGAGGTTTAACATTTCATGAAACCTGTTTCTTTTTCTGATTTATTAGAAACCCTGAAGACCCAAATTTTGCTTTCCCCTTTCACATGAAAGTATATTTCTGTGGTTTCACCTGCTTTGTTAACCAAAAAAAAGTGGTCACTAAAACAAGATTCATGATACTGTAAAACCCAAAAGAGCAAATTTGGGAGAAGCCCTACAGGGGTAGATTTCCAGCTGCTCGCCAAGGGGCACACTAAATCCCTTTTAAAATGAACTGCTCAGCAAAACTGTTTTGCCCACATTTAAAGCCAACCGTGAGTCCCTTTTTGTCTTAGAATCTGTCTGTCACACTGGATTTACACACGCTCACATCGTGGACGCTTAGAGACTCAGAGGCAGGCAGGGCACTGCAGAAAGCCAGGTGGGAGCCAAGTGCTATGGAGCGAGCTAGGGAGAGAGGAGCAGGGAGACCCCAGATGAATGAATGGGGCATCTCCATGCAGCTGCCTGAGGCTGGTAGAACAGTGGCTTTGGGGCCTGGGTCCCTCGGGGCAGGAGGCTGAGAACGACAAGAGAGGTCTGTGTTAAAGCCAGAATCAAAGGCACCAGAAAGGTCATGAAGCCCCTTTGGCCCCACAGCAACGCGACCCTCACACATGATGACAAGTTCTGGGACAAAAGGGAAGTGCAACAGATTAATCGTCTTGTGGGGTTGCCAGATTTGCAAATAAAAATACAGGCCTCTCGGTTAAATCTGAATTTGACATTAAAAACAAGTGATTTGTAGTATAAGTATGTCCCAAGTATTACATGGGATATACTTACACTAGAAACTGGTTTTGTAGTTTATCTGGAATATTAATTTAACTGGGATGTCCTCTAAGTTACCTGGCAAGCCTACTTTGTAGGTCTCTAGCTCTGCGGTTTGTCCACCTGTCCTACCTCAGCCCTGCCCAGGGTGTTTTCTTCCCCCTCTTCTCCTCTCCGGCCTTCCTTCCTCATTCTTCAATAGCAGAAAGGATCTGACAAGTCTCAAATAACTGAAACTCATTTGACACCAGTATGTTCTCTTGCCTCGGTTTGGATGCTTACTTTTTTATGGTTGTCAAAGTTTAAAGAATTTATTCCCTGCTAAAAGTACCCCCAAGCAATTTGCAACTGATGGGAGGAGATGTAGGGGCAACTGCTTTAATAACTCAAGTGGTCCATTCGGAAGTGGAGAGTATGAGCTGTTCTCACCAGGCCATCTTCTACGTCAGCGACTCCCTGCAGAAATCCATTTCACAGGCTCTGGATCCCATGGTTGCAGCCTAAGCCTACAGCTGCTCTGGAGTTTTCGTTTGGGGAACAGGGAGAAATGAAAAACACTGGGTAAAAAGAGGTGAAGGAATTAAGAAGTACAAATTGGCAGTTACAAAATAGTCACGGGGATGCAAAGTGCAGTGTAGGGAATGTAGTCAGTAATATTATAATGACTATGTACGGTGCCAGTTGGGTACTTGAAATAACAAGAGGAACACTTTGTAAAGTATATTACTGTCTAACTACTATGCTGTACACCTGAAACTAATATAAAATAATATGAAATGTAAACTGTAATTGAAAGATAAAATTTAAATTAAAAAAAAAAAGGAGGCAGAGACAAAGCACCCAACTACTGCATGGTAATATCTGGGATCTCTGCTACTCAGTTTGTGTGAACGTCAGCACTGGCACGTGGGGCAATAATTAAGTGGTAGGTGGGATGGGGTAAAACTATCAACATGCAGGCTGATGATAGACACTGGCGACCTAAACAAATACCAAAAGTTAGGGTTTGGCTGTGCAGAAGAAATACTAATTACAGTCATTTCAGGGAGCTTTCTACCATGGATGCCTAATTACCATATGGCGCCATAATATTTATGTGTATCATTACATATGCCTTAAATTAACTTTGTTATAAAGGGTAATTTGATTAGAACTGGAGACTTAACAAGAACTGAGCCTTCCCAGTGTGTTACTCATGCAGAATAGATATCTGCTGCTCATAAAAATTTACTGTGACTATGGCCTGAGTGTGGCAAGAAGCCCCTCTGCAATGGCTCCTGATGACCCTCCACTTCCGATATTCGTGCCTCTGTGTAACCTCCTCCCCCCAGTGCACCCTGGCCCTAGTGACTCAGTTCTAACTAATAGAATACAATGGACAGAATGGGATGTCACTTCCAAGATCAGGTTAAAAATGCCTGTGACCTCTGTGCTTCTTGCCATCTTGTGCTCTTGCTCTCTTGCCTGTTTGCTCTGGGGAAAAGCAAGCTGCCCTGTTGTGAGTCGCCCTGTGAGGAGGCCCACCTGTGGCCAACAGCCAGGGAGAAGCTGAGACTTGCCACCAGCCATGCTTGGAAAAGGGCCCTCCCCCAGTTGGGCCTTGGGATGCAGGCAGCCCTGGTGGGCACCTTACCACAACCATGTAAAAAGCTCTGAGTCCAAGGCAAACTGGCCTGCAGACATGTTGAGAATACATCACTACTATTATTAACTTGCTAATAATAAATGTTGGTTTATTTATGCTGTTAAAATTTGGGGTAATTTGTTCTGCAGCAACAGACAAGAAATTCACACTTACTCAGGACCAGACTTCTGTGGTATGTCATTGAGAGAGGTGCTGAGATCTAACCATTGTATTCCACAGTGCAGACAGAGCAACAGAGGAGGCGGCCACAGTGTGCATGGTGGGCAGATGGGGGCTAGTTCGAAAGGAAGACCAAACTTGTGGTTTACTGCATCAGATTTCCAAGTTCTTGGTAGCTCTAGCAATGCTCCTGCCCGTCACTGAACATTCTTGAAATCCTGCTCACATACCTGTGATTGCAGTTTGCAAACTGATTATCCAACCACCTGCTGGGCCCACAGAATTGCTGTCTTGCTTCTCCCTTTGACTTTTGTTCTTGGGTCTGCCTGTGCTGGTCGGGTCACAGGTCGTTTCTTTCTGAGACTCCATGTGCTCTTTGGGAAGGTATGCCAGTTATTCAAGCTCTTGTCTCTTGACTCCAAACCTACCCTTCTGTACTCTGCTTTGTGACTCTGGAGCTGGGATGCCCCCAAAACGAAATTCTGGCTTTGTCATGGGCTCCCTGCCAGACACTGCCAACAGGGGGCATTAGAGAGCGGCTGCAAGGCTGGAGGAGGCAGGGGCTCTGGGCCGCAGCTGAATCCAGTTTGCAGTTTCTTCAACACAGCAGCTTCGTGGGGCCACTCAGAGACACCAGCACCAGCCCAGTAGCACCCACTCCTCAGAGGCTTGGGTCCCAGCCCCAGAACCCTCTACTGTGTTTCTAAGTTTTAATAATTTCAATGTCCCTTTTTCTTTAGTTCCCCCAGCCCTAGCAGTAGTGGCTGCTTTCTGTATCTGCTGCCTCCATGCATACCTTATAGCTCTCATTTGCCTTTTCAGTTACCTAATGACCAATCGTGTCTATTAAATCCTCTCTGTTACAAAAACAAACTGATGTGATTTCTGTCTCCTGAGTGTACCCTGGCTGACACAGGGGTCACCCCTATACTCCTGCCTCTGGCCAGTCTCAACACCGGCTTCCCATCTTACTCCATGGAGAGCTGCCCACACTACACGTGCACAGCCAGCCCTACAAGGGAAGCCTCCTGAGATTGTGGGCCCCAGGTTCCTGCCTGGGCTCACCCTAGTCCCAGGCCTGCCCTCAGCAGAGAGCCAGGTAATGGGGGACCAGAGGTACCAGCCAACCTCAGAGCCAGACACAGTGACAATGGGGGAGGAAGACGAAGGTCAGTGCAAAGAAGCCAGAGTCCAATCAGGGACCACTGGTGCTGATCAAACCTCAGTGGAAGACACACATGTGACAGCCAGGAACAGGTGGTAGTCTGAGCACCGTGGGCAATTGCGGTTCTCTGCTGCTTGCTGGCTTTATTGTATTTGCTTATGCCACACCTCCATGGTTGTTTCTGCCTGGTCTTTCAAATGGTCCCATGTCACAAGCCTCCAACTGACAGGTGGCCCTGAAGCCAAGAAAAGGATGCTTTTTTAATATGTCTGTGTGAGTTAGGGGGCCCTTTATAACATATTAGGATGGGAGGTCAGGATACAAACTTAAGTTTAGACATAAAACTCAGTACATCAGGCAGAGTCTAGCCAGGAAAACAGAAATCCTTTAAGCATATAAACAGCTGACAATGTAAGGCAGTGAGTTGATCACATGGGTGATGCAAAACCTGAACATCTAAACGGGGTACAGTGAGGCCATCCAGAGATTAGCAGGAAGCCATTAGCCATCAAGGCAGAAAGGACAGTGGAAGGAAGTGGTGGCACAGGTTGGGTTCTCCAGAAGCACACCCTTAAGGATGGTTTGGGTGCAAAATGTTTATTAAGGTCAACCCAGGAGGGAAAGGAGAAGCAGGGTGGCAGAGGGAGAAGCCGCACTGTGATGCAGGCTGAACACCACCTCAGCCACGTCTGGAGTGTTGCCCACTGGAGTGTCCTGCATTAAAGCCAGATGGCAGGGCACTTGCTACCCCCTCCCAGGGGTAGTCACAGGACCCGGGCTGCCTGGGGAAGACCAGGACCTCCAGCAAGGCTGATCCTGCAGGAGCTGCAGCTGGAGGCTGGCTGCTGGCTGCACCTCCTGCCAAGGGGCAGCAAGTGCCTCCTTACAGGGGACCTGAGCACAGTGGTGTTACCAGAACCCGGAGGCCAAGGCTCCCTGGTGGAGGCCGGAACCACACTGGGCCTAGGCAGGGGAGTTAGAGCAGGAGGAGACATAGTAGTTGCTAATGGAGGCCCCACTCAAGGCAGAGAGTTAAAAAAAAAAAAAAAAAAAAAAAAAAAAACAAACCCTGACCTCTCCTATTCCTCTTGCTTATAATGTTTGATTAGTGGCTCCTACTGGCCAAACCTGATCAGAAACAGCTGACAGGGAGCTTGCGACATGCAGCCTGCAGGCATCAGAGCCGGGGAAGGGAAAGGACCCTGCAAGCCCATAGGCCCAGGGAACCATCTCAGCAACTTTTCCTCCTGTTTTCTCTCCAACGCCACAGGCTTAGAACCAGGGCCTACTGGCCGGCAGGCCCGGGCCTGTTGTGCTTCTGTCCTGACCATCCACCTTGTCTCACTGTAAATGACTCCGTGCTGGCCCACCAGCAACCCCTTCAGGAAAGAAGAACTCAGCCTGTCACCTGCTGGGAGAGCCGGCAGACAGCCCTCAGCTGTGACCCTCTTGAGCGGTGGCAAGGGCAAAGCAGAGCCACTGTGCCCAAGGCTGCAGCCTTTCCTGTGGAAGCCAGTATCTGGTGACTGACTAGGGTGAGGCACGAAGGCCCAGACCCCTCACCCCTGTTCGGGACCGCTCTAAAGGGTTACCAGCTTCAGAGCACCCTGGGGGTGGGCAGACACCCCCACCGAGACTGCATGGCAGCTCAACTTTTCCTCTGCTCAGGCTTGCTGCCTGCAAGCTCTCCCTCATAAACCTCCTACACACTAACCTTCATCGTGGAGCCTTCTTCCTGGGAACACAAGCTGTGACATTCATGTTAAGCTCAGTAATCAAGTCAACTTTGTTTTCATCCTTTTGGCCTTTGGAGAATCCTCCTTTCATACCAGAGTGTGGGAAGACCTCTGCTCACCTGCACTTGGTCCCTCATACCTTCACGCTGGAACATCCTTCCCCAGGCAATCAGCAACCTCAATCCTTGACCTCATTTCTCTCTCTGCTGAAATGTCACCCGTCTGTGAACATTAGCTTTCTCTAGCCCTGCACTCTGCCATACTGTTCTTTATAGCACTTACTGTCGATTTATTTTGTGTCTCTGCCCACTCCAGAGGAGGGAGTTTGGTTTTGTTCATGATGTATATGCACAGTGCCAGGGTTTAGCACACAGCATGAGTTCCATTAAATGTGCCCATTCATTCACTTACTGAGTGCCAAGCCTGGTGCCAGACACTGATGATGCCTTTGGAAACTTCTGATCTAGTAGGGAAACTAGATGGGTAGGAAAATAATGGTAACACAATGGGGCAAGTGCTGTTACTGAGGCTTAGTGGCCAAACAATGTGAGCAACTTATGCTGCCAGGGCAAAACTTCAGAGAGCAGATGACAAGGGACTGGCTCTCCCAGGAGGAACGGGGCAGACAGGCCCTGGAAAGGGTGAACCGCAGGATGGACTGAGCAGGCAGGCAGTTGTCAGCAGAGGTCTCTGGGACATCAAGATCAGGACAGTGAGACAGAGGGAGACCAAGCATGCCCTGAGATCCAGCACTACCTATTCTAGCAACTTGTTCCTCAGAGTATTAGGATGAATGTGCAAAGATTCATGTATGAATGAGGAGGATCACTGCCACATTGATTACAACGGCAGAAAATGAGGAGCAACAGAAATGTTGCTCAGGAGGAAAACAGCTGAATAAGTTGAAGAACTTTCATACTTTGGAGTACTGAGGTTATTAAAGAGTTCTATCAGTCTACCCTGACTGGTGTGGCTCAGTGGATTGAGTGTTGGCCTGTCAAGGGTCACTGATTAGATTCCCAGTCTAGGGCACATGCCTGGGTTGTAGGCCAGGTCCTGAGTAGGGGGCATGCAAGAGGCAACCACACATTGATGTTTGTCTCCCTCTCTTTCTCCTTCCCTTCCCCTCTCTCTAAAAAGAAATAAAATCTAAAAAATAAAATAAAATAAAAAATTACTATCTTTTTCAGGCTGTGAGACACACTTTTTTTTACCACATTTTTTGCTTCAAAAATTTTTTCCCTATTTTCCTCCTCTAAAACCTAGGTGCATCTTATGGTGTGGACCCCAGACCCACCTAGGTTTTAGAGGAGGAAAACAGGGGGAAAAATTTTGAAGCAAAAAATGTGGTAAAAAGGTGTGTCTTATAGTCCAAAAAATACGGTATATCAGTCTATATATATGAACTTAGAAACATGTCTGTGATATCCTATTAAATGGGAAGGAAGATTACAGAACTGTGTCAACATACAGGGTGGGGCAAAAGTAGGTTTACAGTGGTAAGTATGAGAAACAGAGTTTATTCTTGTATTATTATTTATTTATTGCATTATTTTTCACACGAACAACTGTAAACCTACTTTTGCCCCGCCCCATATTCCTACCCATTTTGTTCAAACGCACACACGTGTGTTTATATAAACATAGGAAATTGTCTTGCAAGGAAACAACTGTTTACAGTAGGACTATGGAGTTGGAATAGACAAGGGGAGACTTTCATTTTGGGGTATTATTATCTGAGTTTAATAAAACTTTCAAATTACGTAAAAGGAAAGAAAGAGAGAAAAGAAACTCCAAGTTGCTTATGGTCACCAGACATTGGCAACAAACCGAAGATCCTCAAGAATGAACAGGTCACAACAATTGATCAAAGCAGATCAGAAAGGTTAAAGCAAACAAGAGACAGGAGTCAGGAAGGTGAGCTAATTCAAGACCAGGTCATGGCAGGGCAGTGGGGAAGGGCAGAGACATAGGTGACCAGATCGGGAGAGGCATTGCTGATGCTCTGATGTCAAGGCCGCTACCTACAGACCATATGCGTGTGCAGTAGGCTTTGGCAATCAGAAGGAGCCACCTGCAGGTGCACTGTGACTCTGGTCGGGGCAGAAAATGCAGAGCTCAGGTGATGAGGTTTCCTAAGACAGCCCAAGCCTCTGGTTTTCTCTATCCCAGGCCTCCCTCCACAGATCCCTGAGGAAAGAGAAGATAAAGATTCTCAGCCTTTTTCCCACCAGCTCCTTTCACCAACAGTAGTCTTTTTTCTTTGCTCCTTGCAGGACCTCTCACAGCCTTGAGCAAGCTTATTGTTCGCATTGTGAAAGTCTAAGAGGGGATGCCCTATGCATTTCCAAAACAGCATTTGACCACAGAGTAGCTCCTCCATTTAGGCAATATATTTTAGTTGCATCAAGTTTTAATCATACAGTTATAATTTTTCCTTGTGAAGAACTCCAGGCTATCCTGCTGGAGGGAAAGGACACTTGGGAAAAAGGATCTGAAGGATGAGATACCACACAGAGAGAGAAAAATGTGGAAAATGTCTGAGGTGTCCAGCCTTGAGGATGAGGATATCTTGACTCTCCAGTTTGGCCCAGCTTGAGTGCAGCCACGTGAGTGAGCTGGTTGATTCTATGTGGACCAGAGACAAGACAGCTCTGCTGACCCCTCCCTGAAGGTTTGACCTAGAGAATCATGAGCAACAAATGGGGTGGTTTGTTATGCAGCAATAGATGACTGATACATTCTCCCCTCCCACCCTCAATATCTTTCTCCTCCTCACCCAAAGAAGTAGTATATTGAATTTTTTTATCATTGCTTTACTTTTTAAAATAGTTCTATCAGGTATGTCTGTATTTTTGCAATCTATTTATAATTTTGAGCTGTTTTTGAGTTTTATAAATATAGATGCATGCTACATGTATTGTAGGGAGAATGAAATTATGAAATACTCACCCAACGAGATATTATTATGGCAGTGAAAACAAACATTGCCATGTGCAGTATCATGGATGCGTAGTGTAGTATGAAAAAGAGCAAGTTGAAGAAGACAGCAATATAGATCGTTCATCTTTTTATATGATTATTGGCTGTTTCTTCTTTGAGTTTCTGGTTCACATCTTTTATCTGTTTTTCTTTTAGGTTATGTTTTTCTTACTAAGTTTTAGAATTCTTTATAAATTTTAGAAGTGTCCCCAAGATTCAAGTAATTCCTATTATTTGAATAACCTAGAAACATTTCCAAGAATTGAATTTAAAATTACCAAACCAACAAACAAAAGAAGATACTGAAAAAAATGAATAAAATTAACAACAAATTACACAGGTTCTTTGACTTCTTGGCTGAAAATTCCAAGGATCAAAGACCCAACAGGACTTTAAGCTCTATTTTCAGGTATGAGGCTATTTACATAAATCCACAGTGCACAGAGGTTCTATTCATATTTTCTTTGCTACCAATAGGAAATGCATCATTTAACTCAAGATATGGCCCACCCCTTTCAACAGTTCCTAGGCTAGCCCAATGAATTACTGTTCTTTTCAGCAGTGAATTTATATTGCACTAAGGAAAAATAGACTCCTTTAACCCCTGAAGAGTCACATTTCTTTCACTTAGGTCACTTGATAGGGCCATTATAGACTCAGATAAGACATGTGGGACTCTGTTTAATAACGGGCAATTTTCTCATGCCTCTTCATTTATTAAAAGAAATGTATCCATTAGCAGTCATTAGTACATTCTGTCAGGATGCGGGCTAACTTATCCTCAATGGCTTAAGATAAAATGCTTTTTCAAGAAAAATAATGGCATTAATCACTGGGTGGAATAGATAGGGCTTTCTTTGTCATGACCTCTCCCTCCTCCCCCCAGGTGGAATCGGACACTGCTTACCTCTGTCAGAGATCCAGGCCACTTTCTCCCTACCCTGTGAGTCAGCTCCTTGCTCCAGCCTGTGGCCTCTTTGGTGGCAGGCCACTATCCACAGGAAATAAAGGAAGCTCCTCATCCATCACAGCGAGGAGCCTCAGAATGCTTCAGAATGCTCAGAATGCTTGCTCTCTAATTCGTCCAAGGGAGGAAAAGGAAGGAGCCGCCTCACTTAGCAAACAGTCTCGTTTGAACGGACTCTGTTTCAGCAACAGGAAGCAAATCACATTAGAGAAATAATCCACCTCCTGGAGCTCCACACTGAAAATGATCTCCTTTCTGACCTTTCCTTTGAAACATACGCTCTCTGGAAAATGTAGTTCAAGGAGGGAGGTGCAGGAGAATGTGTGTATGTGTGCATGTTATAACAAGATCACCATTAAAGCAAGTTTTCTGTGTAGCTTTCTAATTAAAAACCTCCAAGTTTAATTAGTGAAAAGTTTTCATGTCCTAAACATGGGTATATCTCCAGGCTCTGCCTTTTTCTTACTTCCTCCCTCTGAGGTCACATCCCTTCCCATAGGCATTGATAATTACAGCCATAGCGATTAAGATATCTTCAGGTGAAAGTAATAAAATAGCAACTAACAGAGACTTAAATTACAAAGACGTTTAATAAACTCATGTGGAACAGGAAGTCTGGAGGTAGGCAATTCCAGACTTTATTCCGCAGCTCAGCAAACACGCACCGGAGACCAAAGGTTCTTACCATCTTTCTGCTCTGCCACCCTTGGCCACCTCTCTCAAGACGTCCAGTCTCTCTGACAGTGTCACAAGCAGGAAGGAAGGAGATGGAAACAAAATGGGCCTTCTCTTCAAGGAAGTCTCTTTTATCAGGAAGGAAAGCCCTTCCCAGAAACCCCTGAGTCTCACTGGCCAGAACCCCTTGACCAATCAAAAGAAAATGAGTACCATATTCTGACTTAGGCCAATCCTGATTTATCCTCCGTATATGGGCAGTTGCAAACCAAACAAGTGGGAACAGCTATTAAGGAGGCAACAGCTCCCAGATCCTATTTTCAACCCTGACTGTTCACACTTCCAGTTACATCTTCCCAAATGCCTGTTGCGGAGCAATGTTTTATTGTCCTGTCCCCTCAAAAAAGTCTGTCAGGGAACAAATTTCTTATGTCCTCATCCTGGCTCCCTTATCTGCATTTCCTGACTTGTCCAGTGGTAGTTTCATTCGCCCATCATAGAAGCCGTGAATCTCAGACTCACTTTGATGGCCTCTGTGTCTGGACTTCCTTATCCAGTTTGGTCCCCAAGAGCAGTCAGTTCTTTGCCTCTCAAATGTCACCCACGCTGGCTCATTATTTCCACTCTTCTTGCCGTTCCTTCAGTCATGTCCTTTCCAGTTGCACACGGACCACTTCATTTCATCTGGAATGGGCCCCAGACTTCCAGGGACATGCACTCTGCCACCAGGTTCACCCTCTTAAAGCCTGCAGTCCTCATCTGTCCCTTGTCTAGGACAAGGCTCCCATATGCCTACCAGAGGAAAAACCAAACTTGTCAGTTCGGGTTTTAAGATTTTTCTACAACATTACCTTTTGAAAAAGATTCCCCATTGTTCTCTGCTCCAGCCAAACTGGTCAATTTATTGTTCCCTAAAATATGCTTTATATGTTCTCATCACAACACATTTGTCCACACCATTCCCTCCAAAAAGGATACCTTCCTGCTTTCTCTCTCCTAACTGAATCCTACTCGGCCAGGTGCTGAAATCTTCTTAAATCTCTTAGGCTACAATGAGTGTTTTCTCTTCTGAAATCTTACATGCTGGTAGAATTATAAGTTGATTTTTAAAAAGAAACTTTAGGGTTAAGTAATTAGGTAGTATAGCTCTGCTGTGGCCATATTACTGGGGCTTATGCCACAATAATTCCTCCATGGTAAAATAATGACATAATACCCACTGCTGCACACTGAGAAAAGTTTTCCAAATACTTCATTCTGAAGCTTAAACTTCAAAAAGTTCAGAGCCCTTTTTAAAAGATAAGGATAGTAGCCTTCACACTCAAACAGGGCTGAAACAGATTTTTCAAAAAGTATCAGGGAATCTATACAATCCAATGTCATCTAGCAGTGAAGAAACCATTCATTCATTCATTTGTAGCCAGGAGGTTGCAATTTTATTGCCTGACAGCTGCCACCAGAATTCTTGGCAGGTGAACTCTCTATATTTAGGAAAATACCTTGACAAATTGCATGGGGATAGTGAGCGAGGTTCAGACAGAATTTGACTACACTATTTGTATCAAGGTGGAATGCTTATGTTTAGGTAAGTGGGAGACATCTTCTTAACCATTTCCTCATAAAGAAACACCAAACCACTTGAAAAAAATGGCAAGTTATCAAGACAGAACCTGGAGTAGGAAACCGGAAGACAGACAGAATCATTTTCTGTTCAAATATTTTATAAAAATTAAAGCAAAAGAGTAGGAGGCCTTGGGCTTAGCTGTTAACATCAGGTGAAGGTGGGACCAAGTTGCCCATATGGCTTCTCTGAAGGAAATTGTCAAATTATAGTTTTTGTTGCTGTCCACAGTTTATAAGCCCACCAGAAATTCTGGCTTTGCCACTTGGAAGCTTTATCAAAACTCTCTGAATTTATTTATTCATTTGGAAGACAAAAGAGGAAGGTCTATTTCATATCCATGCCTGTTCTGTATTTTATTTTCTATATTGTACATATACAATTATCTTTCATACAACTGAGTTCTCATTTTTTGATTCACATTTTGTTGGTAAAATTGTCTATATCAGCAGCGACGCTTTTGGTTGTAAGTAACAGAAAATTCCATTTCAACAGACTCATTTCCTAAAGGAGATTTATTGGTTCCTATGCTGGGTAGCTATTGGGTGCAGTGCCATCAGCCTCCAAATCTGCCTCTGTATGATGTGCTTGTTGCCCTCCTTTTGTGGGTTGGCAAAATCCTCAGGCTGGCCGCATGGTGACTGGAGTATTCCTGGTCTTATAGTCTGGCTGTAGCAATGTTCATGAGAAGTGGCACCTGTAACTTCTGGTTCAGTAACACTACTCTTAAAAGCAGGAACCCTCTCTCTCTATCAAACTTGCAGTCTTATCTCATTGGCCAAAATTTGGTCACATGACCACTTCGGAACCAATCCCCTCAGCCTAAAGAATGCTGCACACCGATATCTAAGGTTTAGATTCCTCAACCACTCTCTGTGATGAGGGGGCAGGGTTACTCACAAACCAGTCAAGCCCACACTGCAACTAGAGGCAGAATCGACTTCCTTAAGCCTCATGCCTGCATGGGGGAGAGGTATCCCCGGGGAAAAATCAGGGTGTGGCCAGAAATGGGCAAGAGGAAGTAGATGCTGGTCAGGCATCTTCCAAGTTTGTTCTGTACAAAATGATAGGCTACCTGTCTCATCCCGGAGACCACTGAACAGGATGCAGCCACGTCTTATAACCAAAGGCCATAATGTTCACAGAGTTCAAGTCTGCCAGATCTTTATCTAACAAAGTCTAAAATTTTCCACAAGGAAATGAGAAACATGTAAACAATTACAGCTCTGTGGGTAATTATACATCAGCATACGTGAAACCAATTGTTTCCACTCCATGTGCGATACTAATCAGCTTAATTACATGGGAGGAAAAGAAGAACCAAAACTGTGCTAGTATTTCATCAGAGCAAAACAAAAGAAGCTGAAAAATATACTTTCTTCAAACAGAACCATAGACAAGATATTGGAAAGGATCAATCAGAAATGA
This sequence comes from Anoura caudifer, assembly GCA_004027475.1. Lineage (NCBI taxonomy): Eukaryota > Metazoa > Chordata > Mammalia > Chiroptera > Phyllostomidae > Anoura > Anoura caudifer. The sequence goes on along the minus strand of PVKU01000359.1, from coordinate 490,032 downwards.
AATGGTTATTAATTGCTTTTTTCCCCTCCACCGGAGGAACACTTAAAAAGTTGGAAAATACACTCTCTTTAGATAGAAAAATAGATATAATGTTGGAAAAGATCAGTCAGGGACTGAGCAGTTTTTAATTGTCAATCTTTAATATCCATTTGTATTCTGCCATCAAGAGTACCCTCGAAATTCACTTAATGCTTTCAAAATACTATGTTTATCAATTTTGTGGGTGTGGTGGGCAGCCTGTCAATCCCTCCTTGTTTGGGGCTCAAATCAGCTGCGGAGTATAACTGATCCATTCTTCCCACAAAACATCTATTGAGGGCCTTTGAAGCGCCAGGCCGCCCCGTGTCTGTGGCATGGTTGCACGGTCAGCAGGCCATCTTTCTTCCCTTTCAGAGGAAGAGGGTGCCTTGGAGACCATCATCCAATGTTCCCAGGGGCGTTAGATCCTTCTTTTGAGCAGCCTCGATCCTTTCTCTGATGTCCGCTCAGAATGGTCACTGATTTATTAAACTCCCACCACCAACAAATGCTGTGTGGGAAGATAAGAGAAAAATCATTAACAGAGCTTGAGCTCCTGAGAACCTCACAATTTTCCTGATATACAGCACCACTAGGAAAGGAAGAAGAGCACATACATATCAAAAAGTTGATGCACTGAGACCCAACATACATGTAGTGCAAGAATAAAATATGTCTTCCAGTTCCCAGGTTAACACGGTGAGTGTGCAGGATGGGAAGGGAGAATGGTATGAAAGGGACTCAGTGCAAATGAATGGGGAGAGAAAAGGCTAACCAGTGGAAGGCCTTGGATATCAAAGATAAGATTAGACCCAGTGAGCTAAGGAAAAGGGAAATAGTCCACGTCTCAAAAGCTTCTTCCCCACCCCTCAAATAGGCATGCCTACTGATGCAGCCAATGTCCTGTAGCAGAAAGAGTAAATAAATAAAGCCTTTGGTGTCCAGCCGACCTGGAGTCAAATCCTGGCTCAACCACTGAGCCATGTGACCTTGGGAAAGCTATTTATCCTCTCTGAACCTCAGTTTTCTCGTGTAAATAAGAAAATGAAGTCGATCTCTAAAGTTGTGCTGTCCAGTGTGATAGCCATCTGCAGCTTGGCATGTAGCTAGTCCCAAATCCTATGTAGTATTAAGTATGATATACATACCCAGGTCTGGAAAAGTGGGTATGAAAAAAGAAAAAGAAGAAAAAGACCTCATAATCCTTTACACTTATGTGCTGAAATAACATTGGCTATATTGGATTAAAGAAAATGCATTAACAAAATTAATTTTATATGTTTCTTTTTACTTTTCTTAGTGTAGCTGGTAAAAAAATTGAAATTGCCCAGTCATAATGTTAGGCAAAGTAGGAAACAATATTTTTCTCTAATGGAAACTGGAAGAAGGGCTTTATTCCCTTAATGTCTTTAAAATTAGTGAGTATGGTCATTTGTAAGCATGACCACAATTTCTATCCATGCCCTTTGGTCTAGACTTGTTACTTGCTTTGCCAATGGGACTTTAGCAAATATGATGCAAGCAGAGGCTGCCAAACCGCTTATGCATCAGGGCCTACTCTCTCGCTGCTCTTGGGGACCTGGCAGCCAACACAAAGCACATAAGGCAAGCTAGTCTGCTGGATGATGATGCACAGCCAAGTTTTCCACTTCCTGCACTGACAGGGAGTCAGTCGATCACTACACACAGAAATGAGGCCATTTCTAGACCCACCAACCCTACCTGCACTGGTCCAACTGACCCATGCATACAGTCATAAGACATAATAAATGTTTATTGTTTTAACAAAAGTTTTGGGAAGTCTTGTGCAGCAAAAGTTGACTGGTAGAGTATGGATGGGTTGATGACAACCACGATATTAGTAGAATCTTCACCAGAGTCTGGGGAAAGATGGAAGCTGGTAAAGTTCAGTTAATCTGGTCTCTGGTGGGGGGTGAGCTTTGCAACGTCATATATGCACATGCATGTACACACAGATACACAGACATATACCACACATGTGCACATACCATACACACACAGACAACTCAGACAAAAATTGGAAATGTTGGTCCAGAATGATTGAAGATCTCACCCAGGGTTTTCTAACCCTTTTTGACATAAAGACCTCTTTCTCTGATGGCAAAACGCCCGGACACCTGTACTGTTCTGGTGATTGTTTATTAATATCTGTTGATGGGAACAGATATAATGCTCACAGTAAGTACCTTTTGGTACTTACATGACTTTACAAAATTGAGCTAAAGGAGGGCTTTCTAGATGGATCGGTTAGAAAATGGTGCCACTTCCTAGGGCTGGCTCAACCTCGCAGTATGACAAATGGCTCATGGAAAGGAGTTGGAGCTGGTTTTCAGCCCTTATATGAGTCCCCTCAGCTGGGTGCCCTTGAGCAGAAGAAAATTGTTCCAATTATAGGGAGCCCCTGATGATCCAAAGACACTATGGATTCAGTAAGGCTTTGAAATAAAATTGTGTTGGCTCCATAACAATGGTGCATGGGTGAATCTGAAAAACAGTCATCCTTTATTCTACCGACAGAGCTTTGGGAGTTGAAAGCAATCCAGGGATTTCTCACCATAACTTTACTCCTCCCCAAGGGTCTGTAGTCCACAGCCAGCTTAAGACCACTCAAGACTGTGTCCAACAGCCACCAGGGGACAATGTCAGAACTGGACATCGCCTCTCTTTGACCCCAAAACCCAGTTCACAGCTGCAGGTCAAGTGTGAGAATTGAGGAAGGAGGTACGGTGACACCTTACCACTTTACCCCAACAAATAAATCACATGATTTGGTGCTAAATAACCCCCTTCACATTTTGTTCGCATATTTTCTATGTGGAAAAAATGCTTGCAGATGAATAATCTTAACATAAAAGTTTGAGTTATTCATAACCCTTAGTTTCAGCCTTGAGTTCATTTAGCCACTAAAGTATTCCAGTGTAACCAAAACGTACCACCACAAGCTGCCTCAGTGCTATCAAGTTTTTCCCTTAAAAGGGCAAATTGCCACAGGTGGGCATTGGAACACTATCCAGCCAGACACTGAGGTAAAGAAAATAGCAAAATATGTCTTCACGTCTGTTCACTGTTCTCTTAAGGCTGCGTGATCCTTTGTAATAAGGCCTTTCGTTTATATAAGGTAGTCACTTTCTTAAGGCCCTTTCATTAAACCGCAAATATTAAACCACAGAACAATTTATTACTTTTTTATTGATTTCAGAGAGAAAGAAAAAGAGGGAGAGGGAGAGAGAATTTCTTACTCCACTTATTTATGCATTCATTGTTTGACTCCTTTATGTGCCCTGACCAGGGATTGAACCCATAGCCTTAATGTGTAGGGACGATGCTCTAACCAACTGAGCCACCCACCAGGGCAGAAATACCATACTTTTTAAACTTTTTGGTTAACCCATGCCAGTGGTGTACTAGGTGTTTAACACTGGATCTCCAAGTGAAGAGCCCGATGTGCCGCCCTGGCCAGTGTTCATGTGATGTCACTACATTCAGGCCCAGAAGACGTGTCCGGCAGCACAGCATCAGTTCCTGCTTATGCCATTCGGATACAATGGATATAACCTCAAGGACATGATAACAGAAAAATGATTAGGAAGTTAATAATTTTGAGTATGTATTCCCTTTGTTTTTAAATATAATTTATTTCATTGTAAATGTATATAATTTAATTTTTAATGGTGGTTGCATTTAATAAACAGTTCGCCAAATTCCTGAAAATTTAACCATTGGTTTCTCCCGCCAATAGGAACCAACTCCTTTCAAGTTATTTGAAATTTAAAATAAAATAAGCATCACCCCTAGGGAACATAGCTAGTTGTATGCTTATAACCGCCCTAATACCACTGTGCCCAACCAATACAAACGTTTTGAGAATTTTTTTCTATTGCACAACTGAATGAATAGCAATTTGTGAATGGCCTAAAACTCAAAGTGAAGCACTAGAGCCATGGCTGAGGACTACTGATATAATTAAGGTAGAAGGTGATTGAGCATCGTTCATACAACCTTCCTAAAGTACTGAACGAAGAAAACCCACCCTCCTCTTGCAAAAAAGAGAGTACTTTTGGTCTGAATTATTCAGTTTGGCTATTGGTCAAACTCAACAGGATAATTATGCAAATCTGACTTTGCTTGGTCCTGTGCTGGCCTAAGTTTTAGGTGTGGGAAATAAGATGTTAGCACTAGGAAAAACAGCAAACAGTCCGGTGCCACCACTTTACAGATGAGGAAACTAAGCAGAACCAGGACTAGAGTAAGGCGAATGAGACACCTAAGGTATATCATTTAAGAAGGCACGCATTCTCAGGATTGAGCAAATAGTCAGCCCTTGCCGTGTCTCCTTCAATTATGTGTGCCTCATTTGCCTCCCCCCTTGTTCCGGTCTTGCAACAAATGGCCAAAGAGGCCAAGTTTTCCTGACTAGTTGGCATCAAAGCTGAACTAATACTGGTCCTCTCTAACCCCAAGTCTGGCATCTTCTCCCTATTGATGGCTGCCTTCAGCTGTGCCTACCCTTTCCAAGGAAAGGCCTTCAAAACTAAGCAGGAAGTTTCATGCATCCTGAGGGAGTTTTAAACATTTTAATACCTGGGTCCCACTCTCTGAGATTTTAATTCAATTTTTCTGGGATGGGCCCCGGCATCATTTTTGTGTTTTTGCTTTTAAAGTTTTTCTACAATTGTTAGCTGAAGCCAAGGTTGAGAACCATTGCATATTAACAATAATAGTAATAACTCTGCTAGTAAGAGACCATGTTAGGTAAGGAGGAACAGGTTTCATTTATGCCATGGTGTTGAACATCAGTGCTTGTGTCCTTTTTCGTTGTTCTTGTTACATCAGTGTATTCTTTGCATCCATAAAGAATTATCCTGAGTATAAATAAATAAATAAATAAATTCTCAGGGAGCCCCTTAGCCTGGATAAGGACCCTGGGCCTGATTTGCTCACGGCACAGCAACCCTAAGAGCACGGCAAGACCTCAGGCACCACAGGGCAATAATCGCAGTGCTCCAGCAGGCTGGACTTCTGCACTCTCTGTGGGAAACATACTTGTAAGGTAAATCAATACGCAGACAAGGAAATGCTTATCATTCTTAAAACAGAAAGCCAACAAACTATTTGTAAGTCTTTACAAAATTATTTTGAATAGAGACCTTGACCAAATGATAATTTTGCTCATTCACAAATCACTCCTCCTGTTGATTGAAACACAGAAATTCTAGGCATAGCATGATTGTACCTTTTACATCCGTGTTTGTCAGGGGTTTGAGAGTAAGAGGTCTGTGTTACTCCACATCGTGGCCAGGTGACTCAGCTGGTTGGATGGTCATCCCATACATCAAAAGGTGTGAGTTTGATCCCCAGTCAGGGCATGTGTGGGAGACAGCCAATCAATATTTCTCTCTTACACCCATGCTTCTCTCTCTCTCTTTTTCCCTTCCTCTCCCTCTAAAATCCATAAAAACATATCCTCAGTGAGGATTTTTAAAAAATTTTAATATTCTAAAATATAGGCTTTTCAATAACACAGGCATACCTGGGAATCTCTATTTTACTCAAGAGAAATGTAAACTCTATCAATCAAGCTGCGGTGGTGCTCACCTGATTATAGATGCTTGGGAGAAAAGAAAATGGGGAATTTCACTGTAAGTAACTTACATCTCAATTGTTAAAAAAAAAAATGAACACAGGGGTGGGCGCAGTTATTGAATAAATGTCTGCTAAGTAAAAAAACACAGGGAGACTTTTTCATTTTGTCAAATTGGAAGGCTTTCACTCTCTAAATAAAACAACTTGATTAGTCTCAGTTACTAAAATAGCTCCTCTGAGGCATTGTTTGTACTGCAGCCCAGCATCTCCTTTGCTCTGAAACTTAAGACCTGCTCAGCTGTCTGTGCAAGCATGGATGCCCTGTTCTCAGCACAAGCTATTTATCTTCAAGGACCAGCAAAATCTGGTATTAGAAATCATGGCATCACACAGTATAATAAATAACCTGTGAATTTAAATGCAATAATGATAGTTAATAAAAACTGAATGTTTGTCATATGCCAGATACTTATGTAATACACATAAGGATTCTTTGAAGTAAATAAAATGATCTTTTTTTTAACAGGACCACTCTGGCTGTTATATTGAAAACAGACTGCAAGGGATGGGGATGAGGTGTGGGCGTAAAAAAGAGTGGAAACAGGGAGATGTATTAGGAAGCTGTTGCAATATCTAGGAGAGAGGTGATGATGGCTGGATCCATAGGAAAGGTGGTGGCGGTGGTAAGACGTGGTTGCATTTTGGATGTTTTGAGGATAAAGTCCACAGTCTTTACCAATGGGTTGGATTTGGCTGTTAGAAGAGACAAGAGTGCCTCATAGGTTTTGAGCTTCTGAACACCTAAAAGGATAGAGTTGTCACATCCTGGGATGGGGAAGATGGAGGAGGATAAGATTTCAGAGGATAGGAGGTCAAGGGTTCAGCATGCTAAATGTGAGATGTCAACTTGCCACCCAGTAGGTGGCAAGGGTTTTCAAATGGGCTGTTGGATAGATGGGTCTGGAACTCAGAGGAGGGGTCAGACTTGGAAGTGCAGATCTAGAGATATGACACTGAATACATCATTGTTGGATGAGGAAGGTGGGAAAGAGAGGAGCTAAAGGCTGGAATTAGGGACACTACAACTTTTGGAGGTCAAGGAGGGAGGGAGGAATCAGCCAAGGAGAGCTGAGAAGGAGCAACCAACAATGTAAGAGGAAAACCAGGAGAGAGTGGTGCCCTGGAATCCGAGGGACTAGAGTGTATCAATAAGGGAAATATTTACTGGGTCAAGAAGACACCAGAGGTCAAACCTGTAGTGAAGCAGCCAGAGGACTGAGTGACCAGTAGGCCTCCCTGGGCCCTAGTCCAAGAGGCCATTCTTCCTTCCTCCCTGCCACCTTGCCCATTTCTACCTCCATCACGTATCACATTCCCCTATAATCAGTTCCCTTGTCTATCTGGAGGTCTCTTGGTCATTTCAGTATTTCCAGTGCCCAACAAATGCTCAATAAATGTTTGTTGAATAGATAAAAGATGAATGAGTAAGTGCTTAGTGATGAGGGCTGAACCTGGGAGAAGCTCAAATGTCTCCCGTCCCCAGTACCCAAGGAAAAGGTATTCTTTCGTCTTCAAGTGCCACAGGGTCTGGGGTGAGCTGGGACCACTCGTATTGGCTCACATGAACTGATTGTTGTATTTTCAGGAATTCTGAGAGCTGGCTGTCAAACACAGCCACAATTAAAAACCAAATTATAGAAACTTACATATAAATAAACACAGTATATTAAAAACAAAGGGGAAATCCTCAAACTTCTCCACTCCCCAATTATTTTACTGCATTTTCTATGCTCTTGAGTTTCTTTATATCTACTATATCCGGACAGTGGAAACAGAATACAGTGGTGTGCTACTTACTGCTCAGCCCTTCCCAACGTCACATTCAGTGACCTCACATTGGTAGCTTGAAATAGATGATGATAAGAGTACTTATGCTATCAAAAGGAGCAATTTCTGCAAGTCAGGACTTCTTTCTACCCCACCCCTGGTCCAGCTTGTTGTTAAACATTTACCATCTCACCACAGGTTATACATTTTCCCCCAAACCTCCTGCAAGCAATCTTTCTCAAGCAGGGGGGTGGGAAGAAATCACTAAATTCTCTCAAAAGCAGCATTTTCTTCTCTCATTTTCCATCTTCCACTGGTGTGGACTCCAGGTGGATGCCAGGTGGACAACACGACCGGTGGATTAACTGAATTTTTCTTTCCCTCCCACCAGTGGTTGGACGGGGTGCAGACAGCCTGTGTTTTGCACCATCAATCACCCTGCAGCCTCTTCTGCTGGGTTCTTCTGGGGAAAAAAAAAAAAGTTTAGACTTCTGAAAATCACTCTTTACTATTTAACTGTGTCAGCAGCAAAGCTGGTTATGAAACGTGTGTCTGGATTGGAAATGTGGGAATAAACTGCCAAACTTTAAAGAACTTTCTAAAAAAGTATCTCGTAAATGTGGAGAAGAGTAGGATTATTCCCTTCGAAAGCTATGACTTGAGCCTGATTCCTCTCCAGGTCGCTTTCCAGCTCCCTGATGATGCAATTTATCTCCCCGCTGGAATGCATTATGCTCTCTTTAAAGACCCAGAGTTAATGGAATGCTGAGAAAATCAATCCCTTCTTATTATGCAGTCCTGCTGTTTGGTAAATGGAAAGTGTATTCTTTCCCTTTCTAAGTAGGCAGAAATAAGCCCTGGGAGACACCTTGATTATAACCCACACTTGTCCTGAATGAGAGTCCACACACTGGATCTATGCTTAACATACATTTAATTTAAAAAGTCCAGATACATATCCACTTACAACTCAATGAGGAGATCTCTTTGTGTATATGTATATATATATATATATATATATATATATATATATATGTGTGTGTGTGTGTATATATACACACACACATGCACACATACAAGGTTTGCCCAGAAAAAGTCCAACCATTGCTGATATGACGAGAACAGCTTGCATGACATCAATGTAACCTGGCAGCCAAGAAGAGTAGACTGGAATGAGCAAGTGTGAACAATGACCACTTCACTGTACTAGTCAGTGGGGTACTAGATGCTGTTGAGTGAGCATGTGTACTGCATGGCCATCACATTCAAAATGACTGAGCAAGTAGAGCAACAAATCTGCATCAAATTTTACATTAAGCTTAAACATTCCTCTGTTGAAACTATTCAGATGATTCAGAAGCCTGCAGCTATGGGCAACTGGTGATTGGCAGCTCCATCACGACAATGTGCCCCCTTATGCATCATGTCTCTTACAGAGTTTTTGTGTGAAATGTCAAATCACCCAGGTGACTCAGCCCCGCTACAGCCCAGATTTGTCTCTCTGTGACTTCTGGCTTTTCCCAAAACTAAATAACCTTTGAAAGGGAAGAGATTTCAGACCTTCAGTGAGATTTAGGAAAATACAGTGGGGCAGCTGATGGCAACTGGGAGAACTGTGTGAGGTCCCAAGGTGCCTACTTTGAAGAGAACTGAGGCATCACTGTCCTATATACAATGTTTCTTGTATCTTGTATCTACTTCAATAAATGTCTGTATATTTCATATTACATGGCTGGATATCTTCTGGACAGGCTTCATATATCTTTCTTGTTCTCTCCTTTGAAGACAGGACATGTCATATGTAAGGCTTTTTGACATCTAACGTCCATAATATTATGTACCATTTATTAAGCACTTACCATCTGCCAGGTATCACGCTGTAAACATACTTTTTAAAAACCACCTCATAAGGTAGTTTATACATTGTTGTCCCCATTTTGTAGTTGAGTAAACTACTGAAATAAATATACTGAGTTCACTATAAGGAGTGGAGTCTGGATTTCAATCCAGTTCTGTTTCATTCCAAAATCAGGCCACTAAACACTGAGTTCCATGCTAATGATCATGTCTCAGAGCTAGAACCGAATGAAAGCTATGGGCAATTTCAGGCTAACAGTGAGAAAATATAGCCATGTGATAAGATGCTGAGCTCCATGATGTTGGAGGTATCCAAGGAGAAATTGAAAGAACACTTCCCAGTGAAGACTTCCCAATACAGCAGGCTTCTTGTTTTGAGAAGAATGGTCAATCAAATCTGTTGCTTCCCAAAGCTGATTGTTCACCAGGGAAACAGAGCACATATTTTTGGTAAGAAAGCAGATGTGTTCTGCAAAACTAGATTAGAAATGAGGACCAGAAATGGGCCATCATGAGGAAGGACTGCTTTTAATTCCATGCAGTAGGCTGGGCTTCTCTGAAAATAATGACCTTCTCTCCATGAGGCTATTATGGAAAAGCTGATGACCACACCGAAAGTTCTTTTTGCCTCTACCCTTGTTCAGGATTTTGTTATCTCCCACCTGTAGTTTTGCCCCAGTTTCCTAACTGATCCCTCCTCCATTCTCTCTCAAACCTAGCCCATCCTCACACTGATCTGAGTTATCACCACCACCACCCAAGCCGATCTTTTCATTCTCTTGCTTAAAGACCTCTTAGCTTACACTGGCAGGTTGAGTTCCCAGGGAAGCAGAATGAAACAGAGAATAGCATGTTTAATATTTATTAAGAAGAGCTCTTGAATTAACCCTTGTGAGGAAGAGAGGGAAGGAGGCAGGGTTGGCCACATGGAGAAGTCACTGCAACAAGGCTGTGGCTAATCAACGGGGAGTTCTGAGGCTGGGATGGTCCTTCAGGGGTCTGAAGTGGAGTGAGATTGACAGTCATTATACTCCTATGTAGACCAGTCATTGGTTTTAGGCTGCCCAGGAAGTTGGCACGAAGGTGTCTATAAAAGAGAGTGGAAGAGGGCTAGGAGTGAGGGTCATCTGCTAGCAGCACTTCCTAAAACCAAAAAAATAAGCTCTTCAGTCCTGAAAGAGGGGATCCAGGTGGCCTGACACCATTCACTGCACTCTCCTACACCAACATCCCCTTTGCATGCCCCACAAGGCCCTTCACAGTTGGGCCCCTGCTACCTTTCCAGCCCCATCTTTCTCTATTTCCCATGGTCTAACCCAGGTACATTACACTTCCCAGGGAATTCTTGAATGTGCTGCCACTTCCCTGTTTTGCACAAACTATTCCTTTTTGCTAGGATGTCCTTACAAATTGCCACAAACTTGGTGGCTTTAAACAACACACATTTATTCTCTTACAGTCATGGGGGTCAGAAGTCCAGCACGAGTTTCACTAAGTTGAATCAAGGTGTCAGCAAGGCTGTGCTTCCTCAGAAATCTCTGGGGAAGGATCAGCTTTCTTGTCTTTTGCAACCTCTAGAGCTGCATTCTTTGCATCTCTTGGTTTATGGTTCCTCTCTCCATCTTCAAAGCCAGCAGCAAAGTAACTTGCCTCATTGTCCCCTTGACTTAGGCTACTGCTAAAATCTACCTTTATCTCTTTCTTATAAGGCTACTGTGATTGCATTTGGGGTCTACCTGGATGATACAGGATAATCTCCCCATCTCAAGACACTCAAGCACACCTGTAATTCCCTTTTGTTGTATAAGGTAAGAGTCCCAAGCTCCAGAGAGTAAGATCTGGATATCTTTGGGGGCCATTATTTAGCCTTCTATATCTGCCTTGATCCATGTATCTCTCTTTCAAGTCCCCGCTCAATTATCACCTCTTCTGTGGAACTCGCCCTCACACTCTCAGGTGGAGTGAATTGGCACCCACCTCTTATTCCTCTGCACTTTGTCCATGTCTTTATTCTATCAGTTACTCTGTTTTGCTATGATTCTTTCATGAAACAATGAATTCATTCATTCCTTGAGCATCTTCTACTTGCCAGGCACTGGTCTTAATTCTTGGTGTTAAAGCAGTGAACAAATGGAGCAAAAAGCCCTGCTCTTGTCTAGCTTCTATTCCAATGAAGGTAGACAAACAATTTTAAAAATTAAAATAAATACTGTGTGAAAAAGAAATAAGTTAATAAGACAAAAAATAGGGCATAGGAAATTGGGGATGCAGCAGGGGAAGGTAGAAATAATTGCAATTTAAAACGGGTGGGGTTAAGGAAGTCCTCATTGAAATGGTGACATTTTGAGTAAAACCTTGAGGGAAATTTGGATGGATATCTGGCTGAAGAGCTTTCTAGGTAGAGGGAAGAACAGATGCAAAGGGTCTTAGGCTAGAGCATGACTCATGTGTTCAGGGAGCAGAGAGAGGAGTTCCTGGAGATTTTTGAGAAGAGTGATGTGATCTGACTTTGTCGGGATAAGTGGTCCCAGGGCTGTCACATACAGCCACACAGGGTGCACATTCCACAGCACAGTCTAGGGGGCTCTTTTTACACTTAGTCCATTCACATAGACTGTATCATGTAACAAAGCAACTCCAATGGCCATTGCCTGCAATGAAATGCAGGAGATGCCAGGGTGGAAGCAGGAAAACCAATTAAAAGACCTTATAATAATCCAGGCAATTTATCTACTTCCAGGCCTGTTGCATCCCCAAAACCTATACAGTGCCTGGAAAATAGTAGGCATGCAAAGAATAAGTGACTACATTTTGCACCACAGTGTAAATCTTCTTTGTTTGCCAGGGCACTCACTGGTTACATTCTGCATTCATAGTCCTTGAATAAAGGGGTAGACCAGATGATTTTTCAAATCTAAAGTTCTGTCGACCCAACTGCCACCTGGACTTCCCCACTAGGATGTCCCACTGCCATCTCCAGTTCTACATGTCCAAACTGAATTCATCCCTTTCTCTCCTCTGCACCTGAAAAAACTGCCTCCTTTCTTTCCCCACCTAGGTTCGAAATCTGTTATCTTTACTGATCTGGTCTAGGTTCAAGTCCTGGGACATCTTCTCTTTAAATTTCACTGCCCATAACTCAATCCTGTCCTCACAACATCTTCCCCAGAGCCCACGACAGCCTCTCACTCTCCCCTCAGTCTCTATCTGCTACCAAGTTCCTGCATCTTGCCGTCCTTCCCCACACCTGGGATACTCTCAGGTCCTTTACTCCACCTCCCGGACCTACCTCCAAGACCAAGTTCTTTCTTAGTCTTTACTGGCCCCATGTCTCCACGACCTCATCCTCCTCAAAATTCCTCTGTCTTTTATGATCTGGCACTTGGCAATATCTAGAGAGAAGGTAATGGTTTGGGGGGAAAATGCAAGCTTTGGAGGCAGACAGATGAGATTCAAACCCAGCTCAGCCACTTCTAGTGTGTTATGTTGGGAATTTATTCATCCTCTCTGGGCCTCAGTTTCTTCACATTAAAACTTTTTTAAAAGATTAAAAATTTTAAAGTCTACTTCCTAGACCTGTATGAACATCCAAAGATAATGTTGACAAAGCTCTGAGTATGCATTAGGCATTCAATAAATGCTGATTCCTTCTTTCCTGTCTGCTTGTCTCTCGCTCACAGTTCCACTGCCTGAAGCTGGCATTTTGATTCCTTTCCTTACTGCCCTATTACATTTAGTTGTAATTTTATTCATAAATGTATGTTAGTAATACACGTATTCCAGGCCATGGCAGCCCAGGTTAGAACACAAGATTATGGGAAGCCCTTTCTCAGTAATTATCTACTGGATGTGCATAAAAATTATCTGTACAATTGTTCATGTCAACTTTTTAAAACTTATCTGAATATTTACCACCTATTCTACAGTAGAAAAGTATAGTATAATTAACTTCCATGTGCCTGTTACTCAGCTCCAATAATTGTCCATTCTTAGCCAGTTGCGTTTCATCTATCCCCTACTCTCAGTTTTTATTTATGGAATATTTTAAAGCAAATCTCAGATATCATTTTATTCTACTCATAAATAATTCAGTAGTTGTCTCTACTATGTAAGGATTCATCTTAGTTTGCTAAGGCTGCCATAACAAAACACGATAGACTCAGTAGCTTTAACAGTATTTAGTTTCTAACAATTGTGGGGTCTAGAAGTCCAAGATCAAGGTGTCAGCAGGTTTAGTTTCTCCCAAGGCCTCTCTCTCTGGCTTGCAGATAGATGACCACCTTTTCTCTGTGCCCATGTATTCATGGGTATCTCTTCCTCTTCTTATGAGAACAGCAACTCTGTCGAATTAGCATCCCACCCTTCCTTATGATTTCATTTAACTTTAATTATCTCTTTAAAGGCCCCATCTCCAAATACAGTCACATTGGTGGTTAGGACTTCGACATATGAATTCTGGAGTGATGCAATTCAGTTTATAACAGCCTTTTTTAAAAAAACCTGATCATAAATCATTATTATACCTAAAATAATAACTGCTTAATATATCTAACATTCTGTTCATGTCCAAAATTTCTCAGTTGCTGCCAAAACATTTTTTAATGGTTTGTTTAAATTAAGTTTCAAAAGGTGGAGCATTCTTTTAGAAATGCAGATTCCTAGGCCCACTCTAGAGTTGTGATTTAGCTTGAGTCTTGCTGCCTCTTCAGCAGGCAGCCTCTGGGTTCATATTTTTTAACAACTATTTTAATCCAGTGGACCTTTGGCCATAACATTTCAATTAGAACTGTGTCAACACTGATAGATTTCCATCAAGAAAGTAACTTCCAAAACATGTCATTAAGTAATGAAATTCATTGATCAGTTTTCCCTAGAACCCAATTTGTTTCCAGTTTTTACCATTTTATTATAGTTTATTGAAATTCTTTCTATTGCCATCAAATCTTTTTCTGTTTAAATTTTACAATAAAATTTGATTCATCATCAGTTTTTTCCCTGTATCAATCTGTCCAATGATAACACCTGCCTTTGTGAGTTTCACTTGGTGGCCACTATTTTGACCAAATCCAGTTTTTCCCAATCAAATGTAGACATCAACATTTTGTCAAGATTTGATTTTTCGGGCAATTTTTAGTCAATAACTTTTTTTCCTGCATGCAGTTTTAGCTGTTGTTTATCTTAGTTTATGTTGATTATTTCTATCAGTAATATTCATTATTACTTCGATAAAATATTGAGAGCTTAGATTCATTTCTTTACTTATCCTTTACTTATGTATCCAGGAGATAGCAAAAGAGATCAAGTGTGGGAGTCAGAAAATGACAAAAGACACACAGGCAGAGGGTGATGGAGACAGATTGAGAACGAAGCTGAAGCTGTCTTGGGATAGTGTTTGCTAGGCTCTCTGAGGGGTCCGAATGTCTTGGGGTTCAAAACGGCAAGATTAAAACCATATGGAGGCTGCAATATTGTTAGTGAGCATGGGTGAGGCCAATAGTTTCAGGACTTTAAATCCTAGGAAGTTGAACACACACTTGTCATCTTGCCACCCCCACCTCCTCCCTCTTTTATGGCTCTTTTTTCTTTCTGTCCCTGCCTACTCAGTGACTGCATTTCAGCCCTCTGCTCTTCTTGAACTTCAGACTGACCACTGCCCGCTGCAAACCTCTCTTCCTTTCCTTCCATTGGCCATAAAGTACTTTTAGCAGAGGTGATCTCCCACTTGGTTTTATCAGCACTTGGCACAGGGCCCTGCATGCAACTGGTGTTCAATAACTGTGTTGACTGGTTTATCTTTAAGTATCACCCTTATGATTTAAACTCCCATAAGCTAGGCCACTGTTAACAACTCAAATGACATCTAACCCAACCTACCACTTCCTGGGGGGTAAGTGGGTGGATAGAACCAGATTCGGCAATTCTGAACTGTTGGGAGGCCTCTCAATCTGTCTACAGAATTGAAGCTTGAAAAGTTTTATTTTTTGCCAACGTTCCCTAGCAAATGCCTGCTGCACACCCACACACTTAGCCAGCAAGAGAAAAAGAAGAACTGCTGCAAGAATTACTCCCTCTGGGACCAATAATCACCGGAGCAGCCGTCCCTAAGCTTTCCATCCATTCTGGGCTCCCAGTTCCTCTAGTCCAGCCCCACAGCTTTCTTAGGCTGAGCCCAAGAAGAGGGAGGCTCTGAGAGGAGGTGCAGGGAAGGGCCGAGAATAGGAACCCCCTCCTGGAGAGTGAGACCCTGTGGGGGTGACTTGGTGTAGGCCTGTGGGAGGGACACAGAGATCCAGCCAGCTGAAGAGAGAGAAGTAGATGAGGAGGAGACTACAAGGCTAAGTTTCCGCTAATATCTTAAATGGTTTGTGAGTATAGTTAAAACCTGAGCATCAGTGCCCTGGCCAGGCAGATCAGTTGGTTGGAGTGTCATCCCCATGGGCCAAGGCTTCGGGTTCAACCCCTGATGGGGCACATGCAAGAGTCAACCGATGTATGTATGGGTGGAACAACAAGTTGATGTTTCTCTCTCTCTCTCTCTCTTCCCCCCACACCCCCTTCCTCTCTTTCTAGGGACAATTAAAAAGAAAAAGAAAAAAACCCCTAAGCATTAGCAAAAAGAAAACCAGGGGATTAAGAGAAGGATTCTGGTCTTTAAGAGAATAGGATAACAAGAGAGAGAAAGGCTAGACTCAATGTTTCTCAAACTTGGATGGGGCTGGAATAATCTAGGGAGCATTAAAGAGACAGGGGGTGGGGCTCTGGCCCCAGAGACTGAGTTAATCAGTCTAGGGATGGGTTCTGCGCATCCAGATTTTAAAAAACCTCCCCAGGGCCTTCTAATGTGCAGCCAGTTGATATCTACTAGGCTAGATAGAAGATGGAAAAGGAAATATGATCCTCCTGTGTGTGCTGTGGCCCAGCAATGCAAGAGAGAAGGACCTTGGGCTAACCCCCCTTTGGTGTCTTATAGCAGGCTGTGTGGCTCAGTGGAAAGAGCCAAATGTGTTCATCTCAAGGTCTGAGTTCTGATTTGGGGTTAACCACTAGCCACCATGTGACCCTGGACAATGAGGGTGCTGGCCAGAGGAGACCTGAGTTCTCTGATTCACTGTTTGCCAGGCTGGTCACTTCATCCCCCTACCTTCAGTTCCTTCGTGTAATCTCCAGCCCTGAAATATTCCACACCTCTACTTTCATTAAAATAGCCCAGTCACTTCTAGTTGAACAGATTTTTTTCCCATGAATTATTCAAACTTGGGAGTTGAATGTTGAAAATAACACGCTCGAGTTGTCCTCATTAGGAAGTTTTAGCTGTGAATCTCCTGTCTTCCACTATCTTTACAAAGCCTGGTCTCTGCAGAGCTTTGGGGATGAGCACAGTCAATCACCTACAAAGTCTCTCGAGAATACCACGTGAAAATAAAGGCAATAATACGCACCCCCACAATAAATAGGCAGTGTCATTAAGGGAGCAAAAGGGAGCAGCCGTGGACACTGAGAAGAGCTCCACAGCCTTCAGCAAGTCTCAGCCTTGCTGAGCTTCAGTTTCAATCATACTCATGAACATCTATTTCATGCCTACCTTGTAGACGGGTAATTAAACAGATGGCACTTGCCCTTGAAGAGCTCCAATCTGGGGGAGTGAGACAAACAAATAAACAGGCAATGATAAGAGATAAATTAGAGGCAGAATGTGGTACAGGCTTTTGACTTCTGGCTTTCTCCTTGAATTTTAACCATGAAACAGAAAATTCAAAATAAGCAGAAGAGTGAAGACACCCCTCAGAGGGGCCCGAGGCTCTGCCTCTGGGACACCACACCCTCCAGATGTTGCCACTTTCCAGACAACCCAGGGCTTCCCTGGAACTGCATTTAGAGAGGGGATTGTTAAGGTGTGGAAATGAAAACCAGTGATTTGTATCATTCGTAAGAAAGTTATAAATACATCATAACTGCAGAGGAAAGATATTTCTAGAGAACAGAAGTGAGATCAGATTCATTTGCTTATTTTTTAAAATCATTCTTCTCGTTACTGCTTCATGATCAAACAAATTCCACCCAAGGCTGAGGAGGAAGGTGGATCTGGTGCCGGTGCTCAAGCGTATGTCCGCCAGAATCAGCAGACAGTCCTGTCTGGGAATTTTCACAGTGTATGTCAGGGAGGTGAGGAATTTAAAATGCTAAGACATTTATAATGTCGTTTTGCTTTGCGTTGGAAAAGATGGTTGTAAGCTGTTATAATATTAACCGGCAATTCTTTACCTCTTCCATGCATCTGAATCACAAGTAAGATTTGCTTAACACTGATTGCTGGTCCCACCCCCAGGGTTTCTGATTCTGGAGGTCTGGGCTTGGGGGCAGAGAATTTGCATTTCTAACAAGTTCCCAGAGGATACTGATGCTGCTGACCAGGGACCCCACTTTGAGAACCCCTGATATTAAGACATAATTTCACTATTCAAAATGCTGCTCAAAGTAGCAAATAAAGTGCATCTAAGGACTCTCAGTGTCATCCCCC
The DNA here is from genome assembly GCA_004027475.1 of Anoura caudifer. Classification (NCBI taxonomy): domain Eukaryota; kingdom Metazoa; phylum Chordata; class Mammalia; order Chiroptera; family Phyllostomidae; genus Anoura; species Anoura caudifer. Next base: position 472,208 of record PVKU01000359.1, on the reverse strand, counting down.
TTCTGCTCCACTGTATTATTCTCTGCTAGTCTATTCATGCTCTGACTTGTTCTTGAGACCTGTAGCCCTGCTCTGTGGCCAGTCGGCTGTGGAAAACCACCCCCTTTCTTAGCCACCATCATCTCAATTATTGTCAGCATACAGGTGCTATTGGGAATCAAACTAGGCTCATTAGCGCAGATTATTTTTCCCTCCATTTTCTTCAAGAACACAGGAGATGATGTTTAGGAACTTGGCCCAGTCTAAGATCCCATGATTTTATGAAGCAAGGATTTTAAGAAGCACTCTCCATCGTTTTGGAGGGAGGTGGGAAATCACTTCTACAGAGCATGCAGTTACCCTCTGACATACTAATGAAATTGAAGGTCCCATGGCTTTGATTAAATTTAGTTTTATTTCCTAGCTTTAGAAATCATGTCTCACCCTTCGAAACCCCTCAGAAACCTGGCCTTTCACCCAGATAATCAGCAACCCCTGAGGCAGCAGAAGACATGGCTCCCCACCTGACTGGTGGTAACAAGATCTGCCGCTCTGGCAGGCTAAAGATAACATCTTGACCTAAGTTAGGTTTCAGCCCCTGACCCCTAAGGTGGAACAACCCCCCTGGCTACTTTCCCATGAGATCAGACAGAAAGATGGGGGAGCAGACCTCAGAATTGTCTTCAAGACCAATACATGATTTATTACCCTTGCCTCACTTCCAACCAATCAGCTCCCAGCACAACCCAGAAGCCCCTAACCCGTGGTGTCTTGTGGTTTTTGCCCTATATAATCCATAACTTAGAGCCATCAGGGAGTCAACTTTTGGGCATTAGCTTTCTGTCTCTGGATTGGCAGAATAATAGTTTATTTCAAAATTAAACTATTATTCTCTCTATACTTCAAACTCCTGCTTATGCCTTTTTTTGGACCAGGGCCCCCAAGCAGACAGATTTTTTTTTTTCAAAAAGGCAAAAACAAAACAAAACAAAACAAAAAACCCCTAACATTGAGGTCCTGGTAACGCTGTCTCATTTTATCCTCCAGCAGCCATTTTGATGGACATTTTAGAGATAGAGACACAGAAGATCAAAGCGTTTAGGTAACTTGCCCACGTCGCCCAGCTAATGGGTGATGGAGCAAGGTTTGAACTCTCAGCCGTCCTTGCTCTGTTGCCTACCACAGGCTTTCCTGCTGCAGGGGCAAAGTCAGAATGATGTCAAGGAAATGCCTCCTCCCACGGACTGCTGTGCTGCTTCCAGACACCACTGACACTTGGGTGTTTGCACCCAAGAGGGAGGCTTTGGCACCAGGCCCCGTTGTTTATCGGTCTGGAGTCCCACACACATGAAAAGTGAACACAGAGCCAAGAGGGAGGGTGGAGGGTTAGGCCAAGCTGGGGTGGCATAACTGTCAACACAGCAAAAATACAGGGAACAGCAAGAACATTTCAAAAATACCATAGCCATTCTCTTCTTGCTAGAGCCAGTCACTTTGACTATTTGAATAGACTTTCATTTAAAAACAAAACCAGAAACAAACAAACAAAAAAGGCCCTGTTCTATTTGTGGTTCTCTTAATGACAAGGTTGCAATGTTCACAGGGTTGATAGGAGGAAACCTCTCTGTGACACAGGCGGAGCTTGCCAGTTTTAACACTCTCGGGATTCAGGGGCTGCAGTGACACCCGGAGAGGAAAACAGATCTTGTACCCAAATCTGACTAGCAGTGAGAAGGAAGTGAGAACTATCAGCTACCATTTACCAAGGGTCCCTTAAGGACCGTGTAGTTTTGTGTAAGCCATCTTCAAATTATTTGCAGAGTCAGAAAGCCAAGCTCAATCAGTCTCATAGCATGCTGAAAACTGAACCAGGTGACTTCATGGAGAACCGAAGCCAGAAGCACAATTTTCTACACTGGGAAGCAACAGCCAATGTGCAAACTGTAAGGTTTGGGGGAGAGGGGAGTGGCAGTGGCCTAGTCCAGCACTTCTCAAAGTTTCATGTGTTTAAGACTCTCCTTGAGATTCTGTTAAATGCATGTCGTGATTCATTAGGTCTGGAGTGGACCTGAGATTCTGCATTTCCAATAAGCTCCCAGGTAATGCCAGTGTTGCTGGTCTGCAGACCACAGTCCAAGTACCAAGAGTTTGGAGAACTTTCTGTTGTAGAGTGTTGAGTAGTAAAAAGCGAATTAATTTCCAGATTCTCAAAGCTCATATTTACTCTTTTCTAAAATCTACTTAAAAAAGAGTGAGGTCAAAACTGTATACTCCTCTTTTTCAACAGACTTCTTCCCACTTTATTAAACAAAAGCCCTCTTCCTTTTGTTAAAAAGATTTTATGTATTTATTTTTAGAGAGAGCGGAAGGGAGAAAGAAAGAGAGGTAGAGAAACATTGTTGTGCGAGAGAAACATCAGTGGGTTGCTGCTCCCAACGAGGAAGCTGGCCCACAACCCAGGCATGTGCCCTGTCTGGGAATCGAATGGGTGATCTTTTGGTTCACAGCCTAGCACTCAATCCACTGAGCTACACCAGCCAGAGCAGCCTTCCTCTTTTCATCTCAAAATTTACAATGGTGCCCTGCCTCAGGGTACAAAATCTGCCAGCCCCAAGCAAAGCAACAATTCAAAGTACTAGAGTTTTTGTTGAGACAGTACCTAACTCTAACAACTGTTTACAAATATTTTCACAAGTCAAATGGTATTGATTCATAGTTGAAGGAGATGTGAGTTATGCACCGACAGTTATTTTAAAATAATTTTGAGGAAAAAATTTAAAAATTCAAAGAATGAAATGAGCCCTGACTGGCATGGCTCAGTAGGTAGGGCACTGTCCTTCAGAGCAAAGGGTCGCTGGTTTGATTCCTTGTCAGGGTACATGCCTGGGTGCAGGCTGGGTGCCTGACTGGGGGTGTGTGGGAGGCAACCAATTGATATTTCTCTCACTTTCTTTCCCCCTCAGTCCCTTCCCCCTCTCTAAAAGTGAATGGGTAAAATCTAAAAAAAAAAAAAATTAAATGACATTTCTATAACAAAACTTCCAATTCCACTGTTTAAATTTCTCAGCGTTTACATCTATAATAAAATAAAACATAAGGTGAGTATTGATGTTGAATCAATATTTATTGGTTCAGTATCAATACTGTTGATTCAGCATCAATACTACGGAGTATTACTTGTTTGCTAAATAAATAATAGTGAACATGAATGTTACTCAATTGTTTTTAAAAAGTAAAGAAAAAAACTATCCATCTCATGAAGAGATCCACTTCCAACAAAAAATTTGTTTAATAATAATAATTACCAAAACGTGTATTTATGTTTTATTTATCCATCATATACCAACAATTATTGTATCAAGAAATGTTTTAACAGTAAACAACTTATGGACTCTGATTTTATATACATTTTTGTTATAGAAAAATATGAGACAGTATGTTTCATAGGGATAAAGTTCTGTAAGGTAAATGAATGAAAACATAAATAAAGAGAAGAAAGAATGATGCAACATTTAAGAAAAGTTTGTTCCACTATTTCTGAAAGGATGACGATGTCAAATCTCTATGGTATCATAGTAAAGGAAAAGTTTCCCTGTACCCTTCTAGGTTCTTCTGGCTGGTCTAATAATTAAATTGACATAAGATAGATTTCCAGGAGATAAACTAATTTGGCACCTATCAAAGCCTCCCATAGACATGAGAGCTCCCCAGTAGTCAGGCAGTTGAGATTTATAAGCATCCTGAGCTGAGAAGAAGGGGACAGGGTCTGGGGCTTCAAGGGGGGAAAAGACACTGCAAAGGAAGATGGGAAGAGCAAATGTTTGGTAAACAAATCTTTGCCATACCCTGCAGAGACAATGGGACAGAGAGGAAATTGAACAAACAGGTCCTGCCCAGCTACCCACAGCTTACCACACCTAGCCGGTACTCTGGGTAGTTAACCCTGGTAATCTCTTTCTGAACCAGACCTTCCATCTAAACTCTTTCAGGCAGTGAAGGGGAAGGTAAACAGCTCTTCCTGAGTCTTTTGGGCCTTTATTGCCTTCAGCTCAAAATAATCCACATGCCAAAGAGGTACATTTTGGGGGCAACCTATTCTGCTCCCCTTCAGTATATAGATTTCATTGGAAGCATTTTAAAAAGTTATATAAAAGTCTTGTTTTAAATGTTAGTATTTTAAGGAGCCCTTGTTCTTGTATATTTTAATAGATGATTATATATCAAATTACTATAGCATAGCCCTGGTCTGGTGACTCAGTTGGTTGGAGCATCATCCTGTACAAAATGTTGTGGGTTCAGTTCCTGGTCAGGGCACATACCTAGGTTTCAGGTTCCATCCCTGGTCAGGGTGAGTACGGGAGGCAACCAATTGATGTTTCTGTCTCTCTCTCCTCCTGCTCTACACCCCCTTCCTCTCTCTCTAAAATCAATAAACATATCTTTGGATGAGGATTTTAAAAAATTACTATAGTATATAGATTCCATGGGAAGCATTTTAAAATTATATATAAGTCCTGTTTTAAAATACCAGTATTTATAATAAACAGGAAATTGCATTCCTTATAAATACTTAAACTTACAATGAAAAATTTTAGATGTAAACACAAAAATTATGAGCTGTACATAGCTTTTCACATTTTCTTTAAGATCAAAGCAAAAAAGAAAAAGTCTAAAGGGTGCCTGTCTGAAACTTTTCCTCTGTCCTTCAAGACGTATCAAGACAGAGTCATCTCATCTGTATGAAACCCTCTTGACCTCTCAGGCTGGCAAATCAAGTCACTTGTGCCCCCAGCTCTTCTCAAGTCCTGGCTCCAACCACACAACATCGTCCTGCAGTGTGATTAGCTCTACCATCTCTAGCACCATCTCTAGCATCTGCTTAGCCCTGGCATAAAGAAATAACTCAATAAATTCTAGAGGATAGATAAAGGGTAGATGGATTCTACACTATGTAGCCAGGCATTGTGGATTATTCTGAACAAAATCATTTACTCTAAGGGTTAAAAAAACAACAGCTCTTCAAGACCCTGATTCCAAGGTGTCTCTCTGCCTAATTGCATTTCACCAGATTATCACCACCTCATGCTCCTATCATAGAGTACAGGGTACACCTGACCGCAGAGAATGGACATCACGGCAGAACATTTTTCTTAGACTTTAGGAAGACATCTTTGGTGTCTTGGTTTTACCAGTAAGTATTTTTTTTTATTTGGTTTGCTTTTTAAATAACTGATTTTATTCAAATTACAAGTTATTCATTTATTTCATTTTTGTTTTCTCTTTGTCAGAAGAAGGTAGAAGGGATGAGGAAGGTTAATAGAGAAGATTAAAAAAAAGCTCGGGAGTCAGGACTCTTATCAGCACATTCTCTTCTAGGAGGAAATGCACATGGTGGCTAGATTGTAGATAGAGAATGTCTTGGTGAAGAGAAAATCAGAACAAGAGGAATGTTAAACAATCCCAGTGGCCAGTGACATCAATCTATGATGAGCTCAGACACCCATACCCTTCACTCAAAGAGAATTTGAAAAGACAGTTTTTTGAAGAGTTATTTATAAAGAAAGGCAGTTTTTATGCTCCTTTCTCTAAGGGAAAACCATGGAGAACATCATCAACTTTTCATTCTCCTTGCCTCTTCTTAACTCTTCTTTGTTTAGGCTCCATGTCGATCACAGGTGGCAAACATAAGGCCCGCAGGACGAATCCAGCCCTCCATCGTGTTTTATCTGGCCCAGCACCTCCTTTCTACCCAGCGACAGTGCTGAGCTCCTTGCTCCTAGTCAAGGAGTAGTTACATTTATACAGTCCTGAAATTACATTCGGCCCTTTGAAGGCAACTTCGAGGCTGATGTGGCCCCCGGCGAAAATGAGTTTGATACTCCTGATGTAGATATAGTTCAGAACAAGACCTCTTATCTAATAAAATTGAGAAAGGTAGTTTGTTAGTAGAATATTTTTTTTTAAGTTCATCGAAAAAATTAGGTATCATAAAATAATTCATTTAACATTTTATTCTAAAACCCTTAAAGGTACCTGTCCAGAAAGCATACAGCTATGAACTATGAAAAATAGAGACATTTATTGAAAAAGACACAAGATACAAGAAACATTGTACATAGGACAATGATGCCTCAGTCCCACTTAAATAGGCATTTTGAGACTTCACACAGTTCTCCTAACTGTCATTAGCTGCCCCATCATATTTTCCTGAATTTCATCAATGGTCTGAAATCTCTTCCTTTTCAAAGGTGATTTTCGTTTTGGAAAAAGCCAGGAGTTGCAGAGCACCAAATATGGGCTGTAGGAGGTCTGAGTCACCTGGGTGATTTGACATTAAAAAAAAAAACTCTCTATAAGACATGATGCATGAGCGGGCATATTGTCATGATGAAGCTGCCAATCAACGGTTACCAAGAGCTGCAGACTTCTGAATCATTCCAATAGTTTCCATGGAGGAATGTCCAGACTTAATGCAAAATTTGAGGCAGATTTGTTGCTCTATTTGCTCAGTCATTTTGAATGTGATAGATAGACAGTACACATGCTCACTCGATGGTGTCTACTGCCCCCACTGACTAGTACAGTGAAGTCATCATTGTTTGCACATGCTTGTTCCAGTGCACTCTTCTTGACTGCCAAGTTACATCAGTGTGGCACAAAGTGTTCTCATTATAATAATAATGGCTGGACTTTTTCCGGACACACCTTGTATGTGCCAATTTTCTGATATAGCTCCAAGTATGGAACTTACTTTGCTATAGCCACTGTGTGTTGTTTTCATGATTTGCTGTAAGGGTCAAATGAAACACTATCTATGAAAACACTTTGTAACTCAGAATCCCTAATCTAAGTACTAAGTCATTCATTTTTTGTGTATTCATCATGCCATCCTAATAGATCATGGTTTTCTTGAGGGTAGAAATAAAATCATAACTGCATTCCATACAAACTCAGCATAGTATAGAGCACATAGTGAGGACCACAGTGGGGAATGATTCTGGATAGACATCTTCCTTATTGTTCTTATCTGCCAGGTACAAGCACACACTGGACAGAAGATTCATCAATTCTGCCTGTCCCATAAGTCCTGGGGCATTGTCAGTGACTAGGAAAATAATGAATTTTATAGGATCTTACACTGCAGAAGGAATTAATTGGTAGCAGCTCCAGGGAGTTACTGAGGATGACAATGGAAATTGACAAGGAGGATAAGCAGGTGGTTTTGTCTGGAAGTAGTGGCAGTTTCACATAAAACCACAACTCAATTTTTTTTTTTTTTTACATTTCTCTTTGCTATTTCCCTATTCTATAGAAAGTCTGTTTTTGAACTCATTGAATGTGTTTTTTTACAAGCAAAGTTTCTGGATTGTTTTTTTTTTTTTTTTCAGGAAAGATAACAACTTGACATTACTGGTTAATTCTTTCTTAGCCACAGGTACTACATTTATGTACATTTATGGTGTTTTTTTTTTTTTTTCTTTTTAATCACAGCACCACCTGAGTGCAATGGCAGAGCCTCGCCCTGGGTGAATCACCTTTGTGATCATGGTATCTCCCCTGCCATCTAAATGTTCTCTTTTCCTTTCTTTTACAAAGGGGGTGGGTAGTGATAGGATATTATAAAAATGTGTATGTTATAAATTTAAAAATATCTGAGTTCTTGAGGTCACACAGAAAGCCAGAGCAAGTCTTCTTGGCTCAGATATCCAACAACAATGGTTTTCAGACTTTAACCTGCATCAGAATTTCCTGGAGGCCTTGTTAAAACATGGATTACTGGACTCCACCCCCAGAGTTTCTGAATTAGTAGGTCTAGGGTGAGGCCCCAAGAATTTGCATCTCCAACAAGTCCACAGCTAATGCTAATGATACAAGTCCAGAGACCATACTTTGATTCCCCAAGTATACTGCTAAATGCTGCTAAGTAGCCCTAAAATGCTACTACGGCAGCCATACACTGAGCACCTACAATGTGCTAGACTCAGTGCTAAGAGAGACACCAAGATGGGTGAAACTCAGGCCCTTGAAGAGTTCATAGTCAAAGTGGGGCAACAGACACAAGCATGGACTCATCTATTCACTAAGTGCTGGTAAGGGGATATCGTGTCACTATTCTTCTCCGAACCTCAGTTTCCCTCCCACATCCCAGGATTCTGGTAATAACATCCTTTTCAACACTATTTCTTTCCTTCTCTGATTTGGTGACCAGAATGGAGAGCCATTCCCAGAAGGTTACAGTTGAAAAGGAGTCGTGGTTTCCTGAGGGGTGGGTGGAAAAACCTGAGGCCAATTTCTTTTTGTTAACATGTCAGGGAAGCTCCCTTCTCAGCCAGGAAAGCATGAGAAAAGACCCACAGAGGTCTGTGCACAGGTCAAGAGCACTTTGATGGGAAGGCAGAGTAGGTAGGTCAGGAATTACCTCCTCACCCAGTCTCTATCCCCTAAATCCTTATCTCTTCATGTCCAAATGTTAGTCTTGACTTAAAGCGTGACACATGAATGTTACCATCTATATTAAGCCTTTCTATACCTTGTACCTTATCCTGTCCCCACTGAGATCTCATCTTTGACAGTTCAGCCTTTCATTCTTACCTCTTCTGTGGCAGCTGTTTCTTCCCATTTCATAGAATAGTCTCACCTTAGTACTTTTGCAGACTATGAATTCCACCTTTTCTCAGAATTCTCCATCCCACATAGCATTATACGTAAGACAGCACTCAAAACTCATCAGTGAATTAAGGAATGAACAGAGCATTCAAGCTATAGTAATCACTTCAATCTTCAAACCCACAATGTGAAAGAAAAGAAAGCAGAAGGGAAGTTGGGGTAGAAAGAAACAGGAAATGGAGCAGGCCAGTTGGCCAGTTCCAGAATTTAGAGGGAAGATTGATTGAAATGATTCCAGGCATTGCCATGGATTATAATGAGCTAGTGCAAGATCACAGAATTTCCAGGATCCATCCATTCATTCATTCATTTCGTTTGATTTGTTGTTCTTTCGTTCTTTAGTACTCCTAGTGTGGCCAGGCTCCCTTGGGCAACATGTGTTCTCCACCTGAATCCTCATAACTCAGAGTTTGATGGATCCCTCAAAACAGATCCACAATGCATTAACCGACAAAATCATTTATTGAAGCTTTTGTTGGAGGGAAGGGAGAGAGGACTGATTTCACACACCGCAAAACAAAAATGTCTCTAATTCCTTATTGGATCAGGTCTTGGCCTCCATCAGAACCCTCTTCTGGTCAGCCTCCTCACCTCTGCCTTTTGTTTTTCCCAAGTGGACTTGAAAGCCCTATTGCTGCACCAGGTATGTCAGATCTTCTTGGATGCAATACTCCACTCTGCAAAATGGAAACATAAGAGTTAGCTAACTGTGATCTCCTATGGCTCCCCTGAGCAAGTTCCTTGGGTGTTCCAGAGCCTCCCTCCCCCACCTTCAGTCACATGGCAAGGGCAGGGCTTCAATATATGGAGTGATGGAGCATGTGGGGGGACACAATTCAGCTCATAACACCTACATTCTGGATTTTATTGATTGTATCTCCATGGTGTCACTTAACATGTTCTATGTGCTCTGTGTCTTCTGTATCTTGGTGGTTAGGTCTAGAAACTTGATCAGATTAAAATTTAATCTTTTTCTGGCCAAGATGGAGGCATAGGTAGACACACTGTGCCTCCTCACACAACCAAAAGAAGGACAACAACAATTTAAAAACAAAAAACAACCAGAAACTGATAGAAAAATTGAACTGTATGGAAGTCCAACAAGCAAGGAGTTAAAGAAGAAACATCCATCCAGACCAGCAGGAGGCGTAGAGAGGACTCGTGGCAAAGTGGTGGTAGAGAACCCGGGCAGGCAAGGTGGCAGCTGGCCGGCAAGGCAGCAGTGGGTGAACCTGCAAGGTGGCAGCTGGTGAAGCGGGCAGTCCCACATTCACATGCAGATAAACTGGGAGGAACACCTGGGGAGCTAGACAAAAAAAAAAAAAAAGCCCAAATGAAAGAACAGATCAAAGCTCCAGAAAAAATACAACTAAGCAACGAAGAGATAGCCAATCTATCAGATGCACAGTTCAAAACACTGGTAATCAGGATGCTCACAGGATTGGTTGAATTTGGTTGCAAATTAGATGAAAAAATGAAGGCAATGCTAAGTGAAATAAAGGAAAATGTACAGGGAACCAATAGTGATGGGAAGCAAACTAGGACTCTAATCAACAGTATGAACCAAAAGGAAGAAAGAAACATCCAACCAGAAAAGAATGAAGAAACAAAAATTCAAAACAATGAGGAGAGGCTTAGGAACCTCTAGGATATCTTTCAATGTTCCAACATCTGAGTTATAGGGGTACCAGAAGGAGAAGAGGAAGAGCAACAAATTGAAAACTTATTTGAACAAATAATGAAGGAGAACTTCCCCAATATGGCAAAGGAAATAGACTTCCAGGAAGTCCAGGAAGCTCAGAGAGTCCCAAAGAAGTTGGACCCGAGGAGGAACACACCAAGGCACATCATAATTACATTACCCAAGATTAAAGATAAGGAGAGAATCTCAGAAGCAGCAAGAGAAAAGAAGACAGTTACCTACAAAGGAGTTCCCATCAGACTGTCAGCTGATTTCTCAAAAGAGACCGTCCAGGCAAGAAGGGACTGGAAAGAAGTATTCCAAGTCATGAAAGGCAATGATCTGCATCCAAGATTACTCTGTCCAGCAAAGCTGTCATTTAGAATGGAAGGGCAGATAAAGTGCTTCCCAGATAAGGTCAAGTTAAAGGAGTTCATCATCACCAAGCCCTTATTATAGGAAATGTTGAAGGGAGTTAGTTATCTAAGAAAAAGAAGATAAAAAATATGAATGGTAAAATGACAGCAAATTCACAGTTATTAACACCCACACCTAAAACAAAAACCTAAGCAAACAACTACAACAGGAACAGAACCACAGAAATGAAGATTACATGCAGGGTTAGCAACAGGGGAGTGGGAGGAGGAGAGTGGGGGAAAAGGTACAGAGAATAAACAGCTTAGATGGTAGGTAGAAAATAGACAGGGGGAGGTTAAGAATAGCATAGGAAATGGAGAAGCCAAAGAACTTATATGTATGACCCATGTACATGAACTAAAGGGGGGGGAATGTGGGTGGGAGGGAGCATGCAGGGTGGAGGGGAATAAAGGGGGAGAAATGGGACAACTCTAATAGCATAATCAATAAAACATTTTTAAAAATTTAATCTTTTGATAAGATAATTTCATAGTACTGTACATTTCCATCTATAATACTAATTTATATAAATAAATTTCCTAATTATTAACAGGCTTATGGTTTAATTAATTAGATTCCAAAAGTGGAATCTAATTCTTCAAAACAGTCAAAAAAATAGAAAGTAGATTTTTTGTATAACTGTCAAATTTTTCAAAGGTGAAATCATAAACACAATAATGAGAGCTCACATTTAATGAGCACCATGTGCCAGATGCTTTGTGTTATTCTTCAGAAAAATCTTGTCATGCAGGAATATCATTTCCTAATTTTTCCAGTGGAGAAAATAAGATTTTAGAAAATTTTCTTAAACTGGCTTCCAAAAAATCTCAAATATTTAGTCAAACACCAAGTGAATTGATTCTTCTTTTGAAAAATCTTCAGTTGGGAATTGGGTGGGGCATGAAGTCATGAGAGATTCTCCCCAGAGAGCTAGAGCAGGTTGTCAGTGAATACTCACTGATTTAATGGTACCAAGTTTCACCAAATGAGTTTGATTCATGGTGAGACTGTAGATAAACTCCCCCTCAACCTGATTATATTTCCTATTATTTATTTGAGTTCCTACAACCTGTCTGTGTTTCCTTCTACTTTTACAAGTTTTCACTGTTTTTTGGTTTAAAAAAATCTTCATTTGGTTGGACACTATCCCTGTAGGGTTTTTAAATTTGTTTTGACGTGGTGATTACTATATAGAGAGTTCTAAAATGCACTTTGTGAATTAACTCAATTAGTCCTCACAACAATCCTATCTCGTAGGAACTATTATCACACCCATTTTGGAGATGAGAAAAATGAGGGTCAGAGAAGTACCCAGGCCCACCAGCCAGTGAGAGGTGGTGTCTGGATTCGAATTCAAACAGCCTGTCTGTTCTCACAATGTCAAAGGCTTCGCTTCACATACTTAGAACCTCCTCTGACATTCGGACACCCAAGGCATGGACCTCACAGACGGTTGTTCTCCAGGGACCACGGTGCCACAGCCATCACAACACAACCTGTGGTTCACCACTGCCTCTCTCAGTCTGTAACATCGCGTCCTCAGCCAGCCAGGTGAGACCCACACTCAGCTTCACGCTGGACCAATGCAAAATCCAGAAAACCAGCTTTATCACAATTATTATTATCACAATGAAAAAAACTATCATAGGCCCCTAAGGAGTATTTCAATAAGTCTTTGCAACAATGTCTATAATGAGATAAGGGAAGAAATTTAATAATAAGGCCCATGAGAAAGGTGTTAGATAAAGAACAAATCACTAAAAAAATAAAGGTCAAAAGGTCTTCTGAGAGGTTGATTTGGTTTCACTCTGAGGCTAAGAACTTAAAAATAACTGCTGAGAATTAATTTCTACCACAATGTATCGTACAAGTTATATTATCCAAATTAATTGATCACTAAGCCAGTGAACAATGGCTAAAACACACTGGATCGCATGCACCGAAATGAGTAAGTCGCTCCAGGAGAACTGTCAGGCCTCCCCACACGCCCCTGAAGCAGCCGGAGCGGGCTGCTCCCTTCTTGAGGCCAGCACACTTCCTTGCCTACACTTGCCCACACCCAGGATGGCAGACAGCCAAGGTTCAGGGTTCATGGCCAAGACTGTGCTTGGAGGACTAGACTCTAAAACTGGACTACTTTTGTTTTCCTGCCCTTCATTATCTACCTCTTTTCCTTCATAATAATAAAAGTATTGACTTCGTGGTGAGGGTTTTAACCTCTTGATACTCAAAGTATGGTCTGTGGACCCCCAGCATCAGCATCACCCATCACTTGTTAGAAATGTGCGATCCTGGGCCCCACCCAGAGTGTTGAATCAGAATCTGCATTTTCACATGATCCCAGGTAATTCATATGCTCGTTAAAGTTTGAGAAGCACTGCTTTAATCTTTCTGGACCTCATACTTATCTCACAAGGTTATTGCACAAATTAAATGTATTCAAAGTGCCTGGCAACTGCTAGGTGCCAAATATGTTATCATCTTCCTTCACCTGGCACCTGGCACTGCCATGCTTCTGTGCCCAGTCTCCACCTGCCTGAACCCTTCTCCCTGGCCTGGGCTTCTGCATACTGACCTTAACTTGCTTACTCAGACCCTGCCTTTGGCTGCTGCCCCAGACTGACCTCAGCTCTCTCCTTGGAGTCCCTGGCAGGCTGGCGGGGGCCCATTGCTATACTTCTCAGCACTCACCGCTGACCTAGACTTTCCCCAAACCCCACCTCTCTTGGCCTGTCCGTTCTGTGGACACCCAAAACCCTACAGCAGTACTTATTTTAGTCACGTTGCCATTGCTCAATGTGTCCTTGGAACTGCTCTTGGGATTTGCCTTCACAGACTTGCATAGTACCTGGCCTGGCGTAGGCACTCAACTAAATATTTGTTGGGGGAATTAGTGAAGAACAAAGATTTGCTTCATACTGAGCCACAGTATTAGGGTTTATATCTCCTTTCGAGGATTCAGTCTCTTTGCTTTTCCTTTTTCTCATTTTTCTTTGCCACCCAAAAAATGTGATGCAGAAGGCTGAGATTTAATGTCACCCCAAAACAGGTCAGGCCAAGGAAAATGCCTGACCTGTTAGAATTGTATACCTCAAGCCTTTACGCAAGGGAGCCTTGAGGCCCGCACAGTCCAGCCTGTTCTCTCTGATTCCACACTGAGGCTGAAGGCCAAACTGCCCGCAGATAACAAAGTATTCTGGTCCTGGCCCAGTCTTCTCTACTGAGGTCACTGTCCAGACTTCTTTCACTAACCACTGCACTGGTCTCCCAACTGCTGCAAGTCCGCTGGCTCAAAGCTTCCACCCATGATCCTCTTTGGATGATTGCTGCTGGAGGAGCTATCTAGAAACTTGGGGGATGTGTCACTCCCTCTCTCACCCCAAGCAGCCAGTGACTGATGGATACACAGGCACAAAAGCCCAGTCCCCTGGGCCCAAGGTGGGACAACTCTGCAGTGCAATTTATAGTCCAGAGTCCCCATTGATCAGGCCAAGGCTAGAATTTAGCTGAACCCCCATCCCGGCTGCACTCAGTCCCTGGCCTACCCGACTTCCCTCACTGGCTTCATGTTTCCTTTCCAGGGCATCCCTCCACAAGTTGTATGCACCTGAAACAGTGTCTCCGGCTCTGCTTCCAGGGAATCTGAACTAAAACAGTGCTCTTGGGATGCAGTGGATAAGTAGCAGGACAAAGTTCCTGTGTTCAGGATCCCAAGTGCTCACCAAACATCATCTTGGCACCAGCCCAACATGATTTACACTAGGGTATCTGTCCAGCTCCCATCAGCCCACAGGGACCCCAGAGCCAAGTTCAAGGGAGAGGGATGAGGGTCTAGAGCTGCACCACTGAAATGGTTAGCCACTAGCTGCAGGTGGCTGCTGAGCACTTGAAATTTGGCTAGTACAACTGAAAACTGAATAGTTAATTTCACTTAATTTTAATTTAAAAAACTGATACTCAATTTATGTTTGGAACAATGTGGGTATATAAATCTATTTCTTTTTAATTGTAAATTTTGTGAAATCTAAATACAGGTCAAGAATTTCCAGCAAAAATTTACTGTCCAAATTGAGATGTTATATGTATAAAAAACACAGACTCTATTCTAAGATATCGTTTTAAAAATATGTTAAGAATATCATTAATATTTTAAATATTGGTTAAATGTTGAAATGTTATTTTGTTAAATAAAATGTTAAAGTTAATTTCATCTGTTTCTTCTTTTAAAATGACTAGTAGAAAATTAAAAATTACATATGTAATAAGAAAATGCAATAATTATATAGGTACTAGGAATCAATAACTGAGTCCCAAAGGTGTTGGATGTCTCAGTTGCCCATATGTCCTCTCAAGTAACTCCCATGTCTCAAGTGGAGTTCCCCAGAAACAGAGAGTGAAATGAGGACTAATATGCAAAAGAATTATTAAGGAAGTTCTCCTAGTAAAAGCTGCATCGGCCCTCTCATGACAGGATAACTTCTTTCTTCAAGGCAGTAATGGAAAGAGAGTCTGCTGCCTCAGTCTTGCATGCCAGCAAGACAGCTATATGTGTATATATGACATAATCATGGGAGTAATAGCTCATTGCCCTTATATAATAGCTGTATTCTGTTAGGAGCAAGTCCCACCCACACTCAAAAAGAGGAGATTATACAAGACATAAAAATGGGGCCAAACTAGGGTCTATCTGCCACAGAAGCTATGGAGGGAGAGTGTTTAATAGTAGACTTAATGGTAAAAGATGCGAAAACCTTGAGATGTAGGAGAAAGAATTGCTTCATTCCTAATTCCTCCATCCATACCAACCTGGACTTACCTGAATGATTTTGATCTATTGCCTTGCTTTTTGACCTGTCCCATCTCCTACCTGTCTTTGGACCATTGGTTCAGTCTTGGACCCTCCCTGGCTTGTATGTAGCCTTGCCCTGTTTCTGCACTCTTTCAGCTCTTGCCTCTAGTCCCACACTGATGACCTCGTCCCGGTTAATTTGCTGCCTCAATTTTCATGTGTTTGATCACAACTGTCATATGGGAAAAGGCTAATGGGTATGGGTCAAACAACACTATAATTATTAAACAAGCAAATCATGTTTAAATTTCTGTAAATTAAAAAAAAACTATTTTAGATTAATTGTACTTTGCCTTGATAAACTTGACATCATTTAGATTTTTTGTTTTAGCTTCGTGATATATATATATTTTTAAACCTGAAAGATACACTTCAGGGAATTTGGCTGGCATTATTAAAAATCACATTTTGCTGAAAGCTCCTTGGATTTATAGCTCACATTTTATGTAAAATTTGGAGACTTTGATGCTTAATAGCTCCAGTTCATTACTTCTCTAAGGTCTTAAAGTGTCATTATACTTCATTTCACCGACGGAAACAGTTAATAGTAAATATTAGGGAATGAAAGAATACAGTGATATACATCCAGCATTATCAGGGGAAAAAAAAAAAAAAGGCAACCCTAAGAATTCCCCGGATGAACAATAGGAATTTGAGAACTGAACATCATTTCAGAAAATGAGTAATCAGGAATGGCAAATATTTAGCACAGATGCCTCAACCCCTCCAACCTGTGCCCTTGACCGACATCAACCATCAATCACTATTTTCTGCTGAGTCTGAATACTTCAGAGTTAACTCTAGGAAACTGCTTCTGATTCAGACAGGGCTCTTCAGCAACAAGTAACAGAAACCCACTTGAGCCACCTTGAGCAAATAAGGAATTTCACACAAACACACAAGAGTCAAGCACAAGAATGTAGCAAGGCCTCGGGCACCAGGAACCAGAAAGTCCTCAGGAGTCTGTTCCTTATCTCTGCATGTTTCAGCCTGCTTGTTTCCCTTTTCCTCTCTGCAGTCAGGCTCTCTCTGTGCCTCCCATCTGCTTGAGGTCATGTGGCCACTCATAGCACTCATGTTTACTTATTCGAGTTACAGTCTCCTATGGAGACAGTATCTGAATCTCAGCATCAAATTCCTGAGGGAGAGACTCTGAGTGACTGTGCTGGGGTCAGGTGACTACTCCTGGCCCAATCTGTCATAATCAAAAAAGAAGTGATGGCATTCAACAAAGCTACCGAGTGCCTACTCCCGTGGAATGGGGAGGAGCAGTTCCCAGAGATGTCAGGGAAGGCTCACAGCCAGAGCAGAGAACCCAGAGATGTTTTCCATTACTGTTATCAATCAATCGCAGTGGCGTAAGAGATGAAACATTTTCTCCTTAGGATCTAGATCAGTGCAGAGCTTTCAGTGATAACAGAAATGTTCTAAATCTGTACTCTCCATTAGAGTAACCACTCACCACACGTCAGCTACTGAACACCTGAACTGTGTCTGAGGAACTGAATTTTTAATTGCATTTATTTTTAACTAATTTAAACTTTAATAGCTATATATGGCAAGTGGCTACCATATTGGACAGTGTAAATCTAGGCCTTCCCAGTTTAAAGATGAGGAAACTGAGATCCCCAACACAGCTGGTTAATGACACAACTAGAAGCTTGGCCTCCTCTTTTTAATTTTCCATCCTATTAATTGGAATTGAGGAATCTGCATAAGTGATTTTCCCAGATAATTCAAATTTGCCATGTTAAATGTCCATGCCTAACCATTCTCTGACGAAAAGTTTGCTGAAATGTATTGCACATTTCCCTGCCTTGGAAAAAAAGCCATGTGGCCGTAATTGTAGATTTTTCTTAATAACACAAAGTTGTAATTGTGAACCTCATTTGTCATTCTGGGTTATTATAATGAAGCCCTCAGAGCAGGGCCTAGTGAGACTTACAGGGCCATCTTCCCCAGACTCACGTCTTTACAGCTGGCAGTGATTCAGTTGCTTCCTCTCTCCTTGTCATGTCTTGATGTGGTAGCTTTTGACAGCATCCCACCTCCCTTCACTAGCTCAGCAATGAACTAAGTACAGGAACTTGATGGGCTTAATTTCACTCACAGTTCTAAAGCATTAGGCCTGGGAGAGCTTCCCAACTGAGTCAGGTATATAGGATTTGAACGAAATTTTCTACCTTTTTTTCTTAAAGGCCTATAATGATGCAAGGCTCCTAAATGCTGGTTGCAGGGTAAAAGGTGTGATATTTTATTTTACTTTACTTGTGCCACTCTGGACATGTCAATATTGCAATGCCCAGGGTACCAAGGCAGAACTGGATTGTGCGCAAAATATTCTGAGAAATAAGCCTGAATCTAGGTTTGGATTATTTTAGGTTACTTTCCCGAGCTGTTTCTCCATAGGATATTCTCAGATCATGGGATACGAAATTTTATGAATCTTTTGAGGATATTCAAACACCAAAGTGAATTTTAACATCACTAAAAGAAATAATAATAAATCCATTTCAGTACTCTTTACTTATATAGCAACCAGATTTGCAGTAATCGTATCTATTCAAAACATATCGAAGTGCATGGGAGCCAGAAAGGCCCCAAAGCAAGGGCGATAGTTGTCTCAAAACTCATGCATTAGAGTCCATGGCCCGTGGCCATGGGAACAAGGCACTGTGACTGCCTGCAGCCTGCGTCTCCTGCTCGACTCCTGGAGCCCCACTGAAGGCGAGTGAGAAGGGTGGTTCCGAGGGAAATCTGCGTTCTGCTTCCTGGACCACCAAAAAAGCCAATAGATGACTGTGCACTCTATTTCCCACCCCTGGGAAGCATATACTCCATTTTAGAAAGATTTCCCTTACATAATTAAAATGTTAGGCTTTTTTCTTTTTTCTTTTTTTTTGGCATCTATGAAGGTAGCTTTCATTTATCTTGAAAAATTGTTTATGTAAAGGCGCCACTAGCAGACAGGTGTTCTGTATTTTTACTTGGCCTTCTGGAACAGCTTGAGGGTTTACACAAGGGGAGCACTCATTTTGCCTATATGCTGCTTCAGAAAATAACTTCTCTAACATGTTCATCGGTCCATTAGTTATTTATAGTCAAGTTTTGATTATCCGCTAGGCAGGTTCCTGGCTCAGTTTTCAGCCCTCTGTTGTCTTTCTCACCTCCCACCGACAGGGCTTGCTGAAGCTTGTAGCAACTTAGAGTTTCCCCTGAGTCATAGCTCCCCTGCCCCCAGTGCGAGCTCAGCTACCACCAGCACCTCACCCTGAGATGCCTACAAACCCAAACAGAAACCTACCTTTCCCAACAAGAGTGTGAAGTCCCCAGAGACAACTTGGGTCCTGTGGACTAAGGCTGCTGGGCTGCAGGCACAGTGCCCAGAAGCTTGCGTGTGTGGGGCTGAAGGCTGGAGAGGGGTCACTAACCAGGGCTGGACAGGATATTCAATAGCTTTCCATCTCATTTCACAGCATGGCATCTTTTTGTTGTTTGAAGTGTTATGTATTCCCTAGACATGTGACACACCCTCCCGTCCTCAAATTCCAGATGAGTACAAAAACACATTCCTAGGTCCCACCAGAATTTCTTCTTTTCTGTCTGGACTCTGGGCCTCAGCGAGAGTGGCTCTGGGGCTTATCTGTACTGAGGGGTAGTATCTAGGTCTCCTGGCTCCTGAGCCAGAGCAGCGTCCATGCTAGCTTAGAGTGGTGGTTCTCCACCTCAGAGTTACACTGCCTAGGCCTCAGCCCCAGAGATTCTGATTATAGCAGGTCTAAGGTAAGGCCTGAGTGCTGGGATTTTTAAACATCCCCCAAGCGATTCTAATGTGCAGCCAGCGTTGAGAGCCATGGGCTTAGAGCCTCTCCTGGCTCACAGTGATTGTGAGTGGGACTCTTTAATTGCACAGCTGTGGCTCTGCTGATTTAGAACAAATGTTTGAATAGGAAGGGAAGAAGATGTGCACACATACAGAACAATTCAAGAGCCATTGAGCATTCCAGGATCAACATTTCATTCATTCATTCACTCAACAAACATTTACTGAGGGCTGCTACCAGGATGGTTGGATGCAAAAATGCACCGTGAAGTCGCTAACCTCAAGGTCATAAGAATACCCTGGAAGAAGTATTTGGATATGTCCTCTGGACCTCCAGAGTTCCCCACAGGGACAGTCAAACTCTACCCCTTCCTCCATCCTTCTTTGTGCCGTTAGTGATTCATAATCCCCCTACAGTTGCACAAGATTTGACCAAACAGTGACAATCCTGGTGCCTATCATCTCTGGTTGCTCTACAGAGTACAGTCGCTGAAATAATGACAGTTATCTCTGCTAATAAAGTTCACTTTTTAACTGCAGAGTTATAAATACATACGCAGTTGCATATCTGAGGAGGCATGTGGGAGGAAACGCTGAGCTGTGGGGCCCTTCTAGAACAGAAGCCACTCCCTGGCACCTGCACACACATAACTTTCCTGATATCACCCCCCACCCCCTTGAAATAAAGCTAGTCTCCAGGGCGTTCTTATAAAAAGGATTTACTGTAAACAGCCCTAGTGAGAGAATCAGAAATTAGCATCCTTGACACTTGCATTCTTTCTTTCCTCTGCACCCAAATGGGTTCACAGTCATCAGCTTTCCTTTCCTTCCCCCTCCAGCCTCCCTGCACACCCCTGACCCAGGCAAACTGACGAAACTGGAGTGACATTAACTGTAAAACTACCGCCAAATGGAGATCAGGAAGATGAGCAGCAGGAAGGGGTGGGGGGGTTGGCGACTTTGTACATTTGAGCTCTGCAAATAACTTCGTAATCTAGGATGTGCTTGGGGTGTTGGTGAGGCAGGTAAGGAAACAGTGACAGATAAATCTGGCTGGTTACCTAGAGGAGAAGAGCTGGTGGAGGAACTTTCTAAAATGAGCTTTAACTTTACTGAATGCTGTAACACCATAAATTACTAATCGGCTGACTGTAATTTTACAATTTAGCCTGGCGATTCAATTGCTTGCAGAAGATTGGACCTTGTGGGTAATCACAGGAATGCATAGTGAATGTTTTGTAACATATTTCTTTAAAGTGTATAGCTAGCTACTTTGGTAACAAATATGTTTATTTGCAAAGAAAATTATGATTATGGTGTGATATAGCACGCAGCAGGCGCCACAGGTTGTTCCTCATTCAGTCAAAAAGTGATTTGGGTGGGAGGGGGTTTGGGTTTCGATCCTCCTCCATGTAACACAGTTGCGTGACTTTCCTCTACCCTCCAGGATGAAAGGGGAATCCTCATGGACCTATGCCAACCCCAGTGGCCCATTCCCCTTCGTGGGGCTGGTTTAGGACTAGGTGTGCTGCTATGATGGTACCACCACTGTTTCCTTCTAATTCTAGGAACTATGCTTCCTAGATTCACTGTCTCTCTCCTGAACAAGAGTACCGCTCACAAGGGGGCAAAACGTGCAGAAGGTGGTGTTACTTCCTTTAGAGATGATTGTAGCAGTATAAGTGGGCAGAAGAGAGACTCCCGGCAGCTTTCTAGCACAAACTTGAGGAATTACACACTTGTGTGTTTCAGGCTAAGCTCTTGGAGGGTCAACTCCTCTGATCTTCAATTTGAGTTTCTGAACTCCACTCCCTTGGCCCTCCCAGAAGTTGTGTATGCCCCAAATTCTGTGTTCAGCCCTTTATATCAAAATGTGCATAGAATGCCTTTAGTTTACCATCCTAGACCCTAACTGGAACAGTGGCATGTGGTCCAGTTCTGGTGAACAGGCTAGAGGGCTTCCCGCTACTCCAGAGAAGGAGACTGTGGAAGAGACAGCCCCTTTCTGCTTCTGGGTAATGTGGCATTTGGATATGATGTCTGGTACAGCTGTCACAATTTGCTGCCAGCCTGAAATAGAGCCAATACACAAGTAGGAGGCAAAGCCAAAAGAAATGCCTAGCAAAAAATGCTGGAGGCCTGAGGTGCTAGCAGCCAATGGCTTTCTAATTGGTGCAGACCCATTCCTTAAACAAGCAAACGTTAGGATAGTCTGACATTGGTGCCACGTTTTCAAGGATGAGACATCATTATATAGTGACTCATACCTATTCTCCATCCTTTCCTTTTTATACTCCCACCCTCCAGGCAAGTGAGTACCCAGATAATCTGCCTCAAATATATCATGCATCCTTGAAATAGCTGTGAGTTATTGATTTGCATTGGCAGGTCTGTCTACAGTATTATTGCATCTTTTTTTTCAAACTCCAATTATACTTTAAATGCACTTACATTGCCAAAGCATTAGTGCAAATCTATCATTTTGAATTTCTTCTTGTTTCACTTATATAGGTGTCACAGGTGGGCACAGGTAACCAGGTTCTTGGTGATTGTGGACAAAGAATTGAACTGAACACACAGAGTTTATAGCATAAACTGAGAGAGAAGATTTATTAAGCAATAGTACACTCCACAGAACATGGGAGCGGGCCAACTCTGAGCAGAGATTGACCTCAGGGGCTGGAGAGATTCTGTTCTTACAGGGTGGATCCTTCCTGGCTAGTTTTGGCACGCTTTTATTGCACATGTACAAGTCGTTGTATTACTTTAAAGCTACTGCACATGTGGTCTCCCATGATTTTCCTTGATTGGCCACTGGAGAAGGGGGTCGCACCATGCTAATTTATTATAATGTTATTATAATGAAGCAGGGGTCGTGTAGCATCTTCTGCACAGATGCATTCATGAGTCACCATAATTCAGTACTTTTCAAGAAAGCAGGAACAACCAGTCTTAGCACAGGGTCTCTGTCTTGTATGGATGTCCTTTATCTTAGCTCTGGGGCACCTCCTGAGTTTCCTCCTTCCTGACCATCTCCTGCCTCACAGGCAGTCCTCACTTTGCATGGTAGTACAGGAGCATGAAAATGACCACACAAGTTGAAACTAAAGCAACCTTAGTAGCTTCCTGAAGCACTGTGTTGAAGAGGTCTTTGAGGCTATGTCTAGGCTGAACAGAATAACACTGCAATTGGTTAGCAATGTTGGGCTTGGTTGAGGGAGAAGGGAGTGAGCACATGTGCTTCTGTACAGCCCATTCCTGGTCTAGAGCTTGGCTGTTAGTAGATAAGGTCAGATATTCAAATTTTCTAGCATATCAAAAGGTATTTGACCTCTTAGGGATGGACTTGTGCCAACCAAATTCATAACACACTAATTTATAATTGAAAGGACAGTGTATTGACTGAAATTAGAAATAAAAGTGTGAATGCGTACCTTTATTAAATGGGAACCTGCATGGTACAATGAAGAAACTTGGTCTTTGGAGTCAGGCAGACCTGACTTTGCACTGTGGCTGGGCTACATTTCTCACTAGCTATGTAGCTTCTCCAGAGCACTCTGCTGATAAGGACATTGATGCTGCATCAGGGACCAGCAGGGAAAAATGCCTCAATTAATTAACTATGTTAGAACAGTCAAGGTGGGGGCTGGAAGTGGCCATTATTGGTATATATTGTTTTATGTTCTAGTTTTTGTCAATCAACGCATGCTCTCTTGATAGGAAAGTCTGTTTTCTAGAATTGAAAACCTGCTTCATGAACAAGGATGTAAAAGCTGTTTACTGCATGATTTTTATGGCTACTATCATTGAACTATCTTCACAATGTAATGGGGTGCAGCTAGGGCCCCCCCCCCGAGGGGTGGGGACATGGAGCAGGGCCATTGAGTTATTTTGCATATCAATAACAGCAGACTAGTCTTCCAGCCTGAGTGGAGCCAGAAAAGTATGCATGACTTAAACCCAAGATATAACTGGAAAGCAGATCCACCCCCTACCCCCATTACTGCACCTGCATGAGAGCTTGGAGATGGTTTGCTCCACACCTGCCTGGACTAACTATGGCAGCCCAGAAAGGCTGAAAATACTGGAGTGCTAGCAGGTGTAGCTGGTTGGGGGAGGAGTCAGAAATGGGGTTACAGAGGAGGCTCTAGGCTGGGATTTAAACTAAAGGAGGGCTGCCATGTGGGACAGGAGACAAGGCGGGATGATGCAAGCGCATGCGGGAAGAAAAGGGGGTGAAAACACTCTCACTGGTGGGCCATGAGGAAGTGTCACGTGGTTTTGGATTAAGAACTGGAGATCCCTGCAACACAGCTGTTGGTGCTAGGGACTGTGGGAGACCTGCCCAGCCGAGCGAGGATGACTGGGAGGAACCAGGAGTCTAGCTGAGATATGGACTTCTATTTCTTTTCCTGAGATGCGGTACCCCTTATTGGCCTGGTTTGGCAACAGAGGCAGGACTGTGTGTATTGGTGGGTGTTTTAAAGGGACTTTGAAATTTAATGGCAACATTCTGCCATTACTCTAAACCTGTATAGCTTTTGAATAAATAGTTCCTTTCCTTTTTACTAAACTCTGGCATTGACAGCCACAGTTCCTAACATTTGACAGCAGGCAAGAAGAACCATAATACAGAAAGACCCTGGGGGAGGGGGCTTGTTTCTGTAACCGTATCTGGGCCTGCCCCACCCCACCGCTGCCACGGGTTCCTTTCAATAACAACAACATAAATACAAATGAGAAATGAGTATGACATGATGATTTGTGATTCTGGACACCCACTTGCTTGCTCAGAGCTGGAGAAAAAAAATGGTCAAATTTTGTCTTCTCCCAACTCTCCTTTTTATATACACCTTACAAAACAATGCAAACCATAAATGTGAGCTACACACAGTAGGTTATTTTAAATTTTCTAGTAGCCACATGAAAAGTGTGAAAAGAAACAGGTTTTCAGAAAAATTTTATCATGCAATTTTATTCCTTGTCTTATATACTCTCACTCTCAAAGGATAATCTTTGTATTTAGCTGTTGGCCTCAGGTATCTCCAGTCAAGGATTAGTATTTCAGACAAGGAGACTAGGGGCCTGGTCCCCCCAGTCTACTCTAATCCGCACTTGCTCCTGGGTGCAGACAGCCGCTGCCCAGCCTGGCATTTGTAGTTTTCTTGGTGGAGTACTGGTCTCTCTAACACCACTACTCTGTCAGGCCCTTGGCCAAGCTAAACTGCTTTTCTACATTGGATTCTCTTAAAATTTCTCCTATGAGCATAATTTGTTTTTTATCTTGGAGAAAAGAATAGGCTTCTTTCTCTTCCTTTAAACTGCATGTATGAAACTTGTACTGGTTTTCTCTAAACAAGGGGTTCTCATACTGTAGTATCAGTACCACCAGGAGGGCTTGTTAAGACACAGGCCACTGTAGGCCTGCGTGGGGTAGTGGGGCTCGAGCACTTGCACTGCTAAAAGCTCCCAGGGGATCATGATGCTGCTTGTCCAGCGGCCACACCTTGAGAACCACTGATATATATATATCATTGGTCAATTTTGGTCAATGATTATATATATATAATATATAATATATATATCATTCATTTCAGTAGAGGAAGGAGATGAGAAGCTTTGAAGGGGAAAGAATTTTTTTAAAGTAAAAAGCATCAAGCTACATCTTTCCTCCAAAATAAGCCAAACCCAATTCTGTTCTTTCCCTCAGAACCAGTAATGTTAGCCCGCTCTAACACTTCCTGTTTCAAGGCCTGTCCCCAAATCTCCTGCTCAAGGCAGAGCCACCAGAGCCCACCTCTGTCCCTTCATAGACCACTGTCACAGCCCTCTGTCGTCTACATTGTTGTAATTATCTGAGCTTGCATGTTGACAGTGGTGTGCAGTAGGGCCAGAGACTTCCGCTGGCTGGCAGCACCCTCTCCCTGACACCAGAGCCTCTCATGATAGTCACTTGATCAGAGTGTTCAATGATCGAATGAATGATACATATTTGGAAGAGAAAAGGGGACTACTCACATGTTAGCCTAACATTTGAGTTTAAGAGATTACAAGGACACAGGAAATTGTTTAAAAAAACAAAACCAAAACACTTGGACCTCTTGAGAACTCATTGTAACTTTAAATCACTTACATGGTGTCAATCACACACAGTCCTAAATACCTGTCATGGTTTTGTAGACATGACTTACAGTTGACATAGATGCAGTTTCTTGGAGGGATGGACCTGTGGTGGGCTATTATGAAGAATATGGATTCAATGCCCTTAAAACACTGGGTCTCAGAAACCCTTCTCTTTATGTTAACTTTTAATTTTGGAAAATTTCAAATACATATATAAAAATAAACAGGACAATGTAATGAACCTTCATGAACCAGTCACCCAGAGCAATAATTACCAGCTCATAGTCAATCTTGTTTAACCTACAACCTCACCCCCTTCACAATCCATGTAATTCTTCTGAAGCCACTCCTGGTGTTAGTTCAGCCTTAAAAATTTCAGTGTGTACTTCTAAGATATGAAGATCCTTTAAGAACATAACCGCACTACTGTTATCACAAGAATTAAATAATAAATTCTTGATAGCCTGAAATATTCAACCAGTGTTTAAAATTTCCCAGTGTCTCATGTTTAAACATTTTCAGTTTATTTATTCAAATCAGAATAAAAATAGGTTCATAAATTGCAATTGGTTGATAAACTCTTAAGTCCCTCTTTTTAATCACTAGGTTCACATTCTATCCCTTTTGGTTTTTTTTAAAAAATTTATTTGTTGAAGAAACTAGGTTGGTTATTCTATAAGTTTCTCATAGTCTGGAGTTTGTAGGTTATATTCCTGTGGTATCATTTACGCTATTCCCTTCCTCCCCCTATAGGTAATAATTTCTTTTAAAAATTTTATATTTTATTCCATTCATTTACAAAGTAAGTTAAGCAGTAACATATTATAGCATACACACTTTCTCTGCCTCACTTTTTTCATTCATCCTTATAATCTGGTGATTATTCCACCACAGTTTAGAGGTATTGCTCATTCCTTTTTTACAACTGCGCATATCACTTTATCATGTGGATGTTACATGGCTTATTCAACCAGTCTCCTACTAGTAGACATTTGAGTTGTTTGAAGTTTGTTGTTATTACAAATAGTACTGCAATGAATAGCCAACACATCTCTTTGTATTTTTGCCAGGATATCTTTGGAATAGATTCCTAGATGAGAAACTACAGAGACAAGGGATCATTGCATCTATAATTTTGCTAGAAATTGCAGAAGCTCTGCTTTTAAATGCAATGTTTCTAGAACTTTTGTCATAAAATAGTTCCTGAAACAGATCCTTTTTTAGTTATCTGTTGGTATATCAAAGATAACCCCCCAAAATAGTGACTTAAAACTGCATTGTTTGTTATTTCTCATGAATGTGAATTTTGGGTGGGGCTCCTCAGTGGTGGTTTGTCTCTGCCCCACTTGGTTGGCTGGAACAGCATGGCTAGGGCTAGAGAATCCAAGATGGTTTTATTTACCTATCTCATACCTCAGCTGCAGTGGCTGGAAGGGATGGACGCTGGCTGGGCTTCTCTCTCCATCTGGTTTCACATCATCCAGAATTTCAAGCTTCTTAACTATGTTATCTAGATTCCAAGAGAGTAAAACTGAAAGCTGCAAAGTTTCTTAAAGCCCAGGTTGAAAAGCCATGTGGCATTGCTTCCATTGCATTCTATTGGCCAAAGCAAGTCTCGAGGCCATCCATTATCAAGGGGAAGAGAAACAAACTCCATCCGTTGTTGGGAGGAGCAACATGCACATATAGAGATGAAAGAAATTGTTGACAGATCCCAACTACATATATGCATTATGCATACCATAAATGCATGCCCTATTCTCATGTACTTTAGCACCAGCAGAATGGTGGAAAGAGTCTGTAAGAGGGGTGAGAAGTGAAATACCTTTCTGTACTTCACTGTTAAGTGAGTCTAGCGGTAAAGCTCAAGGGGATCAGAAGTGGAGATGATATCAAGGAAAAGGAACAAAGGCTTGCTTTGAGGCAGGACTCACATAAATCTATCAACAGCTATTGTATTCAGTCATTCTGTTTGCATTTATTCAAAAACACTATTCCAGTCTTAGTGCTGAGTACAGTGACAAACATAGCCGACAAGGTCCTAGCTCTTGGGGAACTGCTGAACACATAAGGGACAGGAAGCTATATAAGAGAATACCCTGTCCTTGAAGAAGTTACAGTGTAGTTGAGATTAGAGATGATAAGCAATCAAGTCCTAGACAGAATGAAATATAGACAATAGAAAGACAAACACAACTATATAAGTGAAGGTAAACAAGCACAGATGAGAATATCTGCTCTACATAAATATCTACACCAGCAGGAATGTCTACAGAGGTATGGACAATTGTGAGGAATACCACAGTTCAGAGGAAAAGAGAAGAAAGGAGTGATCACTGTGGCCTGGGGGAGTCCAGTAAGACTGCATGAGAGGAGAGAGGCATGGTGGGGACCAGAACCTTCCCCTACGTATCTGAGGACACACTGGTATGTCCCAGGGACTGCCATGTGATTCAAAGTTCTCATCTAGATGGCTTCCCTCAAAGATGGCCTCCTATTACTTGCTGAGAAAGGAAGAAAGACAAAATAGCACATTATTCAGAGGCCAAAACTGGAGTCCTATGACAGATGTTCAAGGCTTAATCCTTGGCTCTCCCTTGGTGATCTCAGGCAGTTTTGTTGCTTAACGATATCACCTAAATACTAACGACTCACAAAAGAATATCTTCAGCTCTGACATCTTGCCACATTCTTATATCAATCATTTAATTTACATATCCATTTGGAAGTCTAACAGGCACCATAAGCTTCACATGGCCATTAACTGAATCCTTGATTTGTCCTGGTAAAACACTTCTCCTCCCCCCAGTTTCCCTATCAGTTAGTGGCACCACCAGCACCAAGTTACTCAAGCCAAAACACTGAAGCCTGTCTTGGTTCCTCTCATTTTCTAACACCTCACATCCAACTAGCTTGTCCCGTTGTTCTAACTTCAGAATAGAGCTCCAATTTAACCACTTCTTAATACTTCTTCCCCTGCACCAAGCCCCCATCATATCACATCTCCTAACTGATTTCTTGCTTCCTCTGATGTCTACTGCCCACACAACTGCCAGAGTATGCTTTTAAAAATAAAAATAAGGTTATACAATATCCTGCATTAAACCCTGCAATGGGTAACCACAGCAATTAAATTAAAATTCAACCTTGTAAATGTGGCTTACAAAGTTCTACATTATTCTAGCCTCCGACCCTCACTTCAGCCTCAGCTTTTGATCCGATCCACTTTCCCACCCTTGCAACTCTCCAGCCACAGTGCCCTTCTTTACGTTTCTTAAAATGTTCAACTTGTTGCTTCCTTGGGCCTTTACATTGCTCTTTCCTTCTTGCCTGTGTATGGGTGAAAACTCCTCAGTTTTCATGTCTCAGTTCAGATGGTACTTTTCTGACAACCCTATTTAAAGAAGCCCGTATTTAAAATTCACCAATTGTATGGAGGCACAGCGGGCATAGTGATGAATAAAACAAAGTTCTAGCTCTTGTGGTGCTTACATTCTAAGTGGAGGGAATGCAGAATATGGTAAGGGATGTACTGTGACCCTATTTTATATTCATCATAGCACTGATCATACTCTGAAAAATATCTTATTTATTCCTTTTCTTATTTATGTCCATCTCCTCCATTCAGTACATATTAGCAAAGGAAGATAGCACAGCATCCTTAGCTATCTTGCTCTTGACAATAATTCCAGCCCTTACAATGGTACCTGCCTTATAGTGGGATCTCAATGAACATTTAACTGTATGACTGAATGTGCTTGCATATATTAACAAATATAGGAGTAATATTATAGTTATGAAGGAAGAATCTGTTATAGAGAAAAAACTGTTTATACCCTTTTACTCCAATTATATTCTTCAAAACCTTGACCTCCAACCCCACACCATTATGCTCATGTCAAGGGTTACTGGACCCATTCATTACATTTGCCACCAGGAAAGATGCATGTCAGCCTAATTACTCCAGAGTGACATACATTTCCTAGAGGGCAACATACCTCTTTGCTTCCTGTTAAAATGTATGCTTTTAGGGCTGTGTTAAACATCAGTGTTCCAGTATAGGTTCTGATGGTATTTTCTTTGTTCTTTGACATAGCAATTATAACCTAGCCAAAACCATATAATGGAAAGACAAATATAGCTTTATTTAAGTGGAGGAAAACAGACACAGACCAGGGTCCATCCTTTTACCCTATATAATCTAACACAAACAACGATGAACCTGACTTAATGGTTTGATGCTGAACAAATTATGTAGTCCTTCACAGTTCAATTTCTTCTTTCTGTAACATCTGGATAATCATGCTTATTCCTCCTAACTTCCTTGTGATATAGGTATTATTTTATATCATAGAATTATGGGATGTGGGGCCCCCTGAGATATCTTGGGAATCATATAATCCATATCCAAATGTGGAAACTGAGGCCTGATGAGGTTAAGTGATTTACTCAAGCTCACAGCTAATTATTGTCAGGGCTGGAAGTGGAACTCAGATCTTCTGACCCTTAGACCAGTGTTCTTTCTGCCTCATCACATTGCAATGTTTGCCTTGTTGTTCAGCTTTTAATGGGTTTACATATTATCTTGGAGTTAGCTCATACAATTCTTGAGGACAGTGATAATACTTTGTTTCTCCCACAGTGCTTAGTTGGTCATATATAAATATGTTTATTAAATGAAGGAATAGTCTGCTATCAGTCCATAGCACCCACCACGCCTCCCTGTTGTAATCACCTGTAACTTTCCAGTTACTTCCCCTCATTCGCTGAAAGTTTCAGCACCTAGCTCACTGTCTTTCTTCCCACAATAACTCCAGTTATTCTTAGTGACTTCGACAAGCTCATCTGACACTCTTGCCATTCAGTTCCCTGAACTCCTCACCTCCAGTGATCTTTTTCTCCATCTACCTTGGCTACCCATTCCCATGCTCAAATACCATAACTCTAAATTTCGATTTTTAAGTATTCCATTCTTTGACTACCACTTCCTGTCTTCTAGTTCATTTACTCTAATAATCCAATCCAACCATTCTTCCACCACCAGGAACTCTGACCCTTTGGCCTCATCAATTTTTTCACTATCCTGCCTCACCCCTCTTGTCTTCAACCAGGTTCCCTGGTTGACCACCGTAATCACTCTTTTGTGCACATCCTCAACCCTCTTGCCACCTTCTTTCTCCACCACACTTGCCTGGAAAACTCCAATGTTACTTAAAACCAACTAACTTTCTGCTTAGCCTGTCCTTACACTCAATAGTAGTGGAACAAATCTGATTAAAACAGTACTAACAAAGCTGACTGTTGAAACTTACAATTACAAATTATAGCAGAGCCCTCAGCAGCACCCAGTAATTTTTCATTTCCTTGGACAACCCCTGTCACTCTTCAAGACTTTATATCTCTTTGAACTCCATTCTCAATGTCTAGTCCTCACTCTTACCTGATATGCTCACTTACTGATACACTGGGAATAAATAAAATTAAGCAAAAAGAGCTACCAGCATCTTCTCCAAAAATTTTACCTTCCCTACCCCCCAACCTTCATGCCTTAAAATAAATGGAGTGTCCCTTAATTAAAGCTAAACTCTCTGTTGAGAGACAATTCTCAGGAGTCTCTCACATTTCCTTTGTTTCAGGCTATCTTATCAAAGATATTTGTAGAGTGAACAGCCTTGGAAGGTTGTATTTGTTGCAGATAAAACAGTGCTTAGAGAGAAATGTATAACTTGAGGTGCCTATATCATAAAAGAAGGTCTTAAATAAAAACCTTAAGCTTCTAGGCTTCTGGTCAAGATGGTGGCATAGGTAAATATGGTACTCACCTCCTCCCAAATCACATCAAAATTACAACTAAACTACAGAATAACTATCACTGAGAACTGCCAGAAAGTGAGCTAAATGGAAGTCCAAAACTACGGAACTAAAGAAGAAACCACATCATGACTGGTAGGAGGGGTAGAGAGGGGCTGGTCCCACACTCATGAGTGATGGATAAAAATCAGGAGGGATATTGCTGTTGAGGAGCAAGGGGTCTCAGCCCCACACCAGGGACAGATGTCCCCATAACTTCTGGCTGTAAAAAAATAGCAGCGATTCAGACTGATGATGGAAATTTCTGGGCTCCCTCTTAAAGGGCCTGTGCATGGACTTAGACTCACTCCCTCTGAAATCCAGTGCTGGAGCAGCAGCTTGAAAGACACCAGGGACATATGGGGAAGAACTGAATTGTTCAGCATCAAGGTGAGAGCTTGCAAGAAGTTTTTTCCCAGACAGAAGTGCTGGCAGAGGCCATTGTTCCTTTGATGTGTCCTCCCCCCACAGAACCCGAAGGAGGGCACCATATCTGAGACTCCATCAACCTGGCTCATACTGTTTGCCCCGCCCTGGTTATTCCCTCAGACTGCACCCCACCCAACATTTGGGTCCTATCAAGCTTTTTCCAGTGGCTTTTCCATAGTACCAATGGCTTGTCTTGGCTCATACTTCAGATTTTCCTAAATTCCCTCAAACAAGCAGTATCTGAACTCCATGAACCCCATACCTCTTGCTAAGTGGCTCCAAGCCAGGCACTAGCAGCAGCCAGAGTTAGTTCACAGCTTGGCTTTGTCTGGGCACCTCCAAGTGCAGTACAAGTAGCAGCTATCTGCAGATAGCTTATGCCAGGTAGCCCTAAACAGAACATAGGCGGTGGCTGACCTTGGCCTGCCCCTCCAGGGAGGTCCCAGAACCAGCATACCCAGTGGACAGCTTCAGACCATATTGGAGCACCACCACCCAAGCACCTCCACAAGCGACACACTCAAGGGGCAGACTCAGTAGGTACCAGTCTTGCTGAAGTAAGTCCTGATCTGTGGAGTGGGCCCCTGCACAGCTGATCCTCCATGGTGGTCAGAGGTCAATGGTCAGTGGTCACTGCCAGTCCTTGTAGCTAACTGGCCTGGGTAAATCCCTCCCATATACATGCTAACAGCAATCAAGGCTCAACTACAACAGGAGGGTGTACACAGCCCACACAGTGGATGCATCTCAAATACCCAGCTTGCGTAATAAGAGAGGCTGTACCACTGGACCCTGTAGGACACCTACTACATTAGGCTACTCTACCAAGCTTGGTAGGCATAGCAGTTCTACCTGATACATAGAAACAAACACAGGGAGGCTGCCAAAGAAAAGAAACATGGCCCAAATGAAAGAACAGAACAAAACTCCAGAAAAAGAATGAAATGAAATGGACACAAGCAATCTACTAAATGCAGAGTTCAAAAAACTGGTTATAAAGATGGTCAATAAATTTAGTGAGGATCTCAACAGCATAAAAAAGATCTAGTCAGAAATGAAGGATACGTCACTTCTCAGCCTTTTGGCTAGGATCAAGTGTAGAAATGAAGGATACACTAATTGAAATAAAGAATAATTTACAGGGAATCAATAGCAGAGTGGATAAAGCTGAGAATCAAATCAGTGATTTGGGATATAAGGAACCAAAAAATACCCAATCAGAACAGCAAGAAGAAAACAGAATTTAAAAAAATGAGGACAGTGTAAGGAGCCTCTGGGACAACTTCAAGTGTAACAACATTTGCATGATGGGTGTGCCAGAAGAGGGAGAGAGAGAGAACAAGAAATTGAAGACCTATTTGAAAATATAATGACAGAAAACATCCCTAACTTGGTGAAGGAAATAGATGTAAAAGTCCAGGAAGTACTGAGAGTCCCAAACAGGATGAATCCAATGAGACCCACACCAAGACACATCATACTTAAAATGCCAAAGGTTAAAGACAAAGATAGAATCTTAAAGGCTGCAAGAGAAAAGAAGTTAGTTACCTACAAGGGGGCTCCAATAATACTGTCAGCTGATTTCTCAAAAGAAACTTTGTAGGTCTGAAGGGACTGGCAAGAAATATTCAAAGTGATGAAAAGCAGGGACCTACAACCAAGATTAGTCCACCCAGAAAAGCTATCATTTAGACCCAAAGGACAGATAATGAACTTCCCATACAAGAAAAAGCTAGAGTTCATCACCACCAAACCAGTATTACATAGAATGTTAAAGAGACTTATTTAGGAAAAAGAAGATCACAAATATGAATAAAATGGCAATAAGTACATACCTATCCACAATTTGAATCTAAAAACCAAAATAAATGAACATGCAGAACAGAACCAGAATCATAAAAAAAAAACCTTAATCTTTTACCTTAAGAAACTAGAAAACAAAGAGCAAGCTAAACCCAAAGCAAGCAAAAGTGAAATAATAAATATTTTAGCAGGAAAACAATAGAAAGATTTTTTAAAGTTGGTTCTTTGAAAGGAATAAAATTGACAAACCGTTAACTAGACTGATGAAAAACAAGAAAAATGTACTAATTACCAAAATCAGGAAAGAAAGGATACCATCCCTACAGAAATTAAAAGGATTATAAAGGAATATTATCATACCAACCAATTAAACAACTTAGATGAAATGGACGAATTTCTAGAAGTACATACATGATCAAAACTGACTCAAGAAGAAATATTTAAAGAATAAAGAATACCAATCCTTCACAAACTCTTTCAGAAAACAAAGAGCACACTTTCTGTGACAGAGTTTTTGGTCTTGCTGTTTTACTCATTTTGATATCTGCTTTTTGAGTAGGGTATTTAATCAAATTTAGCGTACCTATTGATACAGAATTTTTGGGCCATTTCAATGGTTTTCTATATGCCTCATGTCTTTATTCTAATGAAGTAATAGAAGCACAAATATATCTGTAAACTACTTAATAACTCCTCAGTAAATAAAATAGGCAGAATATCAAAAAATAGGAAAAAATGACCTACACTTCTCTCATTTGAACATAACTTTATTTAATATTGTGGTGTTTCCTTGCAGTCTTTAAAATTTTTTTCTACTCAGGTGTTTGCTTTTTTTTACAGATTATATCATACTATGTATACTATTGTAGTCAATTTTTTTAATTTATTGATTTTAGAGAGAGGAAGGGAGAAAGAGATGTAACAACTTGTCATTCTATTTATTCATGCATCCATTGGTTGATTCTTGTATGTGTCCTGACTGGGGATTGAACCCACAACCCTGGCATATTGGACAATGCTCCAACCAACTGAGCTACCCAGCCAAGTCAACTGTTGTATATTTTTATATTATGCAGTTTATTATATGCATTTTTCATATATTTCCACCACAGAAGAGCCATCACCAGCAGAAAGATACTAGAAACATTAGGCAGATACCCTCTTTGAAAAGCTTTTAACCAAGTGAAATGGTTATGAATGGATGTTGTTGAAATACATACACCTGTCAAAAAATGGGGTATGTTGGAGGGTTGGTTTGGAAGACAAGGTGTCTGAAAAGCACCTTGTGCAACAGGAAAATATTCCTGATACTCATACATTTTTAGCTTCATACTTTGTGTTAACAATAGGCATATTTCTCTTCTATGTTTGGTGAAACTCACCTGTGAAACAGCTGAACTTGGTGTGTTGGAGGAGTCATGTGGACCATTTTATACTGTTGGTTATGTTTGAATGTGTGTGTACATATATATCTCACATATCAAGATTATTAATTTTATGGTATTGTAACCTTCTGTCTGCTTGTCTACTAGTTTTTGATGTTGCATTTGCCAATTTCTTTATGTAGTTCCTTCAAATTTTATGTGGTTAAATGTACACAAGTACATGATTGTATCATGACTGTATATCTTCTTGGTGAATAGTTCTTTTTACGATTACTACATATCACCTATTTATCTCTATCAATCCTTCTTGCCTTAAATCCTTAGCTGTATTATTCAAGATCTTTTTCACTATTTATTGGGGTGACATCAATTAATAACATTATATAATTTTCAGGTGTACATTATAATTTGACATCTGTGTACTCTATTTCATGCTCACCACCCAAAGTCTAGTTTCCTTTCTTTACCATATATTTGACCTCTTTACCCACTTCACCTCCTCCTGCCCCTTCCCCTCTGGGTAACTACCATTCTGTTGTATCTATGAGTTTGATTTTGTTCTGTTCATTTGTTACTTTTTGTTTTATATTCCACACAAGTGAAATCATAAGGTTTTTGTCCTTTTCTATTTGACTTATTTCACTTAATGTAAATACCCTCAAGATCTATCCATGTTGTCACAAATGGCCATATTTCATCTTTTTTATGTCAAAATGTTTTAAATAGCCTTCTATATTTGGGATAATTCCTAGTTACAGATCCCTCCTCCCCAATATAAAATTGAATTCAGAACTCAAATTCTCTGCCTCCTTTGCAGCTAGGATGCAGGCCTATGACATAGGCTCTGCTAGCAAGAACCACCTGTGGATATGTGAGGCTGTGAGCTCTGCACACAGCTTCCAATTTCCTAGTGCAGGTAGAGGCAAAGGCATTCAGTTTGTGGAGATGGCAGTGGTTGAAAGGTCAAGTTTCTGACAGAATTGGCATTGATGTTGACAGCAGGAGAAGATGAGGAAAAGTTGAGCTCCTTGTATTTGGTGCTTGATGGGAGCAGCAGCAGTTTATCATGCTAGTTCCACTGTATGGTTTAGGGCACTTTTTCTAGAAGCTTAGCCCAAGCTGAGTTTGTTTTTTTCAACTCTCCCAATAACTCTTGGAGCTATTGAGTATCAATTCAAGAAGTTCTTGCTTGGATTCTGTTGTTTGCAACAAACCTTGACCAATAAAATAACTTGTCAAATCTAAAGTTAAAGAATATCTCACTTCTGAATAAAAGCAGTCTAGTCATTCAGCTTTTTTTCTTACCTTCTTTAGTATTTTTTTTCCTCCAAGCACCTGTAAGTTCTAAAGTTTGAAAATGTGTTTATTTTATCCTTCCTCCAGAAAGATGGTTTAGCTAGGTATGGAATTTTAGTTTCTCAGTTATGGACTCCTAATACTTTGAAGATATTTCCATTGTTTTCTATAGCCTATTGTTGCTACTATATCTGCTGACAGGATGACTGTCATTTCTTTTAGGATAATTTGACTTTTCTTAGTGGTAACTTCTAACATTTCCTTACGGTGTTTGGTATTCTGCATGTCACTACTATGTACAGGTCTCAATTTTAAAAAATTATTCTGCTTGAGCCTTAGCATTTTCCTTTGATCTGATAACTCGTGCTCTTTTCCAAGTTCAAAAAATTCTCACATATCATCTTTATGGATATTGTTTTTACTTTACACTCAATTTTCTCTCCTCCAGAAACTCTTTTGCATGTATATTGGGTCTTCTAATTCTACCCTCTAGGTTTCTGAACTTATCTTTGCTGCTTTGGCAGTTTAGTATATGCATATCCATGTATTTCAGGCTAGTCATAAAAAGTTTTTATACCATAGGGACTACCTTATTCGAAAGTCATCAATAGTTGTGTATTTCTCACCACACAAGCTACTCTTCAGGCTTCCAAGGCCCTCATGCCTCCAGACTCTGCTATTGTTTAGTTGGGTAACTATAAGCACACAACTTCTTTGGCCCTGGTTTCCAGATACAAAGAGCTTACTGAGATTAATGAATAAACTCAGAGGTAAAACATGTGAGGTGCTGACAACTACACAGCACAGTAGCACAGTAACTAAAATTTGGAGTGCTGCCCTCGTTCACAGCAATTTCCCTAGTGGTCATCTGTATGACATCTTTCCTCCCACCATTTAGACATTAATTCTGAAAGGCAGCCATCATCAGTTCCTTGGTGACTGTGACTGGCTAAGGCATGAGCACATGAGCGTAGTCCCACTGATCAGTCCTTGAGACTTTTAGAATTTAGTTTCCTTTATGATTGTAGAGTACCAAAAAATGTGAGTAGAGCTGCTGGCTGCAGTAAGGGAGAATGAAAACGAAATTTAGAAAAGGGGGAGGGAAAATAAGGATGAAAAAGATTACTAACACCATTCAAGTTCCTGGCCTCATTGACTTTGATGACAGACTTCTCAATACTACAGATTCCTTTAATATTTGAATACTTTATAATAGGCAGAAGTACTTATAATAAATATTTTAAAATATCAGAATTTGAAAATGAATCTTATTTCATTTTATTGCTTAATTATATAGATTCTTATTCCTATATTTCAGAATGGTTGTTACCCTTTCTCCGGCTATGGAAAAGTAGCTGTTTTAGTATCATTACATTTTAAAGATCCTACAGAGCTCCCACAGCCTTTCATATCATTGTCTTATTTGCTTTGGTGAGATGAGCCACCCACATAATGTTAAGCTTAGTTTTTATAAATGGTGAATTAAAGGTGCAAGTTAAATGCTGCTTAAAGTAGAGAAGTGTGAGAATCAGGCTAAGTATTAAGCACTCTCTATCAGGAGACCTCAGGGACTACTATTGGCAGGGTTGTCAGAGACAGTGCACTATAAAACATTTTCATTGATTATTACTAGTTAGAAAATTTCAGAAGAGCTCTAAAAAGTTTCATTAGCTCATCATAAGACCTGTTAAAATACATACTCCACAATTTAAAGTCATACTCTCAAATGCACTTGTGTTTTCCCAAAAGTCAATCTTCACCATGTTCCTAATCAAGTTCCTGTTGTGCTTTAAAATTCTAGAACTTTAACCTAAGAAAAGAGATTACTGGGGGTGGGACAGGGAAGAGAGGGATGTGTTAATTCCTGCCTAGATATCCACAGTGTTTACCAGGCTCATGTATAAATGACGGTAAATTCTTAAACTCCTTGACTAAGAGAGCTCTGTATTGGCTCTAGCACATGAAAAATTCTTACACAGGTAACTTGCAAACACAAAGTAGTATAGTAATATTATCATAACACCTTTGTTTGGAGAACTGAACTGCTCTCACATTAACTCATTTACCCTTGCTAAATTGATAAGAAAAGGTCAAGTGACAAATAGTATCAGTATTTTGTCTGCTGCAATTGATGAAGAGAAAGTGATGTACCAAAAATGTGAAACGAGAGCAGTTGGACTTCTTTTTAAACACTATCCTGATTTTTACCTCCCAGTTATTATAATCTCCCCATTTTAAGTCGAAAACATAATTTATGATGAGGAATGTAATCTTTAGATAAGGAATTGTTTCTATAGAATCATTATGCACTTTAATATTTTCATTTTTTTGTGGGGCTAAAAGATACGCTCTTTGTTTAAGTACAGCGTTCAACATACTGACAGCCCTGGCACAGGTCCCCCTCTCTCATGACTGCCATTAGACTCAAATCGATCCTCTGAATAGTCTATCCCAAGAGAATCAATCGATGTAGGGAACAGGGGACTTTTTAAAACCAAGCCTGACGTCACACATTTGTGTGCTAACCATCTGCACCTTTTATTAACCAGGGGCTGGAGCCGCCCAGGCGGACAGACACAGGCGCACAACAGTCTTCTCCCACACAAGCCTGGAATGGTAACAGTGTGCGGCTGCCTAAGAAAGAAAAGCCGTTTCAGAGCTGCGGGGTGGCGTGGGGTGTGTGTAGCAGGGTGAGGGAATCATTCGTCTTCTACATCCAAAGATGCTATTTATTGGAAATCCAGCACATTTTTTTAATTGATTTCTCTCGCGTGGGAGGCAAATCCTTTCAGATGCTAAAGAAGAAAAAAAAAAAAATCAAGCACGGCAGGGGTACATTGGAGAGAACCACAGCCTTGCTTCGGAATGGGACAGCGGGTAAAAAAGGCTCAGGGCGTCCACAACCTGTTCGCCTGCAACGATGCTGCTTTCCGCCGGAGTTCCAACATCGGCCACTTACACCCCGGTTCCTGCCCCCGAGAGGGGAACAACCTCCTTGCATCACCTCTCACCTTTCCGCACATCCTCCAACCTCCCCAGTTCGAGGAGTGTGGGGGTGAAGGAACTCGTTCTCCTTCGACGTGCAAGATCCGGCTAGTTCATCCTTCCCCTCCCCCGCTCCCTTTGGCCCTGCCCGCTGCCCGCGGTAGGGCAGCAGCCTCTCGACGACCACCTCTCAGTCCAGTCCTTTGGCTCTTTCACCTTCTCCCAACCTAGGGGCGCTTTTCAGTCTCTCCCTGGCGAGCCCGGTTTGCCCCACTCCCCTAGCGGTTTCCAGGAAGGCTGCAGTCTCCAGGTGCCCGTCGCTCACACCCCTTCCGGCCTTTCACCCCGTACCTTCAACCTTCCCCGGCTTTGGGGAGCTTCTGCACTCTGCCTCCACGTGGTAAACCCGGAGCTACCACCCCCCCGCCGGCCTTCCGGGTAACCCCCACCTTCAGCCCCCGGCTCCGCCCACCGCGCCCAGGGCGCGCGCCTTGGAGTACCTGGCTGCCCCTCCCCCGGCTCCGCTCCCCGCCCCACTCCACCGCCCGCTAGCGCCCCAGCTCCGCGCCCACCCCTCGCGGCTTCCTCCTCCCCGCCCCCTCCCCCTCCAGAGGCAGAGGCGGTGGCACACAGCGAGCGCGATGGCGTGGCCAATGGGCGCTCCGCTTACTCTGGCCTCTCCCCCGCGCGGCCGCCAATCGCGGCGGGCGGTGGTGGTAATATTGTGGAGTGGAGTTTGGATGCCGCCGCTGCCGCGGGCTGGAACGGCGCGGCGCGGGGGCTGCTAGGGTATTTCGGGAAGGGGGCGTGAGGAGGCGGCGGCTGCGTGGGCAGGCAGCTGAGGGAAAGAGAAAGAAAGGAAGGAAGAGGGCGGGGAGTCCTCAAAGGAGGAGGCGGGACTGGCCGGGCTTCTCACCTCCCGGTAGCGGCAGCGGGTGGCTCGAGAGGCGGTGCCGCCCCCTGCCCGCGGACCCGAGAGTGCAGCCGGCCGCCGACCCGCCGGCCCCGGGTAGCGGCCGAGGCTACTGGGGCGGGAACGGTGGGCCGGGGCGGCGGCGGAGGCGACCGCCATGGCGTTCCTCAAATTCCGTGACCAGGTAGGTGAGGGGCGGCGAGGCGGGATCGCGCCGACCGGGGAGGAAGGAAGGGGGGAACGGGCGGGCCAGCGGTGTGGGCCGCCGGGGCGCCCTCTCCGCGGAGTGGCTGCGAGGAAGGCTGGGTGCCGTCCCGGCGACTGCGTGGAGCAGCTGGGCAGGGGGCCGCAGGCGACCCTCCTGTCAGCGAAGCCTAGGCGGGTCGAAGCCCACGTGCCGCCGGGGGGCTCGCCGCCGCCGCCTTGGCCGGGAGAGGGGCGGGTCCCACGCTCGCTGCTTAGGCGTCCGCGTCCGGCGCGCTGCCGGTTTTGCGCCTTTCTGTCCTGCCAGGTGAGGCTCGGGCCTAACAGGTGGCTTCCTGCTGCCGGGCGGGAGCGGTGCTGGCGGCTGTGACCTAGGGTCACGACCTTAACTCTCCTGTTTGCTTCGTCGGGTAGTTAAAGGCGGTTGATTTTGCCTAGGGACTAGTTACTCAACGTCCAAGTTTCCAGACTTATTTTCTTTTGACATCTGTGCACCATCTTGGTTACTTTCTTGACTTGGGAAGAGCTGGTCAAAGAATACCTGAAGTGCAGAAAAGGGTAGTGATTGTCATGGACAAAAAGATACTTTGTGCCTGGCAACGAAATTGTCAGTATTTAAGATCGATTTGTACACCTGAAACCATGAAAAGATGGGCTTTCAGGCATTGCGAGGTTTCCAAGCATTTGTATCTCTCCGTTAACGAAAAGGGAAATTAACGTATGATTTAAGGAGTCGCAGCAGACTTGCTAGTGCTGAAAATTTATTTTTACCACTTGTTTTTCTGAACAGAAGATTTTGGAAAGATTCGAAGGGAATGTAACTTGCATACATTGGGAAACTATTCCGAACGTTTTTACCCCTTTTGCAAAAACAATGGGGAAAACTTGAGATGTATTTTTAATAGTCTCTTTGTCAATATTGTACTTTAAATTCTGAATGTAAATAGTATCGTCAATTCTCATTTAACAAGTGAATTTTATTTTATGCTTAGGCTGAGGACTGAATTATTTGTTATATCAGGAAGGTTTTACTGGTGGCATTAACATCATCAGGAAATGATACTTTGATAAACTAAACTGTGTAGTCGAGTTTATACATTGTATTTCAAATTATACAACTGTATTGTCCAATATGGAAAGCTCTAGCCACATGTAGCAACTTCAATTTAAATTTATTAAAATAAAATAAAAATTTGAGTCCCTCGGTTCTGCTAGCTGCATTTCAAATGCTCAATTTTCCACATCTGACCAATGGCTATGGTATTGGACTTGCATGTATACAGAATTTCTGATTTGTATCATTAGAAAGTTCTGTGGGACAGCACTGTTAGAAAATAACAGGTAAACACAGTTAAAGCATAAACCATTCCTGCTGACTACTGTACAGTTGACTCACATTATATTCTCAATGGTGTGAAACTCAAGATCTGGGTTCTCTACTAATCTTTATCAATCTTAATGGCACTCTCTGCTTTCAAAAGTTATAGTTGAAACAGTGAAAAAGTTTGCATTAGGAATTTGGTGAACTCTTAGGAGAGCATCCCATTTTATTCACCATCAGTTTTAAACCGAAACAGGATTGTGTTTTTGGTAGGACATAAAATCCAGTTGCACCATTCATTGCATTTGTGTATTTAGAAATTCCAATTATGAAGCAATTTTGATTCTGTTTCAGGTTTATGTAATACTTGTACATGTTTGATACTTGTACATATCTATTAATACTCAGTGGTGAAGATGGTGTATAAAATGTCACATATAAATTTGAGAATACTTGGACAAGCTAATGAAGTGGCATAGCTCAGAAGGGAACAAACATTGAAGTTTACCTCTACGAAGTAATTGGCTCATCTGGTCTCTCTTTTGGGAGACTTTGAGAAATGAGTTTGTTTTTTCCTAGTTTAAAGGGAATAGCTTTTAAAAGTCATCTTATATATTGATATTTTATTAGCTATTAGAAGTGGTGGTAAAAATAAAATGGAATACAAATATCTTTTTTTTAAGATTTTATTTATTTTTTACAGGGGAAGGGAAGGAGAAAGTGGGGAAGAGAAACATTAAGTACTTTTTTTTTAGATTTTATATATTTATTTTTAGAGAGGGGAAGGGAAGGAGAAGAGAGGGAGAGAAACATCAATGTGCGGTTGCCTCTCTTGGTGCCCCCTGCTGGGGACCTGGCCGGCAACCCAGGCATGTGCCCTGACTGGGAATCAAACTGGTGACTCTTTGGTTCGCAGGCCTGCGCTCAATCCACTGGGCTACACCAGCCAGGGCACAAATACTATTTTAACACATCCCATCCACAGGAATAGCACTTCAGCTAGATTAATTATTTTATTTGGAGGAAAGGAGATCTGAATTAGTACACAGAATTGTAAAGCTGGAAAGTACTTGATACAGCATTTGGCTCAATCCTCATTTATACTTGATTTAGGAAGTAGATCTTTTCTGTGTTTCAGTATTTCCATATTCACCTTGTGTATATTGTTTACTTCTAGCTTTGCACATACAATTTAATACACAGAAGCTATAAATTGGTAGGGGTTGTTTTTCTTTGTGCACTTAAGGAGGAGTGTTCTAGATGGCTTAACCATAAAATTTGTGAGTAAATAAAGCAGTTTGTTTTCATATCCAGTCAAGAATCTGAATGAGACAATATCCCTCATTTTGTATCAACACTTAATATGGGGATAAAAAGTTACTACTGTACTATATTCTTTTAGAAATAAAAATAATTTTTAATTGTAATGAAATGAAAATAACTTGTTTTTTTGTTTGTAGTAAACTTCTTCCCTTGATTGCTTTTCTCTTATTAAAGAGTTTATATAGCATGACTTGGTAACACTTGCAGCGTTTTATTCAATAGGTGTCACTTCCAAGACTTTTATCCTATGTAGCTAATAAAAATGTAGTCATGTAGATTACAATTAGAAAATGTTTTAATTTTAATGTTTTCCAGCCACATTGAGATATTATTGGTGTTTAAGTTTGTGACATACAAGTTTAAGGTACACAACATGATCATTTGATACTTGTACATATAGTGAAATAGTTAACATGCTAGAATTAGTTAACACCTGTGTTCCCTCACATAATTACCACTTTTTTATGTGTGGAGATAACATTTAAGTATTGTTATTAATAGTCACAGTGCTGTACATTAGATCTCCAGAACTTGTCTATAGCTGGAAATTTGTACCCTTTGACTAGTTTTATGATTATATTTTATAAGTAGTAATTCATAGTATAACCTATTAAGAAAGGTAGGTGGTCTTTGTTTAGATCAGGGATAACATACAACTGGAAAGCTAAATGGTAACTGACTCAAGGCACAATAAGGAATGATGGAGGTCATGGCAAATAAGAGCAGGTATGTTAGTTACTGCTCAGCTCTGAGCCATTGTTACTGTACAGGTGTGCCTAATATTTTTAGGACTCCAGTTTTGCTTTGTTTTCTTTAGGAAGCCAGAGTTCAAGATTCTTATGAGAAATCTATTTATAAATGTTGGCAAGTTGGTAGTTTCCATTGACAAAAATTTAA
This sequence comes from Anoura caudifer, assembly GCA_004027475.1. Classification (NCBI taxonomy): domain Eukaryota; kingdom Metazoa; phylum Chordata; class Mammalia; order Chiroptera; family Phyllostomidae; genus Anoura; species Anoura caudifer. The sequence continues at coordinate 428,263 of PVKU01000359.1, read as the reverse complement.
AGCTGTGATTTGCAAAGGGGCTAGTAGAACAGTTTGTAACAGCCAACGTAGATCAGCTTGAGGGAAAAAAACCTACAAAGTAAGATTCTTATTAAAAAATAGTTTTCTTTGAGCCCTGGCTGGTGTGGCTCAGTGGATTTTGAGCACCAGCCTGTGAACCAACGGGTTGCCAATTTGATTCCCAGTCAGGGCACGTGCCTGGGTTGTGGGCCAGGTCCCCAGTGAGGGGCACATGAGTAGAACCACACATTGATGTTTCTCTCCCTCTCTTTCTCCCTCCCTTCCCCTCTGTCTAAAAGTAAATAAAGTCTTTAAAAATTTTTTTTATAATAGTTTTCTTTGAGATACGGTAGCCCAAATTGTCGTAACTTTTAAAAATTGAGATAATTTACGTACAGTACAATTCACTCTTTTAAAAAGTGTGCAGTTCAGCTTTTAGTATATTCACAAGCTTGTGCAACTATTACCACTATCTAATTCCAGAACATTTTAATCACTGTAAAAAGCCATTAACAGTCACTCCTTATTTTATTTTCCCCCCTCTCCCGTGGAAGCCACTAATCTACTTGCAGTATCTATGAATTTGCCTATTCTGAATATTTCATATATATAGAATTATACAATACGTGGTCTTCAGTGGATGAAGACTTATTTCACTTAGCATAGTATTTTTAAGGTTCACCATGTTGTAACATGAATTACTTGGTCATAAACTTATGTTTCTAAAAGCCACTTCTATGTTGTGTTACTGCTCCTATAGTGTGCGCTCATATATATATATATATATATATATAAAAAATCTGGGACAGTTTTTATTTTCTGAGTTTGTTTTATAACTGGAATTAAACTTTGCGGTAGTGCTAAAGGAAATAGCTTTTATACTTGGATTATTTTTGTATAGGAGCATTCTTCTGTGCTCCCTCCTGGATTAATAGTCAATAGGTAAGGATTCTTGATATTTTTTAAACAGGGTTGGCATATGTCAGTTAGTAGATGCTGGGTGGATAAGAATAACTTAACCACTGTTTTGGATAGTTAGTAAATTCTTACCTGATTAAATATTCACTAAGGGCAGAAGATTATTTGACTTTGAGTAGGAAAAAAAAGATAATCCTTGAAAAACCGTGTAACTGGGGATGCAGAATATATGAAATGCCTAAGGAGAACCTGATGACCAAAGTATTCAGATATTCTATATGGAGTGCCCCCTTGCTCTGTGTTGGAGACTGTGGGAGACACAGGAGTGCAGTAGTTAACTATCTCTGTCAGCCCTTAAGAATCTTACTGCCTAGAAGAGGAGAAAAGACTCACATAAATGCACAAGAGACTGAGACACTTCACATGAAGAAGTTTATAGAGGCTGAAGAAAAACATTGGGAGCATGTTATTTGGAAATGTAAAATAGTTAAAAAATATGTGTCCTGTGTTTCCTGATACTTTTTTTTAGACCTTGTTCAATACAATGTAGGATGTGGAGAGCTCCTTGAGATACAGATAACATGCTTCAGTATTCGCAAAGGTTCATATGATCTGTAAAACCCTTCATAGCAGGGGAGGTAGTTTATGTTAACAGGAAAGATTTGTTGAAAGCAACAGTTGTGCAGAAAAGCAGCAAGAGGGAACTATGAAGGCAGGCCAGAAAAAGAGAATGATATATCTGTAGTGGGATAGTGTGTGTAGTTGTGTGCAGTGTGTGTAGTTGAAAAGGACAGAAGATAGATTAACTAAATTGGCAGTGACTGCAGTACGAAGAACTTTAAATGCAGAGCTGAGAGGTTTGGCTTTGATTGGTAGGTGATGGGAAGTCATAGCTGGGTTTTCTTAACCTAGGGTCTTTGAAAGGCCTCAGGAAGAATGTGCATGCATATATGTATTTTTTCTCAAAAGGGTTTATAACTCTTATTAGATTTTCGGTTCTGTGTCACCCAAAAGTTAAATAACTATATAGGTTTTAGAAGAATAGATTCTAAAAGACAAACGGGGACAGTCAAGATCAGTTAGGTGGCTACTGTTGTAATTCAGAACATATGGAAAACGTTTTAGTACAAACTGAGTACATTAAGTACAAAGCAAACGTTTGGATGGGAATGAATACATCTCTAAAGGATCCTCATAGTTATATTAATAGTTCACTTGTTTGTACAATTGAGAGTGTCTTATATTCACATGACAGATCACAGTTCTTTGTTTTATAGTTCCACTAGGGCAAATTAAACATGAAATTTAGTCAAACATTCATTATGGTAGTAAAAAAAAAAAAAAAAAAAGCAGATAATCAAGGTAGGTAGATTTGGGCCACGTTAGATTTCCCAGGATTTTATATTATTTCATTTTAATTTTTTTAGTCTAATGTAAAATTTATAGTCAGTGAATGCACTCTACCTGGGCTGGAATGAGATGCTCCTGGAAAATGTTCTTTGCCTGGAAGATAGTTTAGGATTTAGTCTTTTTGTTCTGATAATGCATCTCGTGGACAGTTCACATCAAACCAATCGCACAGTAATACTTCTGATTTAAAGCAAAATAAATGAAATCTCCAGTTATTTAAACCAATAATGTTTTAATATGTTACAGTACATTGTATACAATGATTAAAGTTCTTAAGTACTTTAGATTTAACTTCCATTCTTACTCCCCAACTCCAGTTCTTATACTATTAGATGATTCATCCACCTGCTTTATAGGATACTGTTTTTTTTTTAATTACCAGCATTCTCTATGTGTATACTGATTGGCATACAAAGCAAAGTCTAGATAGGATTGTTGCCTCTACAATTTAGTGAAAAGTTCATTTTTGCCTAGTCAGTTTAAGTTCAGATTCTTAATTAGTGATGGCTTACCATTTAAATTTATTTATTTTAAAGCTAAAGATACAGCTTTTCTACTCTTAAGGTTATAAGGCCACAAATAATATTCAGCAAAGGACAATTAATATATTTAAAAAGAAAAATCAGGAAGCAGTTACTTCTGAAATAAATACCTGTTCCAGAAACTTAGATGAGTTATTACTGTTGAGTAGTACTACTTTTATCTTTATTTTCTGTTATCTAAGGTACCCAAACCACTCCCCACAAACTTTTTATCTTATAATAGAAAGTGTACATTAGTCTGGAGAGGCAGCTTTTTCTCTTGCATCAGTTTGATAGCTTTTTCTTTTTAAAACAGCGTTACTGAGATATAATTCTCACACCAATTTAAATTGTACAGTTCAGTGATTTTTAGTATATTTACAGAGCTGTATAAGTATCACCACAGTCAATTTTGGAATATATTATCATTCCAAAAAGAAACCTCTTAACCCTAAACCTGTCAATTCCTCTCTAGCCCTAGACAACTACTAATTTGCTTTCTGTCTCTCTATATTTGCCTAATTCATTTAGCATGTTTTGAAGGCTCGTTATATTGGATCAATATTTTTATTGATGACATGATTTCCTATTTTATCATTCCACATTTTATTTTTTCACTCAACAGTTGTATATTTGGGTTTTCTCCACTTTGGGGCTAGTGTGAATAATGCTGCTCTGAACATTTGTGTCAGAGTTGTGTGGCAGTAAGTTCTCATTTCTACTGGATATATACTTAGAAGTGGACTAGGTGGGTTATATGGTAATTCAGTATTTAGCCTTTTAAGGGGCTGCCAATTCATTTTCCATAGCAACTGCACCATTTTGCATTCCCACCAGCAGTGTATGAGAGTTCCCACTTCTCCATGTTCTCAATAACACTTATTATTATGTGTCTTTGTAAAACATTTTACTATAGTTATCCTAGTGTGTATGAAGTGATATCTCCTTGTGGTTTTGATTGCATTTTCCTGATGGCTAATGATGTCGAATATCTTTTTAGCAGATCCTTTGTCCATTATTTAATTGGGCTACTTGTCTTTTTATTACTGAATTGTAGGAGTTCTTTATATATTTTAGGTGCAAGTCCCTTATCAAATATATGATATGCAAACATTTTCTGCCATTCTTTAGATTGTCTTTCTACTTTCTTGGTGGTATTTTTTGAAGCACAAAAGCTTTTAGTTACTAGTGACTCCTAGAGTTTTAACTAGAGGTAGAGGGCCTAGGTGGATAGGGCATGCAAGAAGAGGAGTTGGTTTAAGGGTAAGATGGATTCAGTTCTGGCAATGTTAAGATTTTAGTGGGACATTGAAGTGGAGAAGCGTTGTTAATAGCAGTTAAATGTGAGGCTGGGTTCAGGGAAAGGTGTTCTTAGTGGTAATTGAAGTGAATGAGGTCACTCAGAGAATGAGAATAGCTCATGGCCAGGGAAAGTGTAATGGAGAATATGAAATGAGTGGAGGAAAAGAAGCCTAAGAAGAAGCTACCAGAATTAGGAAGAGAACCATGAGAGACTATCACAGGCCAAGGAGGAAGGAGTTTTCTAAATTATACCTGTGTTGTCTTAGACACAAAGGCTGAATTTTCCCATCACTTTTTAGTTTTCTTTTTATCCACCCACATTGTTTTAAACTTTTCCATGGAAATATTTTTTTTTCTGTCTGCCCCAAGCTCTTCGTAAGCCAGTAATTTCTAACTTGGGTATACATCAGATTCACTTGGCTAGCTTAAATATAAATTTTGGAGGTCCTATTAGATCTGAATGAGGATCACCTGGGGTAATGCCCCTGACTCTGTATTTTAAAACTTCTGGTAAAGACTGCCATGCTCTTCACCAAGCTTGTTTCCTTTTCTCTCAGCTCCCAACTCACTTATATATTTTTTTACCAGCCCCTGTTGTGTTTGGGGATGGCCATAAGATTGAGATTTGGCGATAGGAAATTAAGCAGTGAAGTGTTGAGTATTTCTTTAGCCTTGACCAGTACAAACTTCTCTTGAAAAATGCTCTCTTTCCTTCACCTGCTGATTGGGTATTGTCTGCCAGAGCAACTTTGGAAATGATAGTCCAAGAAAACTGAACATCTGTCACCCTGGGTCATCTCCAGCCTCTTCATGCCCCTAGATGATCATTCACATGGATTTTTGACTTCATGTAAGCATGAAATAAAAAATAAACTATTATGTTATGTCACTGTTTGGGGATTTATCTTTTATAATATCCACTGTCTTTCATCAATATAACTCCTTAGATTGTTACGCAGATTGTGTTTTGAGACCCACTGGCTTTGGTTTGTAGGTTAGTCTTCAGCTGTTGATTCTAGATCTTATATATAAATATTATGTTTTCTTTGTATTAATTTCCCTGGAAATAGTTATAATTAACATCACATTTATCTTATTAAGCAACAAACATCTGTATGCTTACTACCTGTTGGTTCCTGATGCTGGTATGCATCTTTATATAAAACAGGGTCTCTGCCTGTTAGTATGGGATAAATGGAATTAGATAAGGGCAATTATCTTAACCTGTGCTTTGAGATCCATCAATGTAGAAATGGCTAATTGAACCCAGGGGTAGAGTTGGGGCCCTTATTTTAATGGGATTTTATTTACATTTCTCCTGTAATACTGATTTCTCTCATCCTTAGTGGGCAAAAAGCCATATGTAGTCTGTTTAAAGTCCTTTAGAGCAGTGGCCCCCAACCTTTTTGGCACCAGGGACCAGTTTCACGGAAGACAATTTTTCCACAGACTGGGGTGAGAGGAATGGTTTCAGGATAATTCAAGCACATTACATGCAAGCTCTTACCTCCTGCATGTGGCCCAGTTTCTAACAGCCACAGACTGGTACTGGTCTGTGACCCAGGGGTTGGGGACCCCTGCTTTAGAGGACTAAAAACTACATTTTTGGTAGATTTGTGTTACATGAGGGTATGTGTTTTTCTTAATCTCTACCACTAAGAAAAAAAAATCAAATACTATAGAACTGCAGTTTTTAGCCTTGATGGAGATTATAGTATAGAACTTTCCCTGCAGTTAACTAAAGGTGTGGTGGTGGTGGTTGTTGTTGTTGTTTTAAGGAATATCTTATTGATTGCATTTTTCTCTTCCCCTTTTCCTTTTGAGGGAACTTTTGGATTATAAATGGTGAAAGAAAGAGCTTACTATCTTTAGTGTTATATTCTTATTACTATAAGGTAATTAGGATGAAAATCAGATAATTCAAAGAGGAATTTAAAAGATTGTATGTAGATAGGCAAACAGAAAGTTTATATATTGGATAGTTCTGAGTGGTATCCCTCACTTTCTTTTTTTGAAAGATTGTATTTATTTTTCAGAGAGAAGGAAAGGGAGGAGAAAAAGGGAGAGAAACATCAATATGTGATTGGTTGCCTCTTGTGTGCCCCAACTGGGGCTCTGGCCTGCAACCCAGGCATGTGCCCTGACCGGGAATCGAACCAGTGACCTTTTCATTCACAGGCCACACCAGCCAGGGCTCCCTCACTTTTTGAAAGCTTACATGCTAGGCAGTGTGTAGTTACTGAGTGTCAGACTGGGTTATTCCAAGAGGGAAAAGAGTGTCCCTGGGAGAAATATAAACAGCTAGGCAAACAACAACTGCATACTGGAGAAATGAAGTTAGTTGACCTTGAATGTTAACAACACCTGGCTTTTAAGGGATGTAAAAGCAAACTACAGCTAAAGGGTGAGCCCTGGAGTTGAAGCCCAGTGAATAGTTTAGAATAATAAGTGTATTAGTTGGATAGATCTGATAAGTAGCCAGATCCAACATACAGGCAGGTCTTTAGAAACTATCATGTTTGTGAGAGCTTGAATCATACAACTAGAGAAGATACATGGACTCAAGAGACTTCAGTAGGTGAGGCTAAGGGGCTGTGTGACCTTTCAGACATTCTCATTTGGTACTGTAGCAAGGACAATGAGAGGGAACCTGGATGGAGTATTTGCCAATTTTGGAACTACTCAAGAGGTGTAAATGATACATGGTATTCATGTAGAAATGTTCCGAAGATTGTGCGTATGTCAAATAATGATTAATCAACTTATTTAACAGTGAGTGACTTTGTTTTAAAGAAACTTGTTTGTAAATTATTTTATATAGAGTCCCCTAATAAAACAAACCATCCTTCAGTTCATCTTTTATCATAAAGCTGAACTTCCATATATCACCTTCACTTAAATTTAGATGTACCAACTGCTTATTACATATGATCAATAATACATGGATTATTTTGCATGTCCTGGTGTGTTATTGGTTTTAGGTCCCCCTGTGTTTTGGCTATTGAATTAATTGCTTTTGAAATGTCTCTAATCAACCTGTTTGTAATTTCCTTACTAGCAATGCTGCATCTTTTAAAACATCCAGATTCTATTATAAAGTCAAATGAACTTTTTATCACCTAGTTTCTTCAGCATCTTGGAGCCACAGTTTTGAACTTGGAATTTCTTTTCTCTGACCACAGCTTCATTCATTGTTGGTTTCACCCATTTCTTCACCCACAGTGAACCTGAGCTCTGCTGTATTGAAATCTTTTGCCTAGTCTGCTAGGTTCAGTTTGGCCATACGCTGACCTCTTGAGAAACCTTGACCTCCTGATTTGAGCAGTACTGGTTAGGATAGTGTTTTCTGAAGCATGGAACAGCTTTTACTACTGGTGTGTTTCTTGAGATTTTGCATGGGTGACATTTCTGCTTCAGTTACCAGATGTTTGTTGATTAGGCACCTCGACCTTCTAGTCCAAACTTGAGAGCATAGCCTGGCATCCTGCTTCATTCTCACTTCCTTTGGCTTGTTTGGCGGGGGTCTCCTAGCTCACTCCATTGCAGTCTTTTCTTACTTACTATTCTGTAAGTTTAGTCTTCATTTTGTCCTCTTTAACACTCAGTGCTTTTTCCTTCAACTGTCACCCCATCCCTATCCATCTTTCAGCTTTTATTTCTGCTTTTCCACCTCAGCCTCCTTTCAGTTTTTTTTGCCTAGCCTCTTGAGCTTCAACCTCTAACTTCTAAACACTGTTAGTATTTTCAGTTTTCATCTCAGTCTTCTATCTCCTGCAACTTGCTGTCCTTTTTATTACCACCCCTTCTCAGGCTGAACCCTTTTCTCAGCAAACCATGCTTCCCAGTGGGGACTTTACCAGCAGTTCTCCCTTTGCTGCTGTAATGTCGGTCTTTTATCCTTATTCTCTACCTTTCCTACTCCTATTTGTTGACCTTAAACAAATAACCAGTTATTTCTCCAGCAAAATGGGTTTATTCAGCAAAAAACAAAGAATTGCAGTCGAGGACATGCAGTCTAATGGTGAACCACTGGCAAGTCCAGAGAACAAAGGAGAGGAACCAGTCTTCCATAGAAGAAAGGGAGGTTTGGAGGAGCCGGTGTATACAGAGTACATTAGAGGAAACTGGAAGTTCGAAGTACAGTGGCCTTTCATTGGTTCAGTGTCTAAGGAGAAGACCCTCCTTCCTGCTGGAGCAGTAGAATAGAAAAGCATCTTTCTGTTGGAAATGAAAAGTATGTCTCTTCCTGTTTGGGGTAATTGACTCTGAGTGATACGGACTTAGAGCTTCCCCTCCAGGCCCTCCCAACCACAATTGAATGAGGTTTCTGTTCACCAATCTTCATATCCTTAGCCTCAGTACTACCCTTTCAGGTTATATCTCTATTTTTACCTGTGGCTTTATTAGACAAGAGAAGCAAATGACCTAAAGAAAATGATAGGTGAATTATAGTGGATGTCATACATGGATGTGGGAAACAATTATGAGAGCCTTAATTGAATGTCTAAAATGGTGGAGCATGTGTTTTTAATTCTGGCTCATCAATTTATCACCTTTGTGACCTTGGGCAAGTTATTTCACTCAGGTTTTGAGTTTCCTCACCTAGAAAAAGGAAGTGATAGTGTCTGTCACCAAGAGTTGTTGAATTAAATGAGGGTATGCAGAATCTCTGGCACACAGTTGGCACTTGATAAAGGGTAGCTGCTAATGCATTGGAAAGGACTTTGGGTTGAGGGATCTAGGCAGCTCTGCTGCTATCTTACGGTATGATGTTGACCAAAGAAACTAAAATCTGAGCCTGAGGTTTTTTTTTTTAAACATCTTTATTGAGTATAATTCACATACCACAAAATCTACCCACTATGCAATTCAGTGTTGTTATTATTATTATTTTTAGTAAATTCACAGTGTTGTACAGCCATCACCGCCATCTAACTTTGGAACATTTTTATCACCTTGAAAAGAAGCCCCCTCCTCATTAGCAGTCACTCTCATGCCTCTTAACCATCCCATTCCCCTCCAACCTTTCCCTCAGCCTTAGGCAGCTAACTACTAATCTATTTCCTGTCTCTAAGTATTTGCCTGCTCTGGACACTTGTAAATGGAATCATATAATATGTGGTCTTTTATGACTGGCTTCTTTTACTTAAAAGGTTTTCAAAGTTTATTCATATGTTAGCTTGTATCAGAACTTTATTTCTTTATTTGCCAGAAAATATCCCATTGTGTGAACATACCAATTTGATTTATCCATTCATCTCACGATGTCTATTGGATTGTTTCCCCTTTCTGCATATTTTTAATATGTAAAATGGGCAGGGTGATGTCTTCATTGGATTGTGAGACTGTTGATAAAGTATCCAGTGTATAGTAGTTGCTTAGTAAATGATCATTTACCCCCAAATTTAAACTATATACCCTTGATTTTCAGTCAACCTGTGGATTATTACTTCTTCCAGATGTATTTTCTGTTTCAGCTCTGGGACCACTGAAAATTGGTGAAGAAAGTAATGAAACGAAGCTGAATGTACTCCAATCTAACTTCAGTTACATCCTCATGGCTATTTAACAATCCTTGTCATATCTTTTGTATATCCATTAATCTTTATTTTTCTTCCTTTCTCCATTTTAACATGTAGTAGTATCTCCTAATTTACTTAGAAAAGGGAAGTCTACCTACCCATGTAAGCTTTCTTATTGATTCTCTTATTGCAAATAATTTATTTCTACTCTTTGCTTTATGTTTCTCTCTTTCTTATTTTGCCTCAGAGGAATAAATATGCATTTTTCTTTCTTAGACTGTTCTACCGTACTCCAAATCATAGCCCCATCTAAAATTTAGATGTGTTATTTTTATTTTTTCCTTTTTTTGCACTTTTCTCTCCCCACTCCCACACATTGTTATATATTGGTGTGTGGAGGGACGCTACCTATTAACCAAAATTCTAATACTCAGATTGGGCAAAACCAGGTAAGCAACATCCACTACGGACAGCCTTAACAAGGCTTATTTCTGTTTGGGTATGCCATATGTTACAATATAACTTTTAAAATATGCTTCAATATAAAGCACTAAATCAAAATTGTTTGAGTCGAATTTCTCTGATTAGAATAGTGAAAACATTTTCATTGTTAAGGCTGTATAACATTCAAAAAGAAAAGGAAGATTTTTTTTTTTCATGTATCTTTTTATTATGAATCCTGGAGACAAGTCTGACTTATCCTGCGGTGGTCTTCTCTCTGAGCCCCATTGAGTCTAAAATATGCTGAGTTTGTATGGCTTTCATTGGTTCTGTATTCCTATGTGCCTAATTGCTCTGTCAAAAAAGCTTCCTTTTACCTAATTTAGGTCTCTCCAGATACAGTTCAGTCATTTTCTGCAGTGTTGTCTACAAAGATTTTGTATAGCTAGTTGATCAACCTTTCAAGTTGGATTCAGGGGACTGATTGGTTAGACCAGTGGCTCGATCCTTCCTTCCTTCCAACAGTTCATTGAGGTATAATTTTCATATCTTAACAATTCGCCTGTTTTAAGACTACAGGTCAGTTATTTCAGTACAGTTATTTATTTTTATTTTATTTTTAAAAGATTCTTTTTATTTATTTTAGAGAGGGGGAAGGGAAGGAGAAAGGGAGAGAAACATCAATGTGTGGTTGCCCTTCTTGCGCTCCCTACTGGGGACCTGGCCTAGAACCCAGGCATGTGCCCTGACTGGGAATCGAACTGGCAACCTTTTGGTTCACAGGCTGGCACTCAATACACTGAGCTACACCAGCCAGGGCTATTTCAGTACATTTAAAGAGCCGTGCACCTATCACCCCAATCTGGTTTTAGAACATTTCCATCACCCAAAAAGATACCTATTTTGGAAAACTGCAGTTCTCCTGTTTCTTTTTTATTCTCACGCTACTACCACACTTACCACACTTGACACTGTCTACCTGGAGATAGCATCAGACCACACATATTAAGGGTTTAGTCCTACAAGACTGCACTACTCCCTTCAGAAGCCAACCACAAGTCCAGGTTATCACCTGTGCTTATGACTGGATATAAATTAGAGGCTACTGATTAATTTACCGGAGTGGCTTCCAGACTCAGAGAAACATTTTACTTACCAGATTACTGGATTACATTCAGGAATGGGGGAAGAGGGCGAGGTATATGGGGGCAAAGGGGGCATGAAGCTTCCATGCTCTCAGGGTGCACCACTCTCGTAAAGGTATGTGTGTTCACCAGTGTGGAAGCTCTCTGAATCCCATCCTTTTTTAAGTTTTTGTTGAGTCTCCATTATATAGGCGTGATTGATTAATCATTAGCCTTTGATACTTGAATTGATCTCCAGTCCCTCTCCCCTCCCTGGAGGTAGGGGTGGGGTAGGACTGAAACTTCCAACCCTCTAATCACCTGGTTGGTTCTCCTGGCAGCCACCTTCCTCCATCCTTAGGTGTTTTCCAAAAGTAACCTCATTAAATATAACGAGAAACATTTATTCTCATCACAGGAAATTCCAAGGGTTTTAGGAACTCTGTGGCAAAAAGAAGAATGAAGACCAAATGTATATTTATAATTAAAAATCATAATGTTACGCAATACCTAATACCTATTTTGCACTCACTCCTGGTTCCACCTTCTGCACCAAGTAACCACTGGTTACGGATTTGTCTATAGATTTACTTTTGCTGGATATTTCATATAAATGGACTCATGATACAGGGGTCCCCATCCTTCAGGCCTGATCCGTGGCCTGTTAGGAACAGAGCCATGAGGGAAGCTCACCTGAGCTCCAACTCTTGTCCCCACCCACCGCCCCCATCCATATGTAGAAAAACCGGTCCCTGGTGCCAGAAAGTTTGGGGACTGCTGATACAAAACATAGTCTTTTTTGGTCTGGCATCTTTCATTAGCATATGTGTTTCTGAGGTTTGTTCATGTTGTAGCATATATTAGTTTTGTATTGCTCTACCACATTTGGTTTATCCATTCACCAGTTTATGGAAATTTTAATGTTTCTCCTTTTTAGCCATTATAAATAATGCTGCTATGAATATTTATATATAAATCCTTCTGTAAACATGTGTTTTAAGCTTTTTTTTGAAAGATTCATAGGAGTGAAATTGCTGGGTTGTATGGTAAGTTTGTGTTTAATGTTTCAAGAATAGCCAAACCGTAATCCCTGTTGTATGTTGCTGGATTTGGCTTGCTGATGTTACCATTGTAAATGGAGTCCTTTCAGTGAGCTGCAAGGAAAGCAAGGAGACCTACATATGGTCTCCTACATATGGATAAGGTGTAACGGTAAGATTTCTTGTAGAAGCAAAGTCAAAGGTCAGTCCTGGGTTCAGCTCCATCCCTCTGTGAAAGAATTCAAACTTGTCTTCAGCAGGCCCAGAACAAAGGCCGAGGTCCAGAGATTCTCTGTCATTGGTTCAGTCCATGTTAAAGCTTATTCCAAGCTTTGTCCCCATCTGTCTAGCTTAGTCTGTTTCTGGCTGCGCTTCCGCTGGCGCTGTGCCCAGGCTTGCACTCAGAGTCCACGCAGCCTGCAGTGGGCCCCAGGTGGGGCCTGATAAGCCCCTTGGCTGAGAGAATATGCTATTTTGTTGAGGATTTTATATCTCCATTTTTGTGGTGTCCTTGTCTGGCTTTGGTATGAGTTTAAGGTTGACCTCAGAATGAATTTGAAACTATTCTCTTTTCTAGAAGAGTTTGTGAAGTATTGGTATTATTTCTTTGAATGCTTCATAGAATTCAGCAGTGTAGTTGTGTGGGTCAGGCTTTTTCTTTGTGATGAGCTTTAATTACTAATTCAGTTTCTTCACTTTTTATATCTAGGTCTGTTGGTTTCTAGTTCCTCCTGAGTTAGTTTCCATAACTTGAGTTTTTAAATTTTAATTTTTCAGAATTATTTTTAACATTAATTTTTTTTCAGTTACAATTTACATTTGATATTATTTTATTTTCTGTAAGGCTAGTAGTAATGTACCCCTTTTCATCCCTAATTTTGGTAATTTGTCTTCATTCTTTTTTCTCCTAATCAGTCTAGCCAAAGGTTTGCTAATTTTTTTGGCCTTTTTTTATTGATTTTTTTCTTTATTTTAATCTCTTTTCTGTGTTGATGATCTTCTCTCTAATATTCTGCTTGCTTTGGGTTTAGTTTGTTTTTTTTTTTCCTCCCTGAATTTCCTAAGATGGAAGCTTATTTATTTAACGTATTTCTTTTCTGATATTGATGTGTACAGCTGTTTCTCTTTTAGTACTGCATTAGTCCATATGCTGTAAGTTTTATTTCTGTTTCCATTTGGCTCAAAATACATTCAGAGTTTCTTTGTAATCCATGGGTTATTTAGAAGTGTCTTGTTTAGTATTCAAACATTTGTAGATGTCCCAAATTTCTTTTTGTATTCTAATTTAGTTCTGTTGTAATTGAGGAATATTCTTTGTATCATTTCAGTTCTTTTAAGTTTGAGGTTTGTTTTATGGCCTAGTGTATGGTCTCTCCTGGAGAATATTCCATCCATGCTTAAGGAGAATGTGAATTTTGCTCTTGTTGGGTGGCGTTTTCTATACGTGTTTGTTAGGTCAGGTTGACTAATAGTGTTGTTTGAATTCAGTATTATTACTGATTTTCTGTTTACTTGTTCTGTACATTATTGATGGTGGAGTATTGAAATCTCTTGCTGTTTAATTGCCTGTTTCTCCATTTCTTTCATTTTTTGCTTCCTCTATTTTGGGTCTGTTTTGTTAGGTGCATATGTTTATGTTCATTATGTCTTCTGGTTAAGTGTATACTTTTATAAAATGTCCCTCTTGGCTGCATAACATTAATTTTTTTACTTAACTATTTTGTCAGATATTAGTGTACAAGGTGGGGCAAAAGTACGTTTACAGTTGTGAGCACACAAAACAGAGTTTATTCTTGTATTACTATTTATTATTGTATTACCTTCTATACAAAGAACTGTAAACCTACTTTATTCCAGGTCTCTGATGGTTATTGTTTGCATGCTGTATCTTTTTTCATACTTTCAACCTTTTTGTATCTTGGAATCTAGAGTGTAGCTTACAGACAGCGTATAGTTGGGTATTCCTTTTTTAATCTAGTCTAACAGTCTCTTTTTTAATGGAGTGTTTAGTCCTTTCCTATTTAATGTTATTTTTGAAATGCTTGGATTTGCATCTCCCACTTGCTCTTTGTTTTCTGTAATACCTGGTGTCTTTTTTTTTTTTTAATCCTTGGTTGTTCTTTTTTCAACTTCGGTATTTTCTTTTTACAGATTTATTTTTTAATTATATTTTTCATAGTGTTTGTTGTTGGGATTACAATATGTATCTGAAAATATCACAAATTACTTCAGATTAATACTTATATGCTCCATTTCCTCCTCTCTCCTTTGTGCTCTTATTGTCATGTATTATATTCATTTATGTAACAAACCCAGCAATACAGTGTTTTAATTATTGTTTTAAATACTGTATGTCTTTTTTTGTTTTTTAAATGTATTTTATTGATTATGCTATTACAGTTGTCCCAATTTTTTCCCCTTTGCCCCCCTCCAGCCAGTACCCCCATTTCCTCTAGCATCCCCCCTTGGTTCATGTCCGTGGATCATGCATATGAGTTCTTTGGCTTCACATTTCCTCTTCTGTTCTTAACCTCCCCCTGTCTATTTTGCACCCCCAATTTGTGCTTCTTAATCCCTGTACCTTCTCCCCCATTCTTCTCTTTCCCCTCCCAACTGATAACCCTCCAAATGATGTCCATGGCTATGTTTCTGTTCCTGTTCTGCTTGTTTGCTTAGTTTGTTATTTAGATTCAGTTGTTGATAGTTGTGAATTTATTGCCATTTTAATGTTCATAATTTTGATCTTGTTTTTCTTAAATAATTCCTTTTAGCATTTCATGTAACAATGGCTTGGTGATAATGAACTCCTTTGGTTTTGCCTTGTCTGGGAAGCACTTTATCTGCCCTTCCATTCTAAATGATAGCTTTGCTAGATGGAGTAATCTAGGTAGTAGGTCCTTGCTTTTCATGACTTTGAGTACTACTTCCATTCCCTTCCAGCCTGCAAAGTTTCTTTTGAGATATCAGCTGAGAGTCTTATGGGAACTCCTTTGTAGGTAACTTTTGCTTTTCTCTTGCTGCTTTTAAGATTCTCTCTTTATCTTTAACATTTGGCATATTAATTACAGCGTGTTTTGGTGTTGGTCCTCTTGGGTCCCATTTGTTTGGGACTCTCTGTTCTTCTTGGACTTGTATATCTATTTCCTTCACCAAATTAAAGTAGTTTTCTTTCATTACTTTTTTCAAGTAAGTTTTCAATTTGTTGCTCTTCCTTTTCTACTTCTGGGATGCCTATGATTCATATGTGGATATGTTTAAAGATTTCCCAGAGGCTCTTTAGCCTATCCTCATTTTTTAAAATTGTTTTTTCTTCTTGCTATTCTGATTAAATGCTTTTCTTAATCCTGGTGTTCCGAATCATTGGTTTGATTCTCTGCTTCATCCCCTCTACTGTTGGTTCCTTATAGTTTTTTCTTTATTTCACTTAGTGTAACCTTCATTTCTGCCTGGGTCTTTTTTATGCCGTTGAAGTACCCGGTGAGTTCCTAGAGCATCCTCATAACCAGTGTTTTACACTCTGCATCTGATAGGTTGCTTATCTCCATTTCACTTACTTCTTTTTCTGAGTTTTGTTCTCTTCTTTCATTTTGGCCATATTTGTCTCTTCATTTTCAAATATCTGTGTTTGTTTCTGTGTATTAGGTAGTGCAGCTTTGACTCCCTCTTTTAGAAAAGGCACCTGTAAATTGTGTGGGGTGGAGCCTTAGGTAATCGCCATGGTGGGGCAACCCATGTCATCACACTGGCTCTGTGTAGGAGAGGGCTCAGAGAGGGGACACTGCCACTGCCTGGCCTCTGGATTTTTGCCTGGGAGGAAGCTGTCTCCCAGCACCAGCCTTCTTGCCAGTCACTTCATTTTCTCCCTGTACGCCACTGGTGCCCTTCCAGCTGTTGGTCTGGTGCTGAATCCCAGAGGGTATGGGTCTGCATGAGTCCTAAGTTGGTTGCAGGTCCTTTAAGAGGAATCTATTGAGAATCCTGCAGTTTCTCCCACCACCCCAATCCCCACTGGTTTTTACAGCCAGAAATTATGGTGACTTATCTTCCTGATGTTGGAACCCTGGGCAGGCTGGTCTTGTCTGGGTCTGGTATCCCTAGTTCCTGAGGTATCCCTCCCAGTTTTTACTCTCCCCGCATGGATGTGGGCTGCCTGTTCCCACTCCTCTCCACTCTTCTCCATGTGTTTCTACCCCTCCCACCTGTCTGGATTTACGTATGTGGCTTCTTTAAATTCTTGGTTGTCAGACTTCAATACAGCTCAATTTTCTGACAATTCTGGGTGAAATTTGTTTTGTAGTCTAGTCTTTAATTTTTGCTGTAGTTGTACATTGAAGCCAGGTGTGTTTATCTATGCCTCTATCTTGACTGGATGTTTAAACAATGTATGTCTTTTGAAGAGGAGGAGAAGGAAGAAAAATATAGTCTTTTATATTAATCAGCATATTTACCACTTCTGATACTTTATTTCTTCTTGTGGATTTGGGTTATAATAGGCATCATTTCCTCCAATGTAGCTCCATTCTCTCCTCCCCTTTTTTTTTGCTATTACTTTTATGTATATTACATCTTTATATGTTATATCCCTAACAACTTATTTTAGGCAGTTACCTTTTAAATCAAGATAAGAAACAAAAATACATTTATACTGTCTTATATTGTCATTTTTCCTTTGCCTGTGATTACCTTTGCCAGTGTTCTTTTTTTTCATGTAGACTTCAGTTATCTGGTGTCACTTCTTTTTTCATCCTGAAGAACTTCCTTTCATCTCTTGCTCCTGAAGAATACATGTTAGACTTAGTGAGTCCCCTCCCATCTTCTCAATTAAGGATCATGTATACCTTATGATCATATACATGGTAATAGTTGGTGAGGATTGAGAAGGGATGGCAGGAGATGAGGCTGGGGCAAAGTATGTAGAGGCCAGTTCCTAGAGTATCTTGGGTTCTTTGCTGTGGAATTTGAACCTCATAGCTGTGGGAAGCAACCACTGGAAAATTTTATGCAGATTTCTGGCATCATATTTGAGCCCTGAGGAGAGGACTTTGAAAGACTAGATTCTGAATGCTTTTTTAACAATGGCAGGCTCTAAGAAGAAGGTGAATCTGCCTTTTTCTCTGAAATTCCTTCTTTGTGCTTTTGGGCAATTAAAAGATGTTTATATCCAATTTAGGGCAATTAAAAGATGTTTATGCCTGCAAGCTACTCCCTTGCAGGCATAAAATATCTACAGAGTTATACAGTTTGTCAAATGGAACCATGGAACTGGCCGAAGTTTGTGAAACAACAGTTTGAGAATCACTGTCATTGGATGAACAGATTGCTTACTGTTTGTGTATGTGGGAATTGGTGTGTATTGAAACTTAAACATCTTTTGGCATCTGACCTTTAAAAAATTTTTTCATTCTTAAAGGCTGGTTGTACATAAGCAGTACCTTTCAGTAGTTTTGATATGACAGAGAAGTGTTTATTTTATTTGGCACTCACAACTTTTTTTTAAACCATAGAAAGAATATGTAAAATAAGTTTTGTTTTGCTTCCTAGAAAAAAAAAAAATTGAAGAGCAGAGACCTTATTTACTCCAGGTTTTTGTCACCTCCCAGTTTTTCACAGAAGTATAAAATCAAAGGAAAAATGTCCCCTCCCCCAGTCTTGCCAGATTTTGTTGTAAACAGTCCTTGTGATTGGCAACTAGTTAATGGATGTTTTTTCCTTTGAGTAACTTACTGCAGGAGATGACCTTGTTTCTGTACCATGCTCATAATTTATTGCCTACTCTTGTCTTTAGGAGTGCAGGAGCTCTTCTTTTCATTATTCATAAAAAAATCATCCAACTGCCATTTTCAAGAATTTAACATAGTGTTATCATTGAACTGATGGACATTATAATTGACACTGTCGGGGAACTTGCCTGTGTAGTCTTGAACTTTAAGGTTTTCATAGAGTAAGAGCCACATTTTTGCCCAGCACCAAACAGGTAACAAGGAGTTTAGGCATATAATTATGTCACATGCTTTCTAAATACTAGAATGCAAAATAACATTTTACCTACCACAGTCAATACTTTGAGAATATCTCTGTGAACCAGCATTTTCCAAATGACTGATTATAATGTTATAAAATCATACATGAGTAAAAGATACATTAAAAGTGCTCAAATTTCAGTGTGAAAAAGTATGAAAAGTTCATTGATTTAAGTTTCACATTTCACATTGTAACCAATGTTTAAGAGATACCACTTGTGAAGTTTTGATGCAGTGTTAAAGAAAAATATCCATGATTTTTTGGAAAGGCTTTATAATATGGCATCATTTTCTGTCGTTTTGAGTTACAGATTTTCTTCATATAGTTGAAGCAGGAAGACTTAACAGATTGAATGCAGAAGTGGCTCTGTTACTCTCTACTGCCTTCTATTTAGCCAGACGTTACAGAGACTTATAAAAATTAAAACAGTGTCACTCTTTTCACTAATTTTTATTTTTAAAAAAGATTTTATTTATTTATTTTTAAGAGATGGAAAGGGAGGGAGAGAGGGAAGAAGCATCAGTGCAAGAGAAACATCAATTGGTTGCCTCTTGTATGCACCCCGTTTAGGTACCAAACCTGCAACCCAGACATGTGCCCTGAGTGGGAATAGAACTGGTGACCTTTTGCTTTGTGGGGTGACATCCAACCAGGTGAGCCACACTGGTTCAGGCATCACTAATTTTTTAAAAAATAATTATTTTCATAGAGTTGTTTATATTGATAAGTAACATTAAGTTGAGAATATTTAAATAATTATTCAGTTTCAATTTTAAATATAGTAAACATCAAAATAAGTAGCCCCCATAAATACAACTCCTTAGGGTCCTCAGTAATTTAAAAGTGTAAAGGGGTTTTGAGACCAAATTTTTTTTTTTTAAACAGATAGCTTTCTGAGATTGGTCCCTCAAATATTGTTGAAGCCAAGTTTGTGTCTCTTGAGTTAGGCTACCATAGGCTAGAATATTTAAATTCTTTGGGTTCTTATGAAAATGCTGGCTTTTTATTTCAACCCAAGTATATTTTTAATGTGTAAAATATATAGTGGAATTTATGATGGTTAATTTTGACTCCATATGGCTAAAAAAGCAAGAGTGGAGAATTATATCTGGAAAAATGACAAAAAGAATTGCAGGAAATAGTAGAAAAATATTTTCTGGAGGTTACAGTAGGCAACTGATCATGGAAAAAGGCATCTTATGAAAAGGCATTATTTCATGAGAGTCTTTGAGAAATAACATGGGGTTTAGCAAACATCGTAAATGTAAGAGATTGCATACCCATTAAAGGGGGATTTTATTATAGGAGCATTTTAATTATTGACACACATTATAGCTTTATCTAACCATAAAGAAATCATAGGTTTTCTGTTTCTATAAACACTGAAATTGAAGCTGTGGTTTGAGTGAATTGTTGATTGGTTACTATGGAAGTATTTCAGGCAAAATCTAGGAGAACCTTGCTAAAAGTGATTTAGAGGGAAAGAGACTTTCCACAGATGTTTTCTTATTTATATGAAATTAATCAGGATTACCTTGATTTAGAGTCCTGGTCTTGGTTAACCCTTAGTAAAGGGTAAGTTTGGCTTGTATTTAGGGCTTTGAGAAATACCTGTGAAGTCAATGAATGAGTGCTATGTGGTGTAAGAAGTGTGGAAGATCCAGAAGAAAGCAGTGAGGAATATTTGTCAGGGGTTCAGTTAAAAACTTAAAGGCAGTGATTTTTCTCCTCTAGATATTAATAGTTTTGTTAAGTTGATTTTGTAAATATATTTTTTTATGTGTACCACTTTAACCCATGGGAACCTTGTAACCCATAGTCACTTTTTCCTGTTTTTTGAGATCTTCCTGTAGTGCTGTGAATTTCCCTCTTAGGATTGCTTTCCCAGTGTCCCATAGATTTTGGATTGTTGTGTCCTCATTTTCATTTGTTTCAAGGAATCTTTTGATTTCTCAATTGATTTCATTGTTTAATAACATGTTATTTAGCTTCCGTGGCTTTTTGTGATTTTTTTCAGAGTTCTTGTGATTGATGTCTACTTTCATAGCATTGTGGTCAGAAAAGATGTTTGATATGATGATTTGAGTCTTCATAAATATATTGAGACGTGTTTTATGTCCTAACAGGTGGTTTATCCTAGAAAAGGTTCCATATTCACTTAAAAAGTATGTATATTCTGCTGCTTTGGGGTGAAATGCTCTGAAGATAACAATTTAAAACCATTTGATCTAGTGTGTCATTTAAGACTGCTGTCTCCTTGTTGATTTTCTCTTTGGAAGATTTATCCATTGAAGTCAGTGGGGTGTTAAAATCCCTGACTACGACTGTATTTCTGCTGATTTCTCACTTTATGTCCATCAAGAGTGGCTTCACATATTTAGGTTCTCTCATGTTGGGTGCATAAACGTTTACTAGGTTTATATCTTCTTGTTGGGTAGTTCTCTTTATCATTATGTAGTGTCCTCCTTGGTCTCTTGCTATAGCCTTGGTTTTAAAGTCTGTTTTGTCAGGACAAAAAAATATGGCCCAAATGAAAGAACAGAGCAAAGCTCCAGAAAAAATACAATTAAATGATGAAGAGATAGCCAACCTATCAGTTGCATAGTTCAAAACACTGGTAATCAGGGTGCTCACAGAAATGGGTATGTTCACAAAATAGAGGAAGAAGTGACGGCTATGAAAAGTGAAATAAAGGAAAACATACAGAGAACCACCAGTGACAGGAAGGAAACTGGGACTCAAATCAACGATTTGGAGCAGAAGGAAGAAATAAACATTTAACCACAACAGAATGAAGAAACAAGAATTCAAAAAAAATGAGGAGAGACTGAGGAACCTCTGGGATAACTTTAAATGTTCCAAAAGCTGAATCATCGGGGAGCCATAAAGAGCAAGAAATTGAAAACTTATTTGAAAAAATAATGAAGGAGAACTTCCCCAATCTGGCAAAGGAACTAGACTTTCAGGAAGTCCAGGAAGCTCAGAGCCCACCCCCACTCCCCCCAAAATTTGGACCCAAGGAAGCACACACCAAGGTACATCATAATTACATTACTCAAGATTGAAGATAAGGGGAGAATCTTAAAAGCAACAAGAGAAAAGGAGACAGTTACCTACAAAGGAGTTCTCATAAAACTGTCAGCTGATTTCTCAAAAGAAACCTTGTGGGAAAGAAGAGGCTGCAAAGTGGTATTTGAAGTCATGAGAGGCAAGGACCTACATTCAAGATTACTCTGTCCAGCAAGGCTATCATTTAGAATGGAAGGGCAGATAAAGCGCTTCCCAGATAAGGTCAAGTTAAAGGAGTTCATCATCACGAAGGCCTATTGTATGAAATGTTAAAGGGACTTACCTAAGAAAAAGATGATCAAAAATATGAACAGTAAAACATGTAAAATTACAACAAACTCATAACTATCAACAACCAAACCTTAAAAAAAAACAAAACTGAACTAAGCAAACAACTAGAACAGGAACAGATTCATACAAATAGAGATCACACAGAGGGTTATCAGCAGGGAGCTGGGTGGAGTGTGAGGGAAAAGATACAGGGAATAAGAAGCATAAATGGTAGATACAAAATGGACAGGGAGGTTAAGAATAGTATGGGAAATGGAGAAGCCAAAGAATTTATATGTATGACCCATGGACATGAACTGAGGTGGGGGAATGATGGTGGGAGGGTGAGTACAGGGTGGAGAACAACAAAAGGGAGAAAAAAAATGGGACCACTATAATAGGGAAAAAAAAGTCGATTTTGTCAGATTAAGTACTGCTACCCTAGCTTTTTTCCCATTTCATTTGTATGAAATATCTTTTTCCATCCCTTTACTTTTAGTCTGTGTGTCTTTCAATCTGAGGTGGGTCTTTTGGAGGCAGCATATGTATGGGTCTTGTTTTCTTACCCATTCAGTTATGCTGTGTCTTTTAGTTGGAGCATTTAGCCATTTGCATTTAAGGTGATTATTGATAGATATGTATGTAGCGCCATTTTATTGTTACTGTTTTCTTCTGTTGTTTTCGTTCTCCTTTCTTCTTTTCCTCCTTGTCCTTCTTTCTTCCTCTTCTTTCTTTTTCCTCTTCCTCCTCCGCCCTTTAATGTTTGTTGCAGTCCAGGTTTGGTGTTAACAAACTCCTTTAGCTTTCTCTTGTCTGGAAAGCTCCTTACTGCTCCCGTACTTTAAATGGAGATAGCCTTGCTGGGTAAAGAAAGTAGCCTTGGTTGTAGATCCTTGCTTTACATGACTTTGAATATTTCACAGTGATACTCCCTTCTGGTCTGAAATGTTTCTGTTGAGTAATACCAGTCTAATTGGTGCTCCCTTATGGGTTATTACCTGCTTTTCTCTTGCAGTTTTTAGTATTCTCTCCTTGTCTTTAAGCCTATTCATTTTAATCATGATGTGTCTTGGTGTAGGCTTCTTTTGGTCCAACTTGTTTGTGACTCTCTGAGCTTCCTGGACCTGTGTGACTTTTTCCTTCACCAGATTAGGGAAGTTTTCAGTCATTGTTTCTTAAAATAGGTTTTTGATCCCTTGCTGGCTCCCTTTGTTTTCTGATATTCCCATAATGCAGATGTTGTTATGCTTCATATTGTCTAAAATGTTTCTGAAGCCATCTTAATATTTTTAAGAAGTTCTTTGTTTTTTGCTGGTCTGCCAGAGTGTTTTTTCTACCTTATCTTTCAGAGCACTGATTAAATCCTCTGCTTCATCTAACTTATTCCTTCCAGTGTATTATATATTTCAGGTATTGCATTCTTTATTTCAGACTGGTCATTTTTATGGTTTCTATATCTTTTTTCATGCTGTTGAGTATCCTTATAATCATTACTCTAAACTCTCTATCTGATAAATTTCTTGCCTCCATTGCATTTAGTTCTTCTTTTGAGAACTCTGTTCTTTCATTTGGGGTCTGTTTCTTTTTCTTCCCATTTTGGCTGCTGCTTTGTTGTTTTGTTTGTTTGTGGGAGTTGGCCTTAGTTGTTAAGCTAATCACTTATATAGCCTTAAGCCGTACTTAGCAGCCCAGCTTAAGCTCTGTTGGATGGGGAGAGTAATTCCTGAGAACGGGGCTATTACTTCCCCTCAGGTTGATGCCACTTGGAGAGGAGTGCTCTGCCTGAGAAGGATGCCCTCTACAGTATGGGGAATGGCTGACCATAAGGATCCTGGCAGCTCTTCCTTCAGTTCTCTCCCCAGAACCACTAGCCCCAGACTCCCCTCAAGTATATCTAGTCCACTCCACCCTCCCTGTGCCAGAGCCCAGGGTTAGTTGCTACAGACAAAATTTTGTGCATTGGTCTTGTAAGAGGCTCTCTGTGTCTCCAGCCCATTGCTCCCTGGCAGACAGAACCCCCCTGCTTTTCACAGCTGGATATTATCCAGGTTCCTTTCTAGTTTTGGTGCTATAGGCTGGGGAGCCTAGCTTGGGGTTTAGACCCCACACTTCTCAGGTGGATCACCCCCGGCTGCTAAAATATCCCCTCCAAAACTTAAGCTGCTAGTCCTGGGAGCCTAACCAGCCCTCTCATTCCTCCTCTGTACTCCCTACCAATCTCATTGTGGTGAAGTGGTTTCTTCTTTCTGTCCTTGCTTATAAGGCTTTTCCAGCTAGTGTTCAGTTGGTTATTCTGGATGATTTCTCTATAATTTAGTTATAATTTCAGATGGTTTGTTGTATTTTTGATTTGCTTTTTTTCATGTGCTTAATGTCATTTGTTTATCTCTATAGAAATGTTTAAGTCCTTTGTCCATTTTTAAATCAGGTTTTCTTTTGTTTTTGCTTTTGAGTTGTACGAGTTCTTTTTGTATCCTAGATATAAATCTCTTATCAGATATATGATTTGCAAATATTTTCTCACATTTTATAGGTTGCTTTTTCACTCCATTGGTAGTGTCCTTTCATGCACAAAAATCGGGGGGTTTTTTGGTTGAACTTTTGTATTAGTTCTTTCTTTAAGTATATTTTATTGATTATGCTATTACAGTTGTCCCATTTTTTTCTCCCCTTTATTCCCCTCCACCCTGTACCTCCCCTCTCACCAGCATTCACTCTTCCCCCTTAGTTCATATCCATTGGTCGTACATATATGTTCTTTGGCCTTCTCCATTTCCTATAGTATTCTTAACCTCTCCCTGTCTATTTTGTACCTACCATTTATACTTATTCCCTGTACCTTTCCTCCCATTCTCACCCCTCCCCCTCCCCACTGATAACCCCCCATGTATGATTTTTGTATTCTAAACCTTTGTTTGATTTATTCTAGTATTTTTTTTGGTGTAAGTGGAATCTTTAGGGTTTTCTACATGTAAGATCATTTTGCCTGTGAACAAAGGTAATTTTACTTCCCTTCTAGTTTGGATGCCTTTTATTTTTCTTATTTGTTAGTTGTAACTGATGGAGAGATTAAATTGAAAATGGTATTAGATGATTTAGAAATTTGTTTATTTAGAGATTTACTATGGAAAGTATACCCTGAAAGTTGTTCATGTTATTCTATAGAAAGCTCTGGGTTTGTTATTTACAAAATGGTAAGGATAGTATACATTTCAAAGAAAATTTAACTCAGTTTCTAGATTTGTAGCAGGGTTTTTTTGTTTGTTTGTTTGGTTTTTTGCTATCTCAAAGAAATCCTAATCACAGATGCAGTTTTCTTCCAGTCCTTGACATTGCACATGCCTTTTATGTTTTATGCTTGCATCCGAAGGTAATTGTTAGCATTTAATTATTTCTTGGAGGTTTTGTTTCTGTTGTTAAAGGTATTTGTGTAAGAGATGGCTACAACAGACATACAGAGATAAAATATGAAGTAATTAAAAAGAGATGTTACATTGGAAATAAAGTTTAATAATCTAGGTCAAATCTTAGACATCAGAACTGAGGCCTGGAGAGGATGTTAACTTGTATAACATTATACCATTATTAATAAGAGCCAGGACTAAACTCTTTGGTGATTTTCTCTCATTCTTTCTGTCTTAATCATTGATTCCTGCAACAGCCTTTTAACTGTATTTCTGGACTGTAGACTCACCCTTTCTTTATTCCTCTGCTACTGAATCGAAATCATAATATTTGTAAAATATAAATATCATTAGTCATATTCATTTGTCATTTTTTTAAATTATTAACCATTCAGGATAAAATTAGTATTAAATAGAACTAAGTCCATTATTTGTGTTGTCTCATTTAATTATTTGAACGCTCTTTTGCTGTTAATTATTTCACTTTATAGGTGAGGAAGATGGCACCAGAATCTCAACCCAGAACCATCTCATTTCAGAGTTTATATTTCTAAGCACTGCATTATGCTGCTTACTACATAGGGCATTCAAGATCCCATCTGTTGTTGTTCTTATCTACTCCACTGGTATTCATTTGACATTTTTAACTGTAAATTCCTTGAGGGCAGAGATCATGTCTCACTCAGACCAAGCAGTTGTCTTATACATAGTGTAGGTCCTTGGTAAATATTGAATAAATCTGAAGCAGCAAATGAATAGCACAGGATACTGAGAATAGTTCTGTGTGGGAAGACAAATATTACATCTGAAGGAAAAGATTCCTATGATGGGCCATGTTCATCAAAGGTCAGTCTTTGGGTTTAAGCAAAATAATGAGATTTAACAGAATGAGGAAAATAAAGTCCAGAGATGAATAAGAATAGTGATTATTTGTTCTTGACTTAAATGAATTATATTTTTGGGTTGTAGAAACTTGAAAATGAATTCTCTAAATAACTTTTTATGTTTTCAGGCCTTGTGGAGTTAAGGAGAGAGGTGCCTGAAGACTAGAGACAGGGAAAGTTTACTCCACTTTTCAGAAAGGGGAAGAAGGAAGATTATAGAGCTGGATGTGGCTCTCAGGTGAGATTCTAGAATAAATTACTTAAAGAGTTATTTGTTTCTAGGGAAGGTGAAGCACTAATCACAAAGAGTTAGTTTGTACTGGTGGTACAAGAAAAGGACTCTGATGAATTGCATATCAGGCCTCAAAGGCTTCTATCACTTTGCTTCAACTCATGTTTAATTGATTAAAGCCAATTATATGACCACCCCCTAACTTAGGTGTTGGGTAAGTAGGGAAGTGCAATTGTGTTGTAAACTTGGGAGGAAGAGAACCAGTAATATCATTGAACATCAGTTCAAAACTTTGGATGACAGATTAAGGGACTAAGATAATTGATGTTGATAGACTTCTATGATCAGATATGAGTCAGACAAAGGGAGATTGAATAGGGAGAAATGTAAGATTCTGTTCTTTTAAAGAACTAATTCTAGAGGCATATTATTGATGAAAGGGGGGTGTTACACATCTTGCTGGCATATCAGCACATGTGACAAAAAGTAGTATAGTGATTAGTGCAAGGGAAGAGACAAGGAGGCCTCAATTCTGACTGTTCCACATCTGAATTACCACATTTCTGACAATAAGTGCATGTTATATGGAAAAATTAAGGCAAATAGGAATGTGTAACTGGGAGAATTAATGAGTAGGGGAATGGGAGGCATCGTGGTTGCCTCAAATATTTGGAGGCCTGCCATGGGGAAGCAGGAATGGACTTTTATCATGCCAAATTAAGAACTAATGGGTGAAAACTATGGGAAGTGATTTAAGGTTGGTATCAGGAAGAACTTTTCTAGTTTAGAGGTAACATAAAAGACTTCTTCCTGCAAATAATCAAGCATCGGTTTGAGTCCTCTGAAATTCTGTAATTCTATATGATAGAAGAATGCCTGTTATATGCCAGGAACTTTCATAAACACTTAATACAAAGAGTGTGTAAACATTGTTATTTCTAACTTTGCTGGTGAAAAACAGTGAGATTTAATGAGTTAATGACCTAATAAAACATTTCTTTATGCCTGTTATATACTAGAATTATACTAGGAAATTTATGTGATTTTTTTTTTCCCCTAAATCTTACTTTAGTCTATTTTTTTTAGGTGAGGAAACTAATTCGGATTATAACTTGCCCAAGGTTTATTACCAGCTGATTAAAGTTTTTGACCTAGATGTCTTTAATTCCCAAAACTGCTTTAAAAAAAAAAAAATTGTCCTACAATAATAGTTATATGTTGTTTGGCCTACCTACCGTGTTTGTATCTTATGGGACTAGTACTTTCTTACTTTTGGGTTCTGTTTCTCCATCTGCTGTTGCTTACCACATGGTTTGAATAGGACTGACTGGAGTCCTTCACTACTTGGTCATCACCCTCACTTTCCTTTCACAGAGGCCAGTCAGAATTCCCTGGAAGTTTTAAACTAAAACCAGAGAAGAGAATCATTTCTCTGTGGTGCAGTAAGATACAGTGCTTGAGAGCTGTCCATGTTCATGTTTGCCAGTTTTCAGAGGATGCTGGTCTGCATTGAGAGAGAATGATGCCCGCTGTCTAACAAGAAAGTGTCTTGGCTGTTTGAATGCCTTGTTCCAGTTATTCCTGATGCTCATCTGCATTCCTTCCCTTGCCATGATTTAGTTACTCCACCCTTTTCCTATGTGAGATATCCCCAGTAGCTTTCCAAAAATTCCCTCTTTTGCAGAAGCACAAAGGATTGGGCTCTGAACAGAACTGGTCACTTTGGACAGATGAGATGTGGCTGTGAGGGGTGTGTCCTGGTCAAACCAACTGACCAGAGAGAAGTGAACCATTGAAGAAGATGGCTAGCCAGTGAATTTTGAGAGTGCAGTTTTTGTGTTACATGTATTTGTACTGGGGGAAAATGGGATTGTCAACTCTGGTGATTTTCAGAATTCATATTTCAAAAGCTGTCGTATCCATTCTACCTAATGAAGCCTGTGGTTCATACCAATTGCTTATGACAGAGGCAGAGCTCTTCTGGTTGAGTAGTGCTTGGAGCACTGGCCTGTTCTTCATACCCCTTTTCTGCCCCTGTGGTTATTTCCTGAGGAATCTTGATGTGATCTAGAAAGATTTTTACCCCTAATCTCCTAAGTTCTGCTCTTCTGTCTTGATCCTTAAAGACAAAAGTCCCAGCAGCTACTCTGGGACAGTTGGAGGGAAAGAGGAGAAAGATGGGGAAGGGATTTATGTTTATTAAGTACTTCAGGAGTACTGAGTGCTTTATATGATTTTGTTAGGTAAATGGCATTATTGTACAGAGGGATTGACTTTACCAAGGTATCAGAGCTAACCCTAGGTCTTAGAATTCTAACTCTAAAACATAACCATTTCATGTCACTACTGGAGAGTGATTGATTACCTGTTTGGTAGTTTATAACTCAAAATCACAGTTAGTTGCATCTGAGTTCATCAAATAAAAGACATGTTAGGAGCAGAAACAAAAGACAAAAAATGGGCTAAAGGACTATAAAGGACTAAAAAGAAAAGAAACAAAAATGATAATAGGTCAATATGAGGTCTGTCCAGGAAAAGTGTAGCCATTGTTAATTTAATGAAAATGGTTTGCGTGGCATCCATGTAACCTGGCAGCCTAGGAAGATGGACTGGAATAAATAATGACAACTTCACTGTGCTAGTCAGTGGGGGCGGTAGACACCATTGAGTTGTGGCCATCACATTCAAAATGACTGAGTGAGTAAAACAGTGAATGTGCATCAGATTTTGCATCAAACTTGAACATTCCTGCATGGAAACTGTGTGGATAATGCAGAAGGTTTTTTGGGACAATGCAATGAGTGCAGCACAAATAAAAGTGTGGCACAAATACTTGAAAGATGGTTAAGAATCTGTTGCAAATGATTCATGTTCTGGGAGGCCTGCAACAAGCAGAACACCTGAGAATGTTGGATGTGTACCGGCTACTGTCAACAAAGATCCTGCGAGAACTGGAAGCTGATAAGGGGATTCCAGAAATTACTGTATCTAAGACTTTGATGCAGGATCTTGGCATGAAACATGTCGTGGCAAAATTGTTCTATGGCCTCTGCTACCAGAGTAGAAGGAACATGGTGCTACGGTTGCTAATGACTTGATTCAAACTGCTATCAGTGAGCCAGATCATCAAGAAGATTGTAAACCAGAGAGGAATCATGGGTCTATGGTTATGATCCAGAAAAAAAGGCCCAGTCATATCATGTATCTTCAATAAATGTCTCTATTTTGCATACTACATGGCTGGATACTTTCTGAATAGACCTCATATTAATCACCAATTGAACTACACTCTGATACTAATACCCAGAGAGTGTTGTATCAACCAGATAGCCCAGGTTGTAATACCTACATCTTTGCCTCTAAAAAATGAATGATTCTGAAAGACAAGATAATTTTTTTCTCTACCTTGGTGTTACTGAGAAACAAACTATTTTTCGTTTTACCAAATGTAATAAAAAGATGTGTGTGGAGTTTTGAAGGACAAACTGAAAAGAAACTGCATAAGCACAAGTAGAGCAGAGGGTAAAGTGGGTACATTTTCCCCCTTTCCTTTCTTTTATATTCCTTTTTTTAAAAAAGTAAAGTCTCTCTTGGGCAGTTTATGTTGATAAGCAGACAACCCTGAAAGAAACTAGTATTTTGTTTTAAAAGTTATGTTACCTCAATATTTAAATAAAATTACACAGACAAATGACTGCCAAGGCTTAGCGTATTTTTGGAAATTGACTAAGAGCAGTACTTTTCATATGGTGTTTCTCAGGGTCCTGGGATCTTACTGCAGTGTTTGTGAAAGGAAGCACGGTGGTCACCTGGTGAACTTCTGGGCCTGCATTCCCTCCTTCATCAGAGCTGGGTCTGTTTGGGTTGTCATCTGTCTATAAGTTATTGCGAATATATATGCGTGCACACATAGATGGAATCATTTGAAATACTAGTTTTGATGAAAGGATACTCTTAGATTTAAATTATATGTATGAGGACATTGTTTTTTGATAGGGTTGATTCTTTGGTTGTTTGTACATCTTTTTTTGGAATGTGCAATGTTTTTGCCTATAATTCTGTTTGAATCCAATGTTAATGACTGACTATTGAGGCCCATGTCTGTAGAATATATTTTCTGGTGATTAGAGATGATAAATTTTAGACTTTGTAAGATGCCAGTTTTATATGATACACAATAGTGAAAGTGACAAGTTTTGGTTCAAGGTGACAAGCATGTGTCCTTGGTACATTGTGTGAGTAATTCAGACGTATGATACCATGAATTAGAGTTTCTGGATAGAAGCTCCCAGGCTTTGATTTTTACTAAATAATTTTGTATAAATGTAGCCTAAGTTCACTAACTAGAGGTAACATAATTGAACTTGAATTTTGTATGACAGCCCCCCAAATCAAACTGACATAGGGGGACTTTTTTTTTTTTTTCTTACTTTGGTTTAGTGTACGTGCACAAGCATTTCAACAATATAGGAGATCTTAAAGAAAAGAAAATGACACCTAAGCATATTAGGCTTGCATAACTGTAGGTAGAAATCTCTAGTCCTGATTCTCTGTCCTTTCCTATTTCATGATCTTAGTTGATGCTGCTGTCATTTTTCCCTTGGATTAATGTAGTTCTGTGACCAGTCTTCTTTTTCCAGTCTTTCCCCCATTTCCGTTCATCTTCTACAGTCAAGTCAAGGAGAAATCTTTGTTGAAAAATATTTTTAATTAGGTTGAAATTTTTAGACACATAGGATAAAATAAAATTCAGTAGAAACCTAGGTACCTATCACCAGGAATAAATAGATGTTAAATCACCATATTTACTTTGTGTCTCTTAAAGAATAAAGTAGTTACATATAAAGATACAGCCTCACTCCCATCCTTTTCTAGGTAAACCAATTTGCAAGTTAATATAGTATTAATTTTTTGTATTTATAATGTATTTACATACCCATAAAAATACAAACAATGCATACTGCCATTTTTGGTGTTTCTAAACTTTTAGACTATATGTGTCTTTTGTAGCATTGTTTTTAAAATTTATCCATGTCAATACATTTGTTACAATTGCTGTGGTTTGTACATTAAACCATAGTGTATTCCCCTAACATACTGCAATTAAATTAGTTTCCCGCTTTCAGCTGTTACAGTGTTTTAGTAGAAGTTCTTGTGTGTCTCCTTCAAAGTTGCACTGGTTTCAAAGTTCCCTGAAGTTGATGTGTGGAAGTAGATGTACTGGGCCATAGGATATGTACACATATTTACATTTACTGTGTAATTTTTATTTTCTCCATAGTGGTTGTGTACCAGTTATATTGCCTCTTTCATACTTGTTGATACTTGTTTCAGTTTGACTTCAGTTTTTACAATCTGATGGGTATGATGACGTATCTTGTTTTAATTTGTACAGTGAGGGTTGTTGGTGAGAGTGACTATTTTTTATATTTTTGACCAATGAAATTTTTTTGTGTGAATTGCTTGCTTCTATCCCAACCCTTACAATGCTGTGATTGTATGTGCATGCTATGAATTTTTTGTTAGTTTTGGTGTATATACATGTTAATATGTTGCTTATCTTTTCATTTGGTTTAGGGGTCTTGTTCAGAAATTTAAAATTGTAATATAATCATATGTATTTTTTACTTTTCTTGTGTAAGAAATCCACCAAGTTCCTAAAAATACCTTGTTTTCTTCTAAAAACTTGTGGTATCTTTACCCACTTAGTTTTTTACCCACCTGAAATTTTATTTTTGTATATGGTATGAAGTTCATTTTCTTTGAAGATTGACTCTTTTTATCTTTTGATATTCTATATACACTTTTAAAAAAATTTCAGATTGCCACGTGAAACTGTTGACCTTAACTATTATTACTTTGAAAGTATGGATTTACCTTGGAAAATTCACATTGCATTGTAAGTCCTTGCTTACTGTTGTCGATAGGCTCTTGGAAATGGGGCAAAATGTTGTATAACAAGACCATTTTTACCATAGGCTAATTGACATCAACAGTTAAGTTCTTACGGCATCTCATCAACATTATAACAAAGTGATGTTGAATGAAATGTTGTTATTTGAGGATCTGCTGTACAATATTGAGTCTGGAAAACAGGTAATGGTCACACAGCAGCCACTTCAAACTTCATGCCTGTTGTCTTCCTGTCCATTTACTCACAGATGCTATCAGACAGTAGTTCTCATTTTCTTCACTAAATCTTGCATGAGTGCCCTTCATTGGTATGTGCTATCCTTGAATCATTTGGGAAAAGGGGTTCAGGGAAATGTAGTTCAGACTTCTGCCCTGTGATGCAGAGGAGAGTATGCAGTTGGGTATTGGTGATACAGATTTTACAGAAGACAAGATAGGCATATACAAATCTGTTCTCATTTTTCTCCCCCTTTTAACACACATGGCAGCATACTTGATTGTTGTATCCCTCCCTCCCCCATTCATATACTTTGGAGATCTTTCTCAGTGGTATAAACATTCATAATTTTGCTAGCTTTTGTCACTTGTCCTCCACAGAGGCTATATCAATTTATATTTCAGCCTGTAGTGTCTCTCTTTCTATTATTTTGCATCCTGGCCAGCTTTGCATCCTGTCCTCTTTATTACAGATGGCTTTTGCCTTTCTTGTCCAAATCCTTGTTTAAAGACAATCATCCTGCCAGAAGTGGCATCTGACAACATGCATGCACACATACACTCAGTTTACCCTGCTACACTAGAGTGGGCTGGTTGTGCTTCTCTGGCTGTGTAATGTTTCATTAATTAGGTATTTATAAACATTTCCTTTGTGCCTATTTTAAGTCCTGGGCTTTCCTAGTTATCATTGTACTGTATCCTTTTATCATAAACAAGTTGTGTATGTGCTTGTCTCCTTTACTAAAACTATAACTCCTTTAGAATAATGTTACGCTATCCCTTTATTACCAGCACGTAACACATTGTAGCAACACAGTCAGTAACTCTTGGAATGAATGAGTTCTTGGAACTCTTGGAACTCTTGGAATGGAATGAATTATGAATACATAATTCTAAACAGAGGGTATATGAAGTTTTATAACCTTTGCTTTTGGCAAAATACATTTTGCTAGATGCTTTACATGTATTAACATGACTCCTGATAGTCACACCAGTTAGCTGTATTGTTATTTCATAAAAATATGTTTGTCAAGGATTTATTAATAAGATGGAGCTTCCATATACAACATGGGTTCAAACAACTTCATTTCATTCCTTTCATGCTTTACCTAGTTACTACATAATCTTCCTAATTATATAATTTTTAACAATTACATCATATTTCATCAAGTTGATTTTTGCCATTCTGCATTTTAGATATGTAATCTGAATTAATTTTCAGAGGAGGAAATTTCATATCCAGTGTTACATTCAGTATTTTTTTACTTGATTGTTGTGCATTTCTCAGATCTATACTAGCAAAACAACATAAGTAGCTACCTACCTTATCCTTTTTTTTCTTATTTAGGAAAAAGTCACATAACATAAACTTCACTGTTTTAAAATGTACAATTGACTGGCAATAAATACATTAACAGTGTTGCACAGTTATTAGCACTATCTAGTTCCAGAACATTTTCATCACCCCAAAAGGAAAACCCATTTTCATTAAGCAGTTACTGCCCATTTCCTTGTGCCCTCAGTTTTTAGCAACCACTAATCTTTCTGCCTCTATGGATTTGCCTATTCTAGATATTTCATATAAATCACCAGAAAAGCCGAATTTGTTTAGCATGTTGCATTTATATATAAGGAAATGTACATACTTACATTTTTTAAAAAAGATTGAATCTTTATTCACATATTTGAGATCTTGGATGGTTGTGAGGAGTTAATGTTAATATGAAAAATATATCTTGTCTGATTCTGGCTAGTGTCATGCTGCTTTACTCAAATTGTTTTTGGAAGATTTTGAGGAATATACTATTAAGTTCCTTTTGCTTTTTATAGTAAGCTGTCCATTCTAAAAATTTACCAGTTTAGATCAGGGATAGATTAGGTTTGGCAATAGCTGGACATGTTTCTGGTTGTCCCCACTTGGAGAAGGGAAATGCTACGGACATCTAGTGGGTAGTTCAGGGATGCTGCTAAACATCCTGTGATGGATGAGACAGGACTCCACAACAAATAATTATTTGGCTTAAAATGTTTGTAGTGCTGGTTTTGAGGAACTGTGATTTAGAACTACCAGATCTCCTAGATTCTATAAATTGGCTGGTATCGGTTTTGCTATAAAGTTTACACCTAAGTTGGACCTAACCACTTTAACTTTCTTAAACTTCTCTTTTTCAAATAGTGTTATGTG
Source organism: Anoura caudifer (assembly GCA_004027475.1). Taxonomy (NCBI): domain Eukaryota; kingdom Metazoa; phylum Chordata; class Mammalia; order Chiroptera; family Phyllostomidae; genus Anoura; species Anoura caudifer. The sequence goes on along the minus strand of PVKU01000359.1, from coordinate 393,791 downwards.
TGAGCAGAATCATAAGGAAATGTCAGTCTAAAATTGCACTCATTTTTGAAATATCACTATATAATTGATGTTCTTTAATTAAAATTTTTAAATATAATTTAATTATTAAGCTTTGTCACACAGAGATTATTAATGAACTCCTGTGAATTGGTTACCCAGTTTCAGTAATTATCAACATTTTTACCATTCCTCAAATGTTTTTGGAGTATTTTGAAGCAAAATCAGTATTTATTACATTTTCCTATGTCAGATGTCTTTTTAAAGCTAACTAGAATAATTTTTAAAGTTTGAACATTACATGTGATTGGTTTCTTAAGTCTGTAACAGTATCTCCCTCCCTTTAAAAAAAAATCCATGTATTATTAAATTCATTTGTTTTATGGAATTTCCTATATACTACCTAACTTGGCTAATTTTATCCTCTTGATGTCCTTTAGCATGTTCCTCTATTTTCTTCTGTAAATTAGTAGATTTAGAAGTGGGATTAGAGTCCTTTTGGTTTTTTAAAAATTTTTATTTATTGATTTTAGAAGGGGGGGGGGCAGAGAGAGAGAGATTGATTTGATGTTCCATTTATATATACATTCATTGGATGTTTCTTGTATGTTTCCTAACTGGAGGTTGGACCTTCAACTTCAGCTTATTGGGACAGTGCTCTACTGAACTGAACTACCTGGCCAGGGCTCCCCACTCCTTTTTTAAGCAAGAATACGTCAAGTATAATAAGCAGATGTCTACATACATATAGCCACCTATCGATTTATTCTGTGTCATACATATTATAGGTTGGTGTATTGATATATATGTATACACTTATATTTGAATATATAACACAAATTTGTATTTTCTCACAGCCGGTGAGTACATGATGAGGGTTCATTTTTTGTGATGATATTAATTTATGCACATGTTGTCAGCATGGACCATCTTGCTTTATCCTTTCACCTAATGATGATTGTTCTTAAATTCTTTTCTCTGCAGTACTATGTGACTAAATTAATGTTCCCATTTGTGAAATAGTATATCTTGATTACTTGCTTTGTGTCTGTTAGGGTGGGGAATATTTTTATTGCATCAACTCAGTTTGGCTGGCACAGTGTTTTGCAAATTTAATAACCCTTTCCTATCAGTGGTACTACATCTTGGCTCTGAATGAGAATTACTATTTAAAAGTACAGATTTTTAGGCTCCTTCTCCAGAAATTTTTAATTTAATTGGTCTGTCAAACTTTGAGTTGGAGGAAAACAGGCTGGCAGAGTAGAATGAATCTGTCTTCATACACTTCAGTTATTGATTTTTTTGAGTGAATCACTGTTGTAATTCTTACCTTTGCTGTGCATCTGATTCATCTGTGTAGATTTTTTAATTTACCAGGTAATTATGGCTCATAATTTAAAAGGAATATAAAGGGTATAATGTAAAAATTGCCCCTTCCACCTCTAGCCACATCATCCCAAAGTCATCTGGTTTCCCTTACTATAGTTGACCATTATTTTCTTCTCTATCTCTAAAGATTTTATGATTCTATAGTCAGATATCTGTTACTCTCCATCATTTACATGGTGGATAGTTTAGTTTATTAGTCCAGTTGTACATTTTATTTGCCTTCTCTATCTCTAGTATCTTGAGTTTGTTCTACTTCAGTACTTAAAAAGTACGGGTGCTTAGTATTTCATTGTTATGTACCCAGTTTCCTGTTGATATCTAAATAGTTCTTTTGCTAACACAATGCTGCAGCGAGTAACCACCTACTATAATGCAGTTCCGGAGACTCCACAAGTAGGGGCTTGGTCCTCCCTTGGTCCAGAGACTCTTCACTTAGATACCAGCTGCAACTCCAGTGTTCCCAGACAACCCATGCTTCTGACCAACTGGCTATAAATTTTGGGATTCCCACTGCCCCCTAAGTTCCATAATTTGCTATAATGACTCCCAGAACTCAGGAAAGTAGTATACTTAGGATTACAGTTTTATTATAGCAAGAGAACAAACTCAAAACACCAAATAGGAGAGACTCATGGTGAGGTCTGAGAGGGTCCCAGACTCAAAATTGCCATGTCCTCTGGACACATCACCCTCCCAGCATATTGATGCTCAACCAATTTCGGTGTCAAGATGATTTATTGGGGATTCAATTTATAGGTCTATTGGATTTACAGATCTGTTGAATTGTGGCCAAGAGATTTAACTCAATCTTTAGCCCCACTATCCTCCCCAGAGGTCAGAAGTTTTGGTGGTCAGGCTAACATCACATGGCCCACAGCCCCAACCCTCTTATTACATGGTGGTTCTTTCCAGCATGGCCAACCCCAGTCTGGAACAATCTAGGGGCCTACTGTGAGTCACTTCATTAGCATAAACCCAGATGTGTTTCTGAGGGTTCACCAGGTATAATAAAGACACCTGTCACTTAGGAAATTCCAAGGGTTTAGAAACTCACAGTCAACTCAGGGCAAAAACTAGTCAAATTCTTTATCATATAACACCTTTATAGCGCATGTGCAAATATATCAGGGTAAATTCCTCTTCCTCCCTCTCCCTTTTTTTCTTCCACCTTCATATAATTCAATCAGATAAAGCTGTAACTGAGAAGTCTTTCTTCCACTTTGTGCAACCCACTTCAAATAAATAACTTGGTTTCCCATGTATCCTCAGTGTTTCCATATGCAAATAAAAGCAAGTATTAATGTTTTCCTTTCCTTTCTTTGCTAAACAGAAGGTAGCATGTAGTATAGATTGTTAACTTGCTTTTTCTCTTAAAAATACATCCTGGAAATGTATTTCCATATCAGAAAAATATGCATTCACAGTTTTGCTACACTTTGACAAATTGCCGTCCCACAGTAATTATATTCATACTTCATTCTAGGATCTATGCAGTTTCAGACTTCTTGATCTTTGCAGTTTAAGAGATGAATAATAATATGTCCATGTAATTTTAATTTGAATTTCTCACATTAGGTTGGACATCTCTTTATATATTTATACATAATATAGAAATATTGTATATAAATATACATTATGTTTCCATTTCTATGAATTGTTTATGTTCTTTGCCTGTTTTTGTAGTGGATTGTGTTTTTTCCTTTAATTGTCATTTGTTTCACTTTGTGGTTATATTTTTCAATGTAGAAATTTAATATTTTTCAATGATTAAATTTATGAATTTTTTTATGTCTTCTAAATTTTACATCTTCTCAGTTTTTGTATTTTATGAGATTATGTTTTAAAAATTCTTATATGGCTTCTAATATGTTTATTATTTTTCTTTTTTAATTGAGATATAATTTAGAGTAAAATGTACTCAGTGTACAGTTTTGTGAGCTTGTACAAATGCATGCAGTCCTGTAGTGGCCACCACAATCAAGATACAGAAAGAACACTTGCATCACCCCTAAATGTTCTTCATGCCCCTTTGTATTTATACCATTTTCAGGTCCCCAGCTCCTAGCAATTGTGTATTTCTTTGCTATCCTTAATGTTTTGTCTTTTGCAGAAGGTCGAAGGAAATAGAAGCAGTCAGTATGTAGCCTTTCACTTAGCATAATGTATTTAAGATTTGTCTCTGTTGTTGGTGTGTTTAGTCATTGATTGATTCCTTTTCTATTAACTGAATAGTATTTATTACATGGATTTACCACAGTACATTTTTCCATTCTCTAGTTGAGGGATGTTTGGGTTATTTTTAGGTTTTGGAGATTATGAATAAGCCAGTATAAATGTTCATGGACAGATTTTTTGGTGAGTATGAGTTTTTATTTTATTGGGTTAATACCTAGGAGTAGAATTGTTAGGTTATGTGTTAATTATATGAATAACTATAAGCAACTGAAAATTGTGTTTTAAATACCATTTTGCATTTCTTCCAGTAATGTATGGGAATTTTAATTGCTCTGCATTCTCTCTAGCATGTGGTATTATCAGTTTTTATAAAAAGTCATTCTAATAGGTGTGTAATAACATCTCATTGTGCTTTGATTTGCATTTTTCTAATGATTAATGTCTCTATATCTTTATGTCAGTATGTCTTTGGTTAAGTGTCAAACTGTTTATATCTTTTCCCCATTTAAAAAAATTGGGCTTTCCTATTGAGTTATATGAGTTCTTTATTATGCATATAAATGCTTTGTCAGGTATCTGATTGGCAAGTATTTTCTCAGTCTGTGGCCCGTATTTTCATTCTCAATGATGTCTTTCAATGAGCAGGAAATTCTTTATTTTGATGAGTTTAAATAAATCAATATTTTAATACGTGGATTGTACTTTTGATATTGTCTCTAAGAAATCTTTGTCTATTCAAGGTAACATTTTCTCCTATATGTTCTTCGAGAATTTTTTTAGTTTTAAGTTGTACATCTAATCTAGGTCTATGGCCCATTTTGAGTTCTTTATTGGGTATAATATTAGGTAGATGTCTAAATGATTTTTTTTTAATTGTTGGTTTCGTTTTGTTTGCAAAGAATTATACAGTTGTTCCAGACTATTTTGTTGGAAAGATTCTTTTTTTCTCTGTTGACTTGCCTTTGCACCCTTGTAAAAAAATCAGTTGACCATGTATGTGTGGCTCTATTTCTGGACTCTGTGTTCTATTCCATCAGATCTGTCTATTCTTCTTGCATCTTGCCATACTCTTGATTACTGTAACTTTCTAGGAGTCTAAAACCTGCAACTTGATTCTTTTTAAAAATTGTTTTAGCTCTTCTATTCCTTTGTTTTTCCATATAAATTTTTGAATTAGCTTATTCATTTCCACAAATACACTGAGACTGATTAGGTTTTCATTGAGTCTGTAGATTAAAGGAAGAGAATTTTACATTGTAACAATATTGAGTCTTTCAATTCATGAATGTAGTATCTTCATTTATTTAGGGCTTTGATTTCCTTTATCAACATCTTGTAGTTTCTAGTATAGAGATTCCTCATACATTTTGTTAAATTTATATCAGTATTTCAGTTTTGAGAGTGCTATTACAAATACTACTGCTTTTAACTTTTTGTTTTCCAATCCTTGGTAGTATGTTCAAATAAAATTATATTTTATGATTTTGCTAAATTTACCTATTAGTTCTGGGAACTTTTTTGGAGATTCCATGGGATTTTATACATAGACAGTCAGCTGTGTCTGCTAACACTAGGACTTTGAGTAGGATGTTGAATAGGAGAGCGGTGGGAGCAGAGCATCCCTGTCTTGTTTTTCTTCTTAGGGAGAAATTGGTTTCCTAGTACTTTTATACTTCTTTAAACACATACATCTCGGTATATTGATCACTAACCTAAGGAATTCTATTTAATTTTATTTTCCAGGTAACTTCCAGTTTTCTTGATATCATTCATTGTTGACTAGTATATCTTGTGATTTCTAATGCATTGTATGTGTGTGTGCCTGTGTCCTTCTCTTATGCATACACGCATGAACTTCTATCAGAGCACTTACTGCACTGCTTGGCAGTTTACTTTTTACTTACCTTTCTCCCTTACTAGAAGGTGGGGATTTTGAGGAGAATAAGAAAAGGTACCTGCCCTCAAGGAACCTATGTCATGAATAATTGGTATTAGGTTGGACCATATGAAATTGCCAGTGTTAATTTTTAAAATCTTGTATCCTGTTGACAAAAACAGAAAAACAAGAAAATGAAAATTCTATTCTGCTGACAAGATCCAGTCATCAGTATGAGAAATGCTCATGCATGACACTGTTTGTCACTGTTGTATGCTAATAAGCAAAGCCAGCTGGATATACTGTAGTAAATAGGACACAACCTCTTCTTGCTGTGGAAGAGTGGGTTTTTTACAGTGTTCAGATATGCTTAACTACATTGTTAATCTGTCAGTATATAAACAAATTTAATCTCAGCTTGCATTCAATCATGATCCCAGCCCCTGCTTTTTTTAATGTCTTGGACTATGAGACACTTTAGCAATGCTTTCTATAAATAAGTAACTAAAAAGATTGAAATACTTTGTTGTGTGATAATTCTGTGTGAAAAATACTGTTCATACATTTTTTAGTTTGATGTAATTCATTATTTTAGTCACTTAATATTTTGAGGAGTTGAATAAAGAGTAGTAAATTAAAGGCACCAAACATTCTTTTGAAATAACTTGATATTTCAATAAAAGAGAAAGACATTAAAGCAATTATAATACCAAAAAAAATCCTCTTGTATTTCTTTCTCTAATTTTTGTGTATTTTTTATTGTAAATTATATGTGGAGGGTAACTATAATATTTTTGTATTATATATGTTTATATAATACTTTGGTTTTGAAGCAGGTCTTTTATTACCCTATATTCCACGTCTGGAAAAAGGAATATATAGGAGATTTTTTGTGAGCCTCATGAAGCCACAAATTATTTCTCTTGTTCACTGCTGTACTTAGCACATAAGTAGTTATTAACAAATGATTGTTGAGTAAGTTACTCAAAGGGTTGGGAAGCTAGGCTAGCTGGATTTGGTTAGAGTAAGGAACTGTAATTTTTACATGGTACACACACACAGGTGGGTAAAAGTAGGTTAAAGTTGTGAATATGTGAAATATTTATTTATTTATTTATTTATTTATTTATTTATTGTTGTATTATTAACCTACTTTCCCCACTCCTGTACATATATTAGTGCAAATGAAAGCTATCACAATTACATTTTTTATAAATATCAAGATCAGATAGTTTTTGAGACATATTGTAAATTTAATTGTAAATGATGTAGTAACAAAGCTATTGTTTTCAATCAGTTTATTAGGAATTTGTTCATGATATTGTTTTGAGCTTGACTATTAACATAAGATTAAACTATAACTATTAAACCTATAAAGCATTATTTTCATTTGAAACTCTTAGAGGAAGACTGACTTTGTATTGGTAGTAACACAATAAATAGACGTGCTTGGCAAATTTGCTTTCTTTTGTATTTGCTGCCACCAAATGGCATATTAATAATATTACTATTTCTCTTACATCAATATGGTAGTAATGGCCCTTTAATATTTTTATGAGGTTAATTTGTTCATGAAGAGTTTTGGCTAGAGGAGAGTAACAGATTTAATATGTTTAGAACTGTAGTTAACCTTAACTACAGCTATCCACCAGAGTGGACAGGATGGTATCTATCTTCTGACATACTGGAAAGGCATGTTAGAACATAGCGGTGATAGACAAAGATAATAAAAGATGATGATTCTTTCAGACTAATAAGAAATGTGGTTGACAGCATACTTTTACAGGGAAGCATACAGGGAAGTTAATTCTGACATTTGTTCTTACTAGGCCATTACACCTGAGAATTAATGGTTCTAGAATATTGTAGGTGTAATTTTACATATTTGAAGACAAGCCATTTTGGCATAAGATCCTGTAAAAATTATTATGTAAGAATTAAAAAACTAACCCTGGCAGGGTGGCTTAATTGGTTGGTGTGTCATCCTGTATACCAAAATGTTGTGGGTAGATTCAAATCCTGGTCAGGGCACATACGTAGGTTGTGGGTGGATACAGGAGACAACCAGTTGATGTTTCTCTCTCATATCTGATGTTTCTCTCTCTTGCTGTCCTCCCCCCCTTTCTCTCTCTCTCAAATCAGTAAACATATCCTCAGGTAAAGACTTAGAAATAGAAGCAAGCCAAATGTTTAATCTTAGGAAATTGGTTAAATACAATAAGATACTACTTTTAAATGTAATGTTATATATGTAATCATTGAAAGTGTTTTGGAGAAATATTTAAGGACATGGGTAAAAGTCTTCATTGTTAAATGGAGGAAGATGAGGGAGAAGCAAGTTGCTATACAGTTATTATATTATATATGTTATAAAATAACTACCAGTGTTTCTCTTTGGGAGATATTGTGACTTCTTAAATTTATATATTTCTAAAATGAATATGTTTTAAATATTCAGAAATTATATAGAGTGGATATTTTATACTTTATAGTTTCTTATATTCAACACCCCCGTGAAATTATTTGACTGTTAGGTAGTGAATATATTTGAATAATTTCCTTTTTAAAAATGAGAATGTCCTTTTGATAGCAATTCTAAGACTCGCACTACTTTTGAAACACTTCCAAGAATACAGTAAGGATTGGTTCATGTATAAAAACCTTTAATAAACTCTATCTTATTATACAGATTAATATTTTTTTTCCTTGATAGAACGGTAAAACCAAGTTCTGAATTAGTAAGATTTTTTATATTATCTAATAATTCAGTGTTTAAAGGTGCTAGTTATTTTTATAACATACCCCTTCATTGCTAGTGTTAGCATTTTCTTGCTTTTGATACCTGTTTTCTGCTACAGGCCTGAGAGTGGAATTGAAACAATACAGCTACTGATTCCACCAGAGGAAAATAGTACGGGGATTCCTATTATGGTAGGTTATTTTCTAGTGGTCTCTCTGCAGTAATATAGGCAGCTTTTGTAATTTATTAACTTGTTGCTATTTATGCCTCATAACTTAAACTTGGCTTTTATATGTAAGAGTATATGTATGTGAAAAATACTTGGTATCAGCCAAAATCCTTTGTTATAGACACTTTGTGTGGTAGGCCTTATTTGTACTCCTGGAAAACTTATGTAGCAACTTAATTAATAATTAAAATAAATTTTCAGTGGAAAGGGCTTAAAAATCTAATTTAGAAGTCTCTTATGTTGTAGCTTAGAGAAGAGAATATTAAATAGCTGAAACTAATGGTACTGCATATAGTTTTATTTTATCCTGAAAAACTAATAAATTACTAGATGTTTTCATTCACCTCTCCAGTTGTATGCATTACCTTGCTCATAGCTAATTCTCTTACATGTTATATGTTTGTGGTACAAACATTATGATTAGCCATTGGGCTAATCATTGGGGAACCTTAATTATATGAGCAACTCCTGTGTTTTAGTGAAAGTAGTTAGAAAAGTCTCATAAAAGTTAGAGGTGGTAGACTCAAGGTGGTAGTGAAGATAATGTAAGCTAGTTTAATATCACTGGAATTATTAGGCTTTTTTGAAAGTCAAGCATATTGAAGATTCTGTAAAAAGGAAGAAACTATAACCCAGTAAATGGGTTTTTTTTTTTTACCATTACCAGGCTGCAACTTTCTGTACTTTTTGTTAAATATTTTATTATCCAAATGATAATGCCATTTGATATTAAGTAAAGTAGTCTTGATGCAAAGTAGTTTCAAAACAGAGAATCACCTTTATTGTTTTTTTGTTATAATTTGTTTAGTTAAACATTTTTTAAAGAACAGGAGGTGATTAGAAAGTCATTATATGGAAAGCTGAAATATTTATGCATCTGTATACTGGTAGGGGAGCAGATTATTGGGAAAACATTAGGCGTTGTTCAAATTGGAATAATTTTGATTATCAGAGAATAATATTCTCATTAGAAATTCTGAATTCTATATGAATTAACCAGTTGTGAATCTTTATCTGGCCTTTCAGGACAGTCTACCAAATTTAAAAAAGGAAAAAAAATATGCTTCTAATTTGTTGTTACCTTGAATGGCTTTTACTGACTAGAATTCCATTGGAAATTCACCCCCACCCCCCGATTTCTCTTCTTTATAAACCGTTTTTCTAATCTCTGGTGCAGTTAAGGCTTTGGATGAATCTTGAAATACTCCTATCCTAATTTAGTCCAACATTTGGTTAATGAGTGGGCACATCAGAAAAAGAAAAGTTGAACTTGAGGTAGTAAGAATAAGATTTGATTGGGAAAATGGTAACAAATAACAGACACTGTCAATATCGTATTGCTTATTTATTTTTTTCTTTCCTAGAAATGTATGTTGGAGACCAGGCAGTCCCAAATTCCACTCCTTTTGCTTTGTAATCACTGTATAAGTTGTAATTTTCATCTTTTACCACTGGATGGTGCTTTTGCATTGGTTTCTGCAAACTTTCTAAATTTACATAAGGAATCGTTTAAAAATTCATCAAAAAGTGAAATTAAGATAGTGGTATATAGTTGGTCATATAGATGGTCAAGTTAAAACTAGTGAAGTGTAACCATCATCTGGATATAATATATAGCAATTAGTTACTTAAAAAATAAATCCTTTAATATGAAATTATTAAGAGCTATATACCTGACTGTATATTCTAACATAATCTTTAATCTACCACCTTAGAAACATTTTAGATGTTTTGATTTTTTTTAGATGGTACTGTGATTTAAATTGCATCTAAATAAAACACATGTTCTTAATTGGTAGTGTTAGAAAAAAATATAGATAACTCAGACTTTTAAAGTTGTTCTTGATGACCATTCTCCTTCCTGTCCAGTAGGAGCAGCTTCTTTGATTGAACACTTTTATTTCACAAATATTCAAATTCTTTTTTGTTAGTTGCCAGTGACTTTCTGATAGTTACCATACTTGAATGAATTAAATACTTAGATCTATAGAGTTTATTTGGGATTGCATCAAGGTTGTAGAGATCCCAATTCAAGAAAATAATAATCTGATGTAATAAATCAGGCACTTATATTTTAATGGGCAAAGTAAGTATCGACTCTTGAACATCAGTTTCTCTTAACACATTTCTCTGAGGCTTCTTTCTCCAGTCTGGTGTCATTTCCTTTTCTGTTTTTTGAAGGATTGTTTATATAAAAAACAAAGTTGTACAAACAAGCATTTTAAATTACACCTTCTTAAAGTCTGCTCAGTAGCTACTTGGTAGTTTGTTTTTTAAAAAAGATTTTATTATTTAGTTTTAGAGAGGAAGGGAGGGAGAAAGAGAGGGAGAGAAACTTCTATGTGAGAGAAGCATCAGTCAGTTGCCTTGTGTACATGCCCCAACCCAGGACCGAACCTGCAGCCCAGGCACGTGCTCTGACCAGAAATTGAACTGGCACCTTTTGGCTTTGAGGGATGATGTCCAACCAACTGAGTGACACCGGTTAGGGCCTATTTGATAGTTTTTGAGGCATGAATTTAGAGGCTGTTATTAGCGAGTTTAAATTCTCAACAGGCTTGTTCTACTTTAAATGCTCACCTACTATAGGTTCTCTTGAGCTGTGGGTTAAATAGCTTTGTCTTTGCAGGTTTGTTGCTTAACAGTGAGTCCTCACCTCTGCAGTGTTCAAGTTTTGGCCCTCTTATTACTTACTTGAATGTGAACTTTTGTCACTTAACCCTCAAGGACTTATTTTTCTTACCTGTAAAGTAGTGACTGAGTTTAGGAAATCATAACTAAGGAGTGGTGTTACTCAGAGAAAAACAAATGTGTAGCCTTACGGAGGAAAGAACAAATTACCCACAATCTTGGCACTGATTTGACTAATCTGTTGTTGCTGTAAAAAAAAATCTTTCTGATCTTCATTATTTAACATCATTATTTAATATCATACAATCATATTGTATGTATTCTGTTTCAACTTAACATTTTTATGAGTATTGTCCTATATTTTACCATATTTCTAAATATTCAGTTTCTTTTTATGATATATACTATATTTTAAATCACTTTATTGGTCAACATTTAGGTTTTTAATGTTTTGTTATCAATGATGATTCAATAAAATCTTGATAATGTAAATTTTGTAGACCTCACATTATTTCCTTATGTCTACATCCTTGTAAGAACAAATGCTAGTTTAAAAACTTTGAAAGACTTAACCAATGCTATTGATAGCAGTTGGAAATATTTTTTCCCCACAGCAGTCCCATTGTATTCCATCATTATCCCTTGTGGTGTCTGGCTTAGACTATTGCAGTGGCCTGCTGTTGTTTTCTCTGACTTTAGTATCACCTCATTTTAGGTCATCCTTTATACTACAGTCACAGTGAGGCCTGTGAGATAAAAATCAGATTGTCATTTCTTTATTTAAAATTCTGTAGTGGTCTCCGCACCATTCAGCAGGTTAAAATGTACGCACTTCACGATGGCATTCAAGGGCCTTCATGATTTGACCCCTGTCTAATTCTTCCAGCCTTATTTTATGCAGCCCTACTATATATTTTGTGGTTAAAAAGTAGGAAGGGAGCATTCTAGGCAGAGGGAACAGCATGTACAAAGACACAGCTGTATGGAATGGCCTGGTCTATTTCAGTTGCAACAAGTACATTTATATATTGGCAACTTAAAAGGCAAGGCAGTCATGGATGTCTTCAGTATACAGTGTACTTTAACAAAGTTTAGTTGACTAAATAAGAGCAGGCAAATAACATTTTGTCTATGACTTAGAAAAGTAATTGGTGGTATACAGGATTGTTAATCGGGACTCTTGATTATGAATGATAGACATCACAACTCAAAGTGGCTTAAACACAAAAGGAAATTTATTGGCCAAGTGCTAGGAATGGTCAGACAGCTAGATCCAGAACTTGGTGACAGTAGATTCTCCATCACATCCTACCCTTTTTAAACTTTGCCCTTTCCCCCCTGCTATAGGCAGTTTAGCTTATATTGGCCTTGCTTAAAATTCCAAAAGAAAAGAGAGTGTCTCTCTCTATAGCCTTGGCAAGAAAGTAAAGTCCTGAGGAAGGCTTCGATTATATGTTCTTCCCTGAACTAGACATGTGGCTAGGAGTAGGTAGGTGGTACTCTGGCCAGTTCCAAGTCTCTTGTATATGTCTGGATCAGGTGTACTCCATAAAGGAAGAGATTCTTATAAAAGAACTGTATCTGCTACAAGGATGGATGGATGGGTAGAGAAAGGAGAACCAAGAGTTGAGAGACCAGTTAAGAGGTGGTTTTGATAATTCATGTGAAGACTGAAGTGGGTCTGAACTAGGTCACTATGAGGGAAGAGAGTGTTCTGGAAGATTTTTGGTAGAATGCCTGGAATTGGGTGACTAACTAAAAATGGGAGATGAAGTAAGGTAAGGCTTTCAAGAGATGATTATTTTTACATTCTGGGTTACTGTGTATTGGCGGTGCCATTACTATTAACCAACCTAAGAATTTCAGAAAAACAACACTTTAAGGGAGCGAACTAAGGATGGTAAATTGAATTTTGACATACTGAATCTGCAATAATATGGAATATGCAGGTAAAATGGCCCACTGAACATTTGGAAGTGGGTTGGGGAGTTAGGAGTAGAAATGAAGACTTGGAAATATCATGTAAGTAATGGCTAATATTATGGATATAGATGAGATTGTCTAGGAAGAGGTTATAGACCAGGAAGAAAGAGCATGAGCTGAAAGGAGAGCCAGCATTAAAGTACAGGTGGTGGAAGGAAAGCCAAGTGAAAGGGGTCAAAAAAGGTTGGGGGAAAATAGGTGAAATTTTTATGGAGGGAGCAAGAAGAGAGTTTAATAAAGACCACTGGTATCCAGTATTATAGAGTAGTTGAGAAAAACAAAGATTTTGCAGTAGATAATTATCAGTGACCTTAGAGTAATTTCAATTTGAGTGGTGAGTATGGAAGTTAGATCGCATGCAGGAAGGTGAAACAAGGAAAAAATGGAGTGGTAGCTTGTTAGGGAGGAAGAGAAGTTTTCTATAGCCAAGAGGAAGGAACAGAGACAGCAGTGAGGGATAAACGAAAGTGATATGAGAAAGGAATTAGAATTTATAAAGTAAGATCTGTAAGAAGGTAGAAATATGTTTTAATAAACTTTTTCCTCTGCAACTAGAGGCTCTTGCCATTGGACTGTAAGTCATTGAGATTTGGTACCTGGCATGTTAAAACATGCTTACTTAAATGAACACTGAATGAATGAAATACCTGGGGAGTTGAAAATACAAATATGTTTGGAGATAAACCAGAAGGAAGTTGAAGGAATTCACCTTTGTTGTCCTCTTCCTCTCTGAGGTAGAATGCCAAGAGCTTATTTACCTTAAACCATTTTTTGTGAGAATAGATATGAAAGCATTCTTAAAGTAGGAAGTGCTCCTACAGATGAGGGAAGTAGTACTTTTCATTTCTGGCATCTTAATTTTGAAAGGGACTTCAAATCAGATGATACTCAGTTTTCATCAACTCAGAAATCCCATATGCTACTTTAACAACTGCTAATTTAACTTCTCTTAGGTGTGTGAAGTGTAGGAAGAGCCAGCTTTGGAGACAGATGGACCTGGATTTAGAATCCAGTTTTCTCCACTTCTTAGCCATGTGATTCTTATCTGTGAAATTGCAATTAAAAACTACATTGCAGGCATGTTGTTACAGCTGGCTTCCCATAAAGTGCGTAGAACTACCAGGTGTTCAGCTTGGCTGGGGTGTTCATCCCTGCCCCATGTGAACGGCCCCCTCATTCTGTCTTCAGGTAAAATAATGCTAGGTAGAAGTGCTGTCTCACACTGAACCAGATTTCATCTTCCTGTTTGTTTTTATTCATTGATCCCAATTCTTATTTCTAGAACTATGCAATTTGGCATCTCCTCACAATAACAGCACTTCAGATACTTGGAAGCTGTCATATACTACCTGACTCATTTTACGACAAAATGCTTTCAGCTTCTCTGACACTTATGACATGATTTTTAGATCCACCCTCATCCTGGCTACCCTCTTGGAATGTGTTCTCATCTCAGTACTGTAGATGTGACCTATGTCTACCAGGGGTGTCCAGCTTGTAGGCTGCATGTGGCCCAGGATGGCTATGAATGTGGCCCAACACAAAATCATAAATTTACTTAAAACCTTTTTTTCCTTCATCAACGTCGTTTAGTGTTTGTGCATTTAATGTGTGGCCCGCAACAATTCTTCCATTGTGGCCCAGAGATGCCAAAAGGTTGGCACCCCTGGTTCCTAGAGGAGAAAAGTAAGGTTAATAGGAAACATTTTTGAGATCAAACCTTCATTTTAATTGGTCAGAATTAAACTGTGATTTTATTATTTCATATTCTAAGGCGTACTGATGTTTTTGGTCAGTGTCATATATCAAATGATTGCCTTTAGTCTGTTTTAAGATACATTACTAATTAGTGATTTTCCCCCTTAAAAAAAAAAGTGTCATGGACAAAGACAACAATGTGGCAATTGCTGGGGGTGAGGCAGGTGGATGGGAAGTGAAAGAGGGTATGGGGGGGATAAACGGTAATGGGAAAAAACAATAAAATACTTAAAGTAAATAAAAATATGTCTCTAGAGTTCTCAGAGTATTGTTCAGTGCTAGCATGTTGAGATTAATTCATAATGGTGGGAAAATTAAACTATTGAAATAAAATGCCAAGATTTAATTTTTCTGTATTGTAAATAACATGTTGGGTACCTATACACTGACCATAACCTGCTTCCTTCCTTGCAGGCCCCCAGTTTTGTTTGGATGCCCACCTCTATCCTACCTCTGTCCCTGTCATTAGGGACTTGGAGACATCCCTAATTATATAAGCTCATCGTGGTAATCCTACCATGTGATTTGTTTAGGAAGGGACATGTGTGCCAACTCTGGTCAGTGTCAGGGATGTCCCCCTTCTACTGCATAACAATATGTGCCTGATATGATGCCTTGACGTTTATCAGGTATCTTGTGACTATGAAGGGAATTATCCTAAGGGCCATGTGGAATCTGACAGAGAAAAGCTGGAAGGAGCCTAGGTGTCCGGTGTGATAGCATTGAATAACTGAATCAAACATCTTAGAGCCACCTTATTTCACTTCTTGTTATTTTTAAGTCTCTCTATTGTTTATGTCAGTAGAGTGTGACATGCTATTTTAGTTTGATAAAACTAAGGTTTTTAGTTTAGGATAGCTCTCATAGGAAAGAACAAACATTTGATATTCTGTAATGCAGAAAAGTAGTCACTTTGTGGAAGGCCAATTATGATGTAATGATGAACCTAATAATTTTTAAATCATTAAAATTATATTGGGGTCAGAAGTTTTATAGGTATTCTACCAATATTGAATGCTTTGATTGTGAACAAAACATACAAAAACATGATAATATGATAATGAATAACAGATTTAACTACTCAGTAATGAGCTGGTTTTTAATTCTGATAGGGACCCCTTCTTTTCATTTAAGAACTTAAAAATTGACTACATCTAAAGGAATTGAAGTTGTTTTATTCTGAAGTAACATTAAGTTGTAAGCATGGCTTTTTACAGGTTTATCGTGGGCATTAAAATCTTTATGCAAACAAATTCCATAACTGTGAAATATATTAAAAACACCTTTTCCTTATTTCAAGACCAGAAGCCAATAAAATTTGATAATTTTAGATAGCATTCTTTAATAAAAGGAACAAAAATATGAAAAAATGGTCTGAGCATCACTTGAATTTTGAAATAGTTTGTTCAGTATTTTTATCTCTACCCTTCTACAGTTTATTTTCCAAATGATAACTACTTTGAAATTGACTTGGCACGTGCAGTCTCAGTTTGTGTGTGAAATAACTAGCATACACTTCAGCTACTGATCTTACTGCACTTGTTGGAAATCCTGGGGCATCTCATGTAATTATTGGTTATAAAAGTAAACATTGGGTAACTGTAGCAACTTATTTTTAAATAGAAAATTTTCTCCCTTCAATCTTTAAGTTCAGTAAATTGAGACTGCATTTATTCCATTGTCACCACATTGTAGAAACCAGAATGAATTGGAAATAACCTTTCCTCAGTCTTTTTAAAGGGAGAAATTCAGCTTGTTTAAAATAAAAATTTTACTCTCTGCCAATTTGTAATATTGAGCTTAAGTTGTCTGAGCCTAATTTGGGCCTAAGTTGCTGAAAGATTGTTAATTATGCAATTGGTAATGTAATTATATTTCAGAAGTATGTTTATCCTGGGCCTGGTAGCATATAAGTCACTTGGCAGAGATGCGGGTAGTTAACATAAATCCCAGCTGAAAATTATACTGATAAGAGACAGATCAAAAGGGATATTTTGAAAGTAACACAACTTTAAAAAACTCTGTTTTAAGTGACTGGAGGGGAGAGGGAGGGAATTTCAAGGGAAAAGGGGAAGGGTTTACAGGAACAAGTATAAAGGACACATCGACAAAAACAAGGGTGGGATGGAAACGGGAGGGAGGTAGGGAGGGCTGGGGGGGTGGGCTGGGATGGGAGTAAAAGGCAGAAAACTGTACTTGAACAATAATTTAAAAACAAAAACAAAAAACCTTTGTTTTAGTCCAGCCTTCAATCCAGGCTGAATGATGAAAACTTTTGCTTAATTTCAGTTTTTTCTTGAAGTAATCAAAAATTTGAAGAAAATAATCTAACTTTCAAAAATTATTGCATAAATACAGTACTACATACTTGACAACTGAGTTTTTTCTCCCTTTCTCCCTGTTTTGGCATAATTGGTATATTTTAGAAAACTACCTGCATTATTACATTTGGCTTAACACTTTTTGCTTGCATACTTCTGAGAGGACATAATTGTTTCCAGACTCAGTCATTTGAATATTGATTTAGACCTTAAGTTCTCATATATAACTTGAATCTGCACTCTTCTTATTCCATGTCCTGTGTTAACAGAAACTCATTGTTTTCATAAGTACATCTTTCTCCAGAAGTCTTTTCAAGTAGCAACTGTTCTTTACTCACAGCCAGTAAGTATTGATATAGCTTAGGAATGCCTCTCTCTCTCATTCTCATTCATTCTGTGTATGTGTGTGCAATGCACGTGTGCATTGAGAGGCGGGAGGAGAGTAGAGTCACTATTTTTCTAGTCCTCTGTTTATTAGTCTACCTATCTGTAAAAGCCTTCCTTTCGAGGCACATGCCATCTATTTAGGTGAGCCTTCTATTTCTTGTTGCTATTGTCTGTCAAATCACACTCCTGTTTTCTACATCTCAGTCATCTAGGTGATTTCATTTCTTTGTAGATGAGATTTTGAACATCATACTTTACAATTTAACAACCTCCCCACCAATGTCCATTTGGCTCTAACCATATAACTCAAATAACCACACACTTTTATCTTGTCTCATGTACTGAAACTACCTTCACTTGTGTATTTTTGTTGTTATCCAGCCTAGGTCCCATAACCCATTACTTTCAACTGCTAAATACTCCTACTCCTTTTCAACTTTATCCATTCTTTTCCACCAACTAATTTACCCACATCAACCTCCAACCATTTCTGAGGACAAAGGCCTTTCTTTATTAACTCAAGATAATTTTTCCAGCTTCTTTCTAGATCCCCACACTTTTTTCCCTGCATCCATGTGATCTTCTGCATCCATTTTCCCCCCTGCCCCCAGTTATTCTCCTGTCTTATATCTTCCCCCTCTTTTGAACAATACTATCTCTTTCAAACCATGAACATGTGGTATCTTTCCATTCACTTATATCATTTTAAGTTTCTTTTATCTGTTTTTTAACTTTTAGTTTACACATCTTTTACCTCCTTAATTTAAAAAGTTTATTCCTAAGTATTTTATTGTTTATGATACTATTGTAAATAAGCTTTTCTAAATTTCCTTTTCAGATAGTTGTTTCTTAGACTATAGAAACACAACCGATTTTTGTTGATTTTTGTATTCTGCACCTGTACTGAATTCATTAATTTATCCTAACATTTGTGTGTGTGTGTGGTGGGGGAGTGTTAAGGGTTTTTTACATAAGATCATGTCATCTGCAAAGAGAAATAGTTTTACTTCTTCCTTTCTGATATGGGTCCATTTATTTCTTGTCTAAATGATCTGGCCAGGAATTCTAGTACCACGTTATAAAGAAGTAGTGAGAGTGAGCACACATGCCATGTTCCTAATCTTAGAGGAAAAGATTTCAGTCTTTCATTGTTGAATTTGTGGACTTTTTATATATGAGTTCTATTATGTTAAGGTAATTTCCTTCTATTCTTAGTTTGATGCAAATTTTATCATGAAAGCATGTTGAATTTTTCCAAAAAATTTTTCTGTATCTACTGAGATGATCATGTGATTTTTAAAAATTTTTATCCTTCTGTTAATGTCTTATGTCACCTCCCTTATTTTTTTTTAATCTCACCCAAGGATATGCTTATTGATTTTAGAGAAAGGGGGAGGTGGGAGGAGAGAGAGAAATATCAAAACATCCATCAGTTGCTTCCTGTATGCACCCTGACCAGGATAGAAACTGTAACCTAACCCATTGGTACACAGGATGACACTCCAACCAACTGAGCCACCTGGCCAGGGCACATAACTTGATTTTTGTATGATGAATCATGGTTGCATTCAGGATTTAAGTCCCACTTGGTTATTGTGCATGATCCTTTTCATGTGCTATTGAATTTATTTTGCCAATATTTTGTTGAGTTTTGCATCTATGTTCATTAGAAATAATCACTTGTAATATTCTTTTCTTGTAGTGTCTTTTTCTGGCATTGGTATCAGGGTTATGCTGGCTTCATAAATGAGTTTGGAAGTGTTTCTTCTCAATTTTTTTTGGAAGAGTTTGAGAAGATTGGCATTATCCTTTAAATGTTTGGTAGAATTTACCAGGAAAGCTATCTCTCTGGTCCTGGGCTTTTCTTTATTAGGAGGTTTTTTATTACTGATTTAGTCTCCTTGTAAGTTATACATGTGCTTAAGATTTCTGTCAGTGATTTAGTAAGTTGTATGTTTCTGGAATTGATTCATTTATTCTAGGTTGCCCAATTTGGTGGCATATATGGTAGTTCATGTAGTCTCTTTATGATCCTCCCTCCTTTGGCATCAATTGTAATGTCTCCTCTTTCATTTTGGTTGTTATTCGTGAGGTGTTTTACATAGTCTAGCTAAAGGTTTGTCAGAAAACCTTTGTATTTTCATAAAACCAACTCTTAGTTTCATTGACTTTTTCCTATTATTTTTCTAGCCTCTGTTTCATTCATTTCTACTCTAATCTGTATTATTTTCTTCCTTTTGCTGACTTTGGGCTTAGTTTGTTCTTTATCTAGCTCCTTGAGGTATTATGTCATTTGAGATCTTCCTTTTTTAATGTAGTTGCTTATCATTATAAACTTTACTCTTAGAACTACTGCTTTTGATATGTCCTATAATTTTTGACATGTTATAATTGTTTTTATTTGTTCCAAAATATTTTCTAATTTCTCTTTTGATTTCTTCCTTGATCCATTGGTTGTTTAAGAGTGTGTTCGTTAACTTCCACATGTTTACTAATTTTCTAGTATTTCCTCTGCAGTGGATTACTAGTTTCATTCCCTTGTGGCCAAAATAGATATTTGGTATGATTTAAATCTTCTTAAATTTGTTAAAATTTGTCTTGTGACCTAAGATGGTATCTATCCTGCAGAATGTTCTGTGCATGCTTAAGAAGAATGTATATTCTGCTGCTCTTGAGTAGAATGTCTGGTATATATGTGTTAAGTCCATTTCATCTATAGTGTGCAAGCTTACTGTTTTGTTGATTTTTTTTGTCTAGATGTTCTGTTCATTATTGAAAGTGAGATATTGAAATCAGCTACTATTATTGTATTACTATTTCTCCTCTTAATTCTGTCTATATATATTGTTACATCTTCCTGATGAATTGACCCATTTGTCATTTGTTTGATGTTTTTTTTTTTGTTTGTTGTGACAAGTTTTTTTAAAGATGTTATTTGTTTATTTTAGAGAGAGGGGAAAGGAGAGGGAGAGAAACATTGATGTGCGAGAGATATATTGATCAGTTGCCTCTTGCACGCCGACAGCTGGGACCTGGCGTGCAACCCAGGCATGTGCTCTGAACTGACCACCTTTCAGTTTGCAGGCTGGTGTTTAGTCCACCACTGAGCCAGATCAACCAGGGCTCTTGTGACAGTTTTGACTTAAAGTCTATTTTGTCTGATACAAGATTATCATCCCTGCTCTCTTTCCGTAACTATTTGCATGGAATATCTTTTTACATCGCTTTACTTTCAGCCTATGTATATCTTTAAATCTAAAGTGACTTTTTTGTAGACAGCATATATTGGGTCTTTTTTTTTATCCATTCAGCCCTCTTATCTTTTGATGGCTTAGTTTAATCCATTTACATTTCAACTAATTATTGATAGGGAAGGAGTTCTATTGTCATTTTGTTCGTTTTCTTCCTACCTTACAGGTTTTTTGTCCCTCTTTTCCTGTCTTGCTAACTTTTTCTTTCATTGATTTTTTGTTTGTATTGTTAAGCTTTGACCCCTATAATGTATACATTGGTTTGCTTAATGGTGTCTCATAAGTCCCTTATATTTTTCTTCATGATATTTGTTCTTCTGTTAGCATTTTGTTTGTGGTAACCTTGGGGCTTACATAAAACATCTTTTTAACATCTTAAATAGTCTATTTAAATAAACTGATAACTTCAATCTCATACAAAAACTCTACACTTTCATTTCTTACCCCTGTACTTTATTGTTGATGACAATTTTCATTTATATCTTTTCATATTATGTATCCATTAACATCTTTTTGTAGAATTAAAAATTACTTATATACCACTGTTACAGGATGATGGTATTTTGTATTTGTCTGTATATTTATTTACCTTTACCAGCAAGTTTCATACTTTCATATGTTTTCTTGCTGATACTTAGCATCCTTTCATTCCAAATTGTTAAGCAGACCTAATGGGGGTAAAATCAGATTTGGTTGTCTAGGAAAGTTATCATTCATTTTTGAAGGACAGTTTTGCAACCCATTTATGTTACCCTTTGTTGACAGCTTTTGTCTTTAAGCATTTGAATACTAGATATTTCACTTTCAGCCTACAAAGTTTCTGCTGATCTATCCCCTGCAGTTTTATACTGGTTCTTTTACATGACAAGTCACTTTTCTGTTGCTGCTTTAAAATTCTCTCTATGTCTTTTTGACTTTTGACAATTTGATTTTAATGTGTTTTGGTGCGGATTTCTTTGAGTTCATGTTTTGGGGGTTTGTTTGGCTTCCTGGATCTGGATGTCCATTCTCTTCCCTAAATTTGGGATGTTTTTGGCTATTATTTCTTTGAAAAAGCTTTCTGGACCTTCTCTCAATCTTATAGTATGCATAAGATTGTATTGACCCCTATAATGTGTACATTGTTTGCTTAATGGTGTCTCATAAGTCCCTTATATTTTTCTTCATGATTTTAATTCTTTTTTAATTCCTGTGACTGGATAATTTGAAATAATCTTACCTTTCATATTGGTTTGCTTGATGGTGACTCCTAAGTCTCTTAAACTTTCTTCATGATTTTAATTCTTTTTTTATCTGTGACTGGATAATTTGAAATAATCTTTGAGTTCACTGATTCTTTCTTGTATATGATCTACTCTCATGTTGAAGCCATTACTGAATCTTTTAGTGCACTTACATATTCTTCAGCTCAAGAACCCTGTTGGATTCTTTAAAAATTTTTCTATGTTGAAATTTGTACTTTGTTCATGTATTGTTCTCCTGATCTCAAGTGAGCATTTTTATTACTATTATTTTGAATTCTCTGCCAGGTAATTTATTTATCTCTCTTTTACCTGCATCAGTTATTAGAGCTATATTGTCTTCTTTTGGGGGGGGGGGTAAAGTTTCCTGATTTCTTCATTTCCTTCTTCAACTCTTTATATTGGCATCTGTACATTAGAAAAACAGCCACATCACCCAGTCGTCATGTATTTGTCTAATGTAGGGGAAGACTCTAACCAGTTAGCCTGGCCATAGGTTCTGAGACCCACTCAAACCTTTGTACTAGGCCAGTACACCATCTTTGTTCTTAGTGACTTTAAGGCATCTGCAGTATGTTGGATCTCATCAGCATTCTGAGTCAAGTGAGACTGAAGCCAGTCTCTCTGACGAACATTGGACACTTAGTCCAATTATTTCCAGCTAGGTTAAAGCTGGGATCTGGGCTTTTGCTGCTTCATGTTCTGTGCTAAACTGGGGAGTAGGAGGCTATGGTGAGTCCTTGTGTGCTAGTTCTCACTGCTGTCTTTGTTCTCAGTGGAACTCAAGGATCTAGAGTGTGTCAGGCCTCATCAGTGCCCTGAGACAGACGAGATAGAAGCCATTCCTTTGGGCAACCCCCAGAAAAATTGGAATGTTGGATGCATGGTCCAACTCTCTCCCCACCAAGTAAAAAACTCGGATCTGCTTTCTCTGCACTAAGTTTTGAGGAGGAGCTATGGTGAATACTCCCATGATAGACCAGACAGCCTTCTTTGTTGTCAGCAATCACCAGGCATCTAGAGTGCGTTGAATCCCATGCTTTGGGACCGGCAAGACAGAAGGCAGTTCCTCCACCCCTCCCCCACCCCCTATGCAATTGGAATGTTAGGTATATGATCTATTCCTTTACTTGCCTCCCTAAGGAGAAACTTGTTGCTGGGGATTTCTTACCAGTTTTGTGGCACTGTGCCAGAGGTAGGGAATATAGCAAAAGGGTGTGTCAGATTTTACCACAGCCTTCATATGGTTGGTTTTACGCTCTGGGTTGGTTCCCAGAGTGTAGAAGTCTCTTGGCTTGTTTCTGAATTTCTCACAAAGGAAATTGGTCCGTGTACTGTTGGTGGATTGGTTTGTCTGTGGGCTTTCTATTCTGCTATAATGCTGACATCGCTCTACTTTAAAAAAAAAAAAAAAAAAAGATTTAATTTATTTTAGAGAGAGGAAGAAAAATAGGGAGAAAAACATCAATCATTTGCCTCTCAAATGTGCCCCGACTGGAGACCGAACCTTGTGCAACCCAGGCCTGTGCAGGAGTCGGCAGGAGTCAGCTAGTGACCCTTCGCTTCACAGGACAATGCCCCACCAACTGAGCCACACTGGACAGGGCTCTTCCTTTTCTTTTTGAAAACCACATTTCTTTAACTTTCAACATATTGATCTTAGCCTTTTTTTCTTTAACCCTTTTTGGGCTAAACATTGCCCTGTTTATTCTTTCCTCACAGCCAAACTTAGTGAAAAACCCAATCTATGGTCACTGCCAACACTTTTGTTACCTCTTTTCCATCAATTGAGCTACTCTACTGAGAAAAGGGACATAAAGTGTTAGAACTGAAAACAACTATCAAAATTACTTAATCAGTTTTATTTTCAGCAGTAAAATGAAGGGACCTAAAGAAATGAAGTGAAATGCTAACAACTAGCCAACTTATGGAATCCTAATGTATGTGAAGAGTCTTCTGAATAATGAGGAAAATGGCATCTATGAAGTTCATGCCCTTTGTTTCATAAGAAAATATGTTGTTGCCCTCAAGCCAGGGTTAATATTGTGATAAAATTATTAGAGGTGTGTATGTGTTTTGAGGGAAGAGACAAAAGAAAAAAGAGAACTAGTGAGCCATTCAGAAGTATAAAGTCAATTATGGCCATTAGCTTCTAATGTTATTTTACTATACAACAGTCTAAATAGTGTTTATTGATATTATTGACTCGGGGCTACCATAAAAATCTAAACTGTTCTTTTTCTTAAGACAATAACATAGGTGACATGTCAGGTTTCTGTCTAGAACAGCTAAACTCTTAAAAAGCTAGTCCTCATAGGTCTAAGCCAGCATTGTACAGTATGATATTTTCTAAATATATTTTTCCATGCTCTGCTTTTTTCTTTTTCTAAAGATTTTATTTATTCATTTATTTAACAATTTCTTAAAAGATTTTATTTTTATTTTTAGAGAGGGGAAGGGAGGGAGAAAGAGAGAAAGAAACGTGGGTTGATGTGTGAGAGCAACATCGATCAGTTGTCTTTCGCACGCCCCCAGCTGGGCACCTGGCCCATAAATCAGGTGTGTGACCAGGAATTGAACCAGCAACCTACGAATTTGGTTTGTAGGCCAGTATTCAGTCCACTGAGTGACACCAGCCAGGGCTATTTATTTTTAGAGAGAGAGGAAGGGAAATAGAGGGAGAGCAACATCGATATGCCAGAGAAACATCAATTGATTGGTTACCTCTTGCATGTCCCCAACCAGGGCCTGACCTGCAACCCAGGTGGTGTGCCCTGACCGGGAATCAAACTGGTGACCATATGCTTTGTGGTACAACACCCATCCCATTAAGCCACACTAGTCAGGGCTGCTTAAAAAAAAAGAAGAAAGAAAGAAAGATTGGTTATTTATTTATTTATTTATTTTAGAGGAGAAGGGAGAAAAAAGAGAGGGAGGGAAATATTGATGTGAGAGAGAAACATTGGTTGCCTCTTGCACATCCCAACCAGGGGCCTGGCCCACAAACTAGGCATGTGCCTTGACCGGAGACTGAACTGGCAACCTGTCCATTTGTAGGATGATGTTCAACCCGCTGAGCCACACCAGTCAAGACCAAAAATGGCATTTTCAGTCCGCATTTGGGAGTCTGTGAATGCAAAGAGCTGACTGCATGCTTCGTTTATGCCATTTTATATAGGGCACTTGAGCATCCAAGGATTTTGATATCCATGGGGGATCCTGGAACCAATCCCCTGCAGATACCAAGGGAGGACTGAACTTTTTGAGGACTCAAAGTTATACTCAGACTTTTGACTGCCTGGGGGTTTAACACCCCTAATCCTGTGTTGTTTAAGTATCAACTATTTTGATTTTTAAAATGTATTTCACCATTTTAAAATAGGTTTACTAGAAAATTTAAAAGTACATAGGTGCCTCACTTTATATTTCCGTTAGATGACACTTTCTTACTCTTTGGGCAGCTAAACTATTATTCTTGTATTATAAATAGTTATAGTGTTTCAGTCATTTTCTCCAAAATATAATCATCAAGAGTAAATTTTGATAGTTTCTGTCCAGTAAACATTCAGTTTCTTTGAGAAAGTACCGTTCCAATACAGTACAGGAGGAAAACATAGCAACAATGAAGTTTATGAATAGCTTCATAAAAGTCCCTGGGTATCTTAGAAAATGGGCAGTTAGAAGGTATCTTTATATACCAGTACCAATCAATATATTCATATGTTGCATTCTTACCAGTGACCAACTTTGTGGCAAGTGTAGTCCAGTTGATCCTTGAACAACACGGGTTTGAACTATGTTCCCCCCCCCCCCAATAAATACAGTCAGCCCTTAATATCTGCTTGTTTCACATTCAAGTGTTTAGCCAACTGTGGTTCAAAACAGTAATTTTGCATTCCCAGCAGTAGGTCAAAATATTGTTTGCTAGGGTTCCTCCATCTTCGTATCCTTGCCAACACTTGTTATCTCATGTTTTTGGTACTAGCCATCCTCACATGTATGAGGTAAAATCTCACTGTCGTTTGGCTTTGCATTTCCCTAATGATTAGTGATGTTGAGCACCTTTTCATGTACATATTGTCTGGCCATTTGTATGTCTTCTTTAGAAAATATCTAGTTAGGTCCTTTATCCATTTTTGAAATCAGGTTGCAGTTGACCCTTGAACAACATGGGGGTTTGCTCCAACAGTCCAAATTCCGTTTATAACTTTGACTCCCCCCAAATTAACTACAGTTGCCCCTCAGTTATCCGCGGGGGATTGGTTCCAGGTGCCCCATACAGGTAACAAAATCCTCAGATGCTGAAGTCCCTTACATAAAATGGCACTGAAGAAATCCTCTTCACATCTGTGGATTCCCAACCACAGATCAAATGTACTGTGTAAGATCTGTGGTTGACTGATGAATCCATGGATGCGAACTGGTAGGATATGGAAGACCAGTTTACTTCATGAAAAAAAAAAAACTGCATTTACATGGATCCACACAGTTCAAGCCCTTGTTGTTCAAGGATCAACTGTACATGTGTTTTTGCTGTAGAGTTGTATGAATTCCTTATATATTTTAGATAATAAACCTTGATCAGATATATGGATTGTACATTTTTTTCCCATTTCATGGGTTGTTTTGTTATTTTGTTGATGGTTTTCTTTGCTGTGCAGAGCTTTTTAGTTCTATGTAGTCCTACTTGTTTGCTTTTGTTGCCTGTGCTTTTGGATTTATTCAAAATATTATTAGGTTATGTAAGGCCTTGGAAGGGAAGGAGAAAAATGACATTGTGTAATCTCTTGGAGTAGTGTGTATAGGAGAATGTAAACATTAATATTAAATATATGTTGAGTCAGTTGCTATTGTAATTTTGGTAAATGTTTTGAAAATATTCTTGCCAAAAGGTTTTAGATTATTTCAGTGTTCTAGAGTTTGAGGAGGATGGAACCAGATCTCATTGTCCTTTCAGAACTTTTTCACACCCACCTAGAATTAGGCAACTTGGGGATTGTTGACACTTTGTTTTCAAATCATGAGGGTAGATGCAAAGATAGGGACTTTGGATTAAGATTTAAAGCCGATTTAGATCTTGAAAGGACCTTAGATACAAAATAATAAACCATCTTCCTTGTTTTTTAAATTTGCAAACTGAAGAAGGCCCAAATTGCTTAACAACCTCTAGTAAGTACTAGTTGTTTAAGTCAAAACCTAGGAGTTGTTTGTGAACACCTTCTTCCTCAGTCCTGCATCCAGTCTCCATTGTTAATCATTTTCAGAAACTTAACTAAAAATACAAATTTTACAGGTTGGTGTACAAGGCCCTATATAATCTGAGTTTGCCTATTTTTCCAGCTTCATTATTGCCCCTCATGAGTGTTTGCTTCGGCCATGTGGACCTTCCTTTGGTCCTTCCCCTCCAATTTTTTTTTCTTCTACAGTTTATCACAGTTTGCAGTTATATAATATTTATTTGCATGTAAGCTCTTATTAAAACAAGGATTGACTATTTAGTCATCATTTTAATTTCCTGAGCCTAGCAGAAATCCTGGCACATAGATGATAAATAAATACTGATAAGTGGATGAGTCCCTGACTGACTAGATGTTACTGAGCTTCCATTTCCCATGTATAATTTGTATAATTGTACCCACCTATGGTGATAGAGAATTCAGTGAGAATATCTGTGATAAATGTTTGTTTCCTTTTTCCTCTCAATTTTCCTTTCTTATTCAGAATAATACAGTGGATTGTTCTTCGAGCTATTTTCTGATCAGTTAATTGTTTCTATTAAAATTTGCAGCTGGTGTTTGTAATTCTATTTATTACTTAAATAGCTATACTGTACTAGAGTATGGAGGGTAGGAGGTCAGGGCTAGAAGGATATATACCCACTGATTAAATGAAGAGTAAGAATATCACATAGGGTTAGTTTCCTCTCCAAGTAAAAGAGACTCGAAGTTGCAGTGATTCAACAAGGCAGAACTATTTCTCTCTAACGTAAAAGTTGGGAAGGACGCAGTCCAGGGCTTTTATGGCAGTTCTGTCTCACAGTCCTCAAGGACCTAGATCCTCTCTAGCCTACTGTTCAAGGAACTAGGATGGATATGCCATTTGTCTTTTAAGAGGTTTTCTGGAAGCTGCGCAACACCTCTTCTGAAAATGCTGGTCAGAATTTTGTCATGTGGCTCCAAGGGAGGCGGAGAGATGTAGTGTTTGTCATAAGGCTCTGTATTTACCTAAAAACTGAATATTTTAGTAGAGTGGAAAATGGTAAGATTGGATGCTGAGTATAGGTAAGTCTTTGCAAAGAACAAATCAGACTAATAATATGTAATCCTAATAATGTGTTAACAATATGCAGTATATAATATTAATGATAGAAGGGTTAATAATTTATTGTTTAACCATTGTAACATACCAGTTGAGTCAAATCACTTGAGATCTTCAGGTAATATGGTTGGCAGCCATTTTGAGTAAATGGCCTAGCTTATAAATACATTACAGGCAGAGAGTTAAATCTGGTCTTTATTTTTAGTTTTTGTTTTTTTAAAGATTTTATTTATTTACTTTTAGAGAGAGGGGAAGGGAGGGAGAAAGAGAGGGAGAGAAACATCAATGTGTGGTTGCCTCTCACGTGTCCCCAACTGGGGACCTAGCCCACAACCCAGGCATGTGCCCTGACTGGGAATTGAACCAGTGACACTTTGGTTCGGAGGCTGGCACTCAGTCCACTGAGTCACACCAGCCAGGGCTAAATCTGATCTTTAAAAGAAGTTTGAATTAATCATTGTTTTAAATATACAGCTGACCCTTGAACAATACAGGTTTGGGGTGCTGACCATCCCCCTCCCCTCCACAGTTGAAAATCTATGAATAATTTTTGACTTCTATTAGTAGCTTAACTAATAATAACTTATTGTTGACCAGGGGCCTTACTGATAACATGAACAGTCATTTAACACATAATTTTGTATGTCACATTTATTTATATACTGTACTCTTATACTAAAGTAAGCTAGAGAAATGAGTAAGAAAATCACAAGGAATAGAAAATACACTTACAGTATTTATTGAAAACCCCACATATAAGTGGACCTGTGCAATTCAAACCCATAATTTTCAAACCCATGTTGTTCAAGGGTCAACTGTATTAGTGACATTTTTGCAGGGCTGTACTAATTCCAAGGAATTCTGACCAGCATTGTAGAAAGCAGCAATTTCTTAAATTCCCTTCCTTGCTTTTTGCTGTTTTCTTTTAAATCTGTTCATAAGACTTTTTCTAAAGTATGTGGACAGATGAAGGTATAGTTCAGGATGATTGTTTAGTATTCTTGAACTATGAGAAATATTTCTGAAACATGGTTTGAACTCACTTCCTTACCATCGTTCAACACAAGCTTTTTATTTTTTAATACTCATAGACTATCTTGGCACAGAGTAGTCACTTAATCCTGAGGAAAATACTTTATTCTGTGGATTCACAGATTTGCAAGAGATAAGTTGAGCTTTGGGTTGAATCTCTATGCAGAAAGGAAAAATAATTTGTGACCAAAAAAGAAATTCCAGTGCAACAAAATTAGGAACCTAAGATAATCTTTCCGGACATTAAATTTTTATCAGTAAAATGAAGATTTAAAGGCACCTTACAACATTTCTTGATTCTGTGAAGAGTTAGGAGTAAGCTTTTTTGATAGGATTAAAGAAGAGGAGGATTATGAACTTGTTGGCATTGAAAAATTGTTGTAAAACACTTCATCTAATTTGGCCTAAAAGAGTAAGCGCCTCAAGAAGAAAGCATGTTTCCTTAACTATTGTTCTTCTGAAAAACAGTAACAGCAATAAACAATGTTGAACTTAATTTGCACAATCTTTGACAATAACTTGTTACCGTAAGTACTTTTTCCATTCCTAATTTCTTAAATACTTATTGACCTACCTCTTTTACAAGATGTGAGTTCCTTGAGGTTTGGGGCCTATCTTATTTAGAAGATACAAAACAGTGCTATTAAATTAAATAATAAAAAATATGAAAATATTTATTTTAGTATTTTTCATCTAACTTTGATTGTATAGTATATCATGGGCCGACGTTTTACCCTTTCTCTTTCCTGAGACTATAAAATAGTGAATCTGGAATAATAGAAAAAACCTGTAGTCCTACTGCTTGCCTAACTTTCCCCAATAACAGATAGTAAAGTCTTGTCTGGTTATTGGAGTGTAAGACTAGCTTCTTGCAGTCAGTCTGTTAAGGGGCCTGAGAAGGATGGGGATTTAGTAACTAACAATGGGATCTCCAGCTACGAGTCTTAAACACCTCACCATTAAGGGGAGGTTGTTGATAGCCCCACTCACTGATTTCACTGGGGCTATCATTCAAATACTGAACTATCCATAATAATGATTGTCTTTTTCACTATGAATAACTCTGTAAAGTATATTCTGTTAATGTTACTTAATAGATGTTGTTGAAATTATTCACAGAGAGGTTAAGTAACCTGCTTGAGGTAACAAGGTTGTGTTTGTTAGTGGGAAACTAGATTATAATACAAGCAATTCAGCTATAAACCTGCATTCTCAGTCACTGCTACTACAGTATTTCTTCTAGGTAAAAATCTCTGGAGGTTATTATAATTTTTAAGTGTGAAGAAATTTAGGCTCTGGAATTTAAGTAGCCTTGCCCAAAGACACAACTAAAAAAATAATGGAATTAGAATTTAAACTTGAGGTATGCTGACTCTTGAGCCCTTAGTTTTAGCTGTCATCCAGTGTCATTGTTTTATATCCTGTCAGCTTCTACATTTAAGTTGCTCACCTACCAGGAGCACAAAACTTATTTTGCATATAATAACTCTTGTGTTTGTTGATTGAATTCTGTGTGTGTGTATGAATCCCCCCCATTGTGCTTTATAATTATAATAGGGTTACAGGTTTTTACATAGATTCATATTTAATAGTTTTTCTTAAATTCTTGCATTCCTGTCTATATAGTGCTGGGATTTTTTTCTTTTTAGAGTTTTTTTTTTTTTAACATTTTATTTATTTATCTTTAGAGGGGAAGGGAAAGAGAGAGAGGGAGAGGGAGAGAAACATCAATGTATGGTTGCCTCTTGTGCGTCCCTTGCCAGGAACTGGCCTGCAACCCAGGCATGTGCCCTGACCAGGAATCGAACCTCAGTCCTTTGGTTCACAGGCCTGTGCTCAATCCACTGAGCCACACCAGCCAGGGCTAGTGCTGGGATTTTTTTTTCCTCTATGTTTTCATAAGTAAACTGGCTTCAACTCAGGAGGTAAGACCAGCCCTGAAGTGACCATTCAAAAATAACTTGTTTCTGAATCAATACACTCCCAATAAATTCAATTAAAAAATTAAAAATAAATAAAATTAACTTATTTGGGAATATTATTGCAATAAATAGTATATTCCTTCATTACCCAAACTTTTCACAACTGTTACAGGTTACCTGTTTTTTAAGATCTCTTTTACAGGTATTATAGGTTGCAAAGATCTTGAGTATGTGTATACATGCACTCAGTGAAAGTAGAATAGATTGGAAAGAGCATGTGTTTGAAATTAGACACAACTTTACTGATTTCCAGGACTTTGGATAAAATACTTAATTTCTGAGTCTGTTTTTCCCCCGTAACAGAATGTAGCAAGGTTATTGTGAGTATTAAATGACAAAATACAGCACCCAAGCACATCATAAATGTTCAAAATAAACTTTGTTTAATAATAAAAATGCTAGTTGACAGAAGAAAAAAGAAAGATTAAAGGGGAACCATGGCGCTTTTTTTTGGGGGGTGGGTAATTTTTCTGTTGGGAAATAACCGCATCATTGAGCAAACCAAAAAAAAGGGAGAAAGCCAACTGTAAATTGGTAGTTTTTGATATGTATTTGTAGATTTGAGAATATTAATTTTATAGCTGAAGGAGATTCTTTGCTTTTCCTTGTGTTAGCCTTTGCCTTTAACATAAATAATTCAGTAGTAAGGACTTCAAACAATTTATGTTTTGACAGATTTTAAGCCTTTATTCCATTTCCAGGTGGGAAGTAGAATTATTTAATTTTGATGAAAACTCAAATAGTCCATAGAATTTTAAACTTAGGATTTCTGCATTTTGAAATTATTTTTTTTCCTTTAAAAATATGACTTGATTAAATTCCACAACTTAGAAATTGTTAGTAAATCTTAAATTTCTTTTGTTTAAACTTCTTTGCATCCTTGAAAATATCGTACATCTGGTAGATTTGCCAATGGTCTTGGTAAGAGTAAAACCTTAGGTTCATGGTTTTTATATTCGCATAAAATATTTCTTCATTTCTAATTCTCATATATGGATTCACTGCAGATTTTCGTAATGCAGCTGTCTTTATAGGGTTAAACATTTGCTATATTGTAACATACGAAAACAGTTAAGCTGTTTGGAATTGTTTACTTGCTAAAACCAGTGTTAGTCAGCAGAGGCAGTACACCAGATTTCCTTGTGGCTTTTAGTGGAAAATGTTAAAAGCGCACTCATTTTTCAGTTATAGAATTTTTCAGTTTGATCTGGATTAGTCACAGAACTGGCATGAGCCTTCTAATTGTAAAGGCTGTCCAAAAGCACTATTTT
This sequence comes from Anoura caudifer, assembly GCA_004027475.1. Classification (NCBI taxonomy): domain Eukaryota; kingdom Metazoa; phylum Chordata; class Mammalia; order Chiroptera; family Phyllostomidae; genus Anoura; species Anoura caudifer. Next base: position 361,210 of record PVKU01000359.1, on the reverse strand, counting down.
TTCTGCTTCTAGAGGAAGTTACATCCCAAGCAGTAGCTCAGATCTCTGGTAAGTGTAACATGTGAGCATTACTAGGCATTTCATCCTGCGGTTCTGCAGTCTTTGCTATTCAGGCTGTTGCTCAGTTAGAATGCTTCTGTGGGGCCAGTCCTGAGGTTCTGTAGATATTTTTTAAGGACCTACTCGTTTGGAGGTGTCAGTGGCATTTTACAAGATCGTCTGAGTACCAGGAAAGCAATCTGAAATCTACCGAAAAGGATAACTGTAGCGGTTTTCACAGTGGAAGGAAACTGTATTGGCACAGAGGCAGATGATTGAATAAAGTAGTTGGCTCAAAGAAGATGCACAGTCTGCTGTTTCTTCCTCTGAATGAAGACTATTTAATGGAAGCCGTATTCATGTGGAGATCAAAGGAGACACTGGAATGATAAAGTACTGTAGTTTTCGCTTGCTCTCTCTCCACTTTTTTTTTTTTTTTTTTTTTTTAAATGAAAAGCCTGAAGCAGTAATTTGAGCTCAGATGCCTTCAGGATTCCCTGCTAACACCATTTCTGCCTGGTGCCGGTGCCCTTTTGCTGGAGCAGCCACAGACAACTGCCTGATGAAGGAAGAATGAACGCTCTGCCTTGCTTATGCTATCGATGGGAATAAAGCTATCTGTGTTTCTTCTATTATATGGAATATCTGGATTAATCAAGCTGTATTCTAGTACCAAGAGTCCTATTGTCTCTGGTGGTCTGACTCATCGAATGTAAATGCACTGCAGCTTTGCTATTAATGCAGAGTGTTGTTTTTTTTTCCTTTCCCAAACACAGAAAGAATTGTCAGCCTCTGAGCTGCATTTTAAGAATTTGTGCTGAGTTCTAGATGTTTTTTTTTTTTCTTTTTCTTTTTCTGGATAGTACCTGCATGAAGCCAGTGAAGCTGAAGAAATGAAGACAAATTAGAAGTGGAAACAGCATAGTGAGATTTTATTTTTTATTTTCAATTGTAAGCAAGCCAGCTACTGGTAACTATATGACCTTGCAGGCAAGAGTGGGTATAGCTGTAATTATCTCTGCCACCGCAGTTGTTTCTCATTTCATTCTGCATCGCGTGGTGTTGTTACCCAACACAATGATCTTTTTATGCAAGTAAATTTCTGTGAGACAGAAATTTTGGTAGGGAAAAGATACTTTTATGTGAGCTTGTACTGGACTCATTTTTAGTTAATTGACATATTGATGAGAAATTTCTTTTAAGTATTGCAATAACCCAACAGAAAATAACAGAATTTTATTAGCTTTAGGACGTTGTAAGTTATGTAGTCATAATTTTAAACTTCAGTTTTTCCGGTAGTGCTTACTAACTTTAAAAAACCAGCTGCGCTGTACAGAGAATGATTCTAAGTGTCATACAGAACAGGAGGAAAAACTACTTGGTCTCTTCCAACTGTGACTTTTATCACATAGCTTGGAATTTAGTATTTTAGAAGAGCGAATGAGTCGAGTGTGTATTGTTGTTTTGGAGGAGGTAGAAGATGAATCTCCTGCATTCATTTCTAAATTGCCACAGGAAAGTAAATCCCTACATGCTCCACCTTCTGGAAATGTATTGGTAAGATATGAGAGTTTATATGTCTACTGTATTCTACTGAAGTGGGGTAGATTTTATGTTTAAGAATAAGCATAAGTTAGTTTCCACTAGTTTCATTAAAAACTGGAGTCAAAGCAATATAGTCATATAAATATGATGCAATATTGTATATAAAATGTGTACATTTCTGATTTTTACTTTTTCAGATGTTTAGATAACACTTCAGATTTTAAATCCTCAATCTATTTAAAAGACGTTAAAAATAATTTGAGAATAGTAGTTATGGCAACTACGTTTCTGTTTTCATTTTGTGGTTTTAAAAACTGATGTAATAAGAATGAGAAACTGTTTTAGGAAAGGTTGACTGCTGCCAGCAACACCGAGACACAGACTTTTTCTGTAATGAATTTTGTGTATTTACATGCAAGAGTTTCATAGGAAAAGAATCAGATTTTATCCTTAACCTTATTTTTAATGCTGTTGTTAATTGGCTTCTTGTCTGACTGGTATAATATGACACCTTATCAGAGAGGCTGTGTCGTTGATTGAGAAATTGTTATATTTAGACATGCACGTGTTTGTCTCTTCATGTTATTCAGGTATACAGTATTTTTTGGTCTTTGAATAGTAGTGGTTTTCATAAATTGCCAGCTTTTCTTTCTTTAGATTTATATCTTTATACATGTAATGCACACCCATGCAAGTTACTTGATGCCACAAACAGAACTTTTCAAAGAAGCCTTCTCTCCTGGGCCTCAGCGTTGACTGGAAACTGCTTGTTTGACAAGTTGTGTCCCACAAGCAGAGGCTGAGATGTCACCCTCCTATTGTAATTGGCAGAAACTTCTTGTTACTGTATATGTAAACAAAAGGCTTGCACTTGAATTATACTGCCTAATTTTGGTCATTTTGAATTGATTTTTTTAAATTAGGCCTACTCCCCCTCCCCCTTGTATATGAAAATACAAGGAGGAATCCTGTATTTTCATGTGATTTGACTTCAGGACACTTTTAGTTAATGTCGAGAACCAAATTATTATTGTTGCTATAGGGAAGAAAAATTTTAGATTTAAAAGTTACATGGAAATATCTTTAGAATCATCCATGTGCTGTAATTAATGTTCTTATTACTCTCTTATATTTTAGCCATCACTGGTACAAGCTATATTTAATGGAGATCCTGATGAAGTTCGAGCACTAATATTTAAGAAAGAAGATGTTAACTTCCAGGTAAACAATTAATTCACTGATACCTGTCTTTAAGCCTCCTTATAAAAACCTCTTAGAGTTATGATTTTGTTTAAAAGATATAATGCAATTCTGTAACAGTTGTTTTAAATGAGGTTAGAAGCTTCTTGAAGCAGAAAGGGAAGGAACTGGTCACATTTTCAGGGTAATGACTAAAATGCAAGAGAATTAGGAGCCAATGAGGGGCCGTTGTTCCCCTAGCTTTTTACTTTAAAATTTTTAACAGAAATGTTCAAAAAATACCCTGAATATATTTTGCCATGTTTACTTTCTTATATTTACATAGATTGTATATATTTTTTACAGACACACATATATATATTCTGCTGAATGCCATTTGAAAGTAAGATGCAGACATTTTGACACTTCACTGTTCATTACTTGTATACATTTCAGGTGAGGGTTCTCTTTTGTGAACTCAAAATAAGACATTTTTATTAAGTTTATAATATATTTAACTTGATAATAAGATCAATTTTTTTTCTCTAAATAATCCTGGCAAGCATTATACACAGACTCTGAGTTTCTCAGTAAAGAAAGACATATTGTTTGAAAAGTCTGCAAATTTAAAGATACAGTGTTTAACGCTCAGAACTGGCATGAGGGTGAATTTTAGAGAGAGTAGATATATGAATAATTTCCTTTCCGTATATGTTTTCCTGTGGCCATTAGTTTCTTTAATTTACTAAATTGAGGCTGAAGATGTATAATTTACTGTAATATCAAATTCATCAATGTATATGTATTTACTTTAAACATGTTTTCAGTACATTTTTCATAATTTAGTCCTCTGTATTATAGAGGGATGGGGGAAGGTGATGATTCATAAAGCCACTATAGCAACACTAAAACAGATGGCCTAGAAGAGGATTGGTAATTCTAAGAAAACCCACCCTGAAAGCTCATCTTGAACTCTCCTCTTTCTTCTATTCTTTCATATAACATTACTGTGACCACTTAATGAAAAGTAGATACAAAAAGTATTTATCTTATTTTTAAAAGGTGGATTAATTTTTTTAGTTTAGATGAAGTGCTTGGTCACTTTACCTAATGGAGATATCCTGGAAAGTCTACTTTTCTTAGGATAGAAAATACAGACTTAAAGGAGGGAAACAGCTTACTGCTCTGTTTAAGAGTGTGTGTGTGTGTGTGTGTGTGTGTGTGTGTGTGTGTGTGTGTGTGTTAAATAGTACTAACAAATCTTATCTTGGTGAGAAAGTTTGAACTATAATCCTACTTCCAATGATGATTAATTTGTCCATCATTACAGATCTCATTATACCCAACACTGCTGTTCTCCCCTGTTAATTAAATTACCCTAAATTTAAAAAAATGTTATTCAGAATCATTTTTGAGCATCAGTTATTTTGCTGTGATGGCCTTGGAAGCTATTATTTATGTTATAGCTAGTATATTACTTCTCTGCTCCCTAACTTTTATGATTTTTAGCCTGTACTCACAGATTCCTTTCTTTACTTACTTTTAATCGTCATTTCTTAACATCTCGTAGCTTGTTCCCTTGTTCTGAAACTTGGGTCAGAACTGAAAGGTAGGTTATATGGTATTTCAGATCAGTAGCCCTTCTTGAAGGTGACTCTTTGGTTGCCTTCAATGATTCATGGGTTTTTGACAAAATTTTTTATGGTTGCTTTTAGGCCTTTACTCTTGTGACTCAGTAGTTTAGAGTATTGTCATAATTTTAAGATTTGCTAACTCTTTGGCTGTTCTTCTAATTCAAGATGGTACATTTTTTTTCTTTTTCTGTTTTTACCCTCTGTGGTAAGGAGTCGGATGGCATTTTAAGAGATGTGTGTAATAAAATTTATACTGTTTTGTCATATAATATCCACTGACTCATAAGTAATAAAATAATTTTAAGGTTTATGTAAGTCTGACAGTAATGTTTTTCTAAAACTTAAATATATATTTGAGAATAACGTTTGACTTTTTGAAACTTAACATTGTTAATGAATTTTTAGAATAGGTTAAAGAGTACAGATTTGTTTTTATTCTGTTTAATTGTATTGTTATTGTGTTAGATTAGTTTTTTAGTCATATCCTAAAGGTTTGAATACTGTGAAGCATTAAATACCATTTTTTAAAGTAACATACCTAATTGATTTTGAAGAAAACTCTTAATTTAAAATATTATGCATTCATAATATTTGGTCTGAGAAGGAAGTCTATTATAGAAGCGAGGTAAGATGATTTCACTATAAAATACTGGAGTCTTATATTTGTGGCTTTAAGTCACAAATAATTGACTGCTGGCTACATACAGATTTATTGATTATATGATACTGCAATCCAGAGCAAGGTGATTTGGGAGTTGGTAAAGATAGTAAAGTCAGAGCTCTGGGTGAGTTTCTCTGTGAGACTTTTGGCTTTCTCCTCATGTTAAAGCGATGACTGTTGGACCCTGTACTCATGAGAAACCAAAAAAAGTGGAAGGGGACTCTCTCTATATATTTCCTTTCTTTTCTCTCTTCAAAATCAAGCAAAAAAAATCAAGTAAAAACATCTTTTTCAGAATCCCCACAAAACTTCCCCTGAGGTTCTATTAGTTACAAGCCCACTCTATACTATTTCACTAGCAAAGGTAGAATGGAATTAGCTTTTGCTTAGATTAATCATAGTTCATCACCTGGTTCATCTGCTAGGCTGAGAATAGGGGCCTGTCATCACTGATTGTATTCCATATCTGGAGAAAAACAATGTTTTCCTAGAAAGGAATAAGGGAAAATAGTTGTTTGGGTAGGCAAACTAATAGAAGACTTTTGATTACCTGTAAACAGTTAAAATGGCAAACTTTCAGAAAAATAGAAGTCACTTGGCTGTGGAAGAAGCTTTTAGTAAACTAGAAAGGTGAAACAGTCAAAAACGTTTAAAGGCAGAGTGGTACATATATAGCGAAAACAATTGGAATATAAGTTGAAAGTTATATGTACTTGTATCTTCCTAACCTTACTAGCTATACTTCTTGAGCAAATCCATTTAACTTCAAGATGCACTTTTATTTTAAAATTACATTTTGGCCTTGGGGTTACATTAATGGCTTTTAGGGTGTTTTCCCACCCCAAATTTAGGATACTGTAAAAATTCCAATGATTTTGAATGACCTCCTGCTTTTGCCCATTTGTATTTTTAGATTGATATGACTAACCTAATAAAAATAATAATTAAATGCTTTTTCCTAGGATTTATTATAACTTAATGCCATGCTTTGGAGCTCAAATAATTTAAACTAAGATATTAATAACATTTCAGAGTAAAAGTCTGAATTCATAAGAAAATTATTTTCTATAAGTAGAAGTTTTCCCTCTATCCAGAGTGATATAAGTTGCTGTGAATTATAGAATTTTATTTCAGAGACAGTAAGATACCTAAACCTTTTTATGTTACTTGATTTAACTCACAGAAGGATCTTGTAAAGCTTGTAGGTTAACATTTTCATTCCACCAGTAGGTGACAAAACGGAAACTCAGAAAAGTAAAAAGTGTCTCCAGGATTAGTAAAGATAGCAGAACAGGTATTTGAACCCATGTCAGACTTGACAGTAACTGGGGAAATAAGAAGGTAAATTGAAGAGAGATATGCCAGATAGTGCCATAAAGCAATAACAATTCAAAAATGGATTTTTATTTCTAAAAGTTATGTTCATATTCTGTGGACCTCTACTTTTTAAATTTTAATACACATGTGATTCTAATTTTCATATGCCAACTGGTATTAAATTTTAGCATTGCAAATGAATGAATTCACAAGCCTCCCTAATGCCATATACTTTGGCTGGATAATAATGTCATTCAAAATAGTATCAAACTGGGGTTAATTATAATTCAGCCAACTCTATTTTTTGTGTTTAAAACAAAGAAAGACTTAGATTAAGAGTGACCCTTTTTAAACCCAGAGAGAATTGATTTAAGAGTTAGTCAGTAGATCCTGCCTACAATAACTTAATATTTTTGAAAATGCTACCTTGTATATTTTACTTATTGGCTTCTGAATTTAGATGTACATTGTTGTTCAAATTATTTTGGGACTGGTTTCACCAAAATAGTCTTCCAAATTAACATCTTCTGAACTCCCAAAAGTACTTCCCAGGATTGCCCTGTCCAGATGGCTCTGTTGGTTGGAGCATCATCCCATACACCAAAAGGATATGGGTTTGATTCCCAGGCAGGGCACATAACCTAGGCTGCAGGTTCAATCCCTGGTTGGGGTGCGTGTGAGGGGCACCTACTCAATGTTTCTCTATGACATCAGTGTTTCTCTCTCTCTCTTTCTTTCTCTCTCTCTCTCTCTCTTCCCCTACCCCTCTTTCTAAAATCAATAAACATATCCTTGGGTGAGGATAAAAAAAAAAAAAAAAAAAAAACAACTTCCCGAGATTATTGAAATAACATTGATTTTACTTTTTCAGATGAAATGCTCTGCAAATAGAAACATATACATGTATACGTTTATATGTACATAACACAAGCAGATAATTGTTACTATAGTAATATTATTGGCAGTTAACATTAAGTAGTGAGCCATAAGTTTACACAGGTTGCCTGAATTCTACCCACTCCCATCCTTCCCAGTGTTCTCTAGTTTTTTAGGGAAATTAGCAAGAAGTACTCTAATAGATAACAAATCTTTCTTGTGCCCCACCCCATGTCTCTTCTGTTAGCTGTCTATACACTAAGCTTTGATGTTCCTAAGTTCTTAGAACCTCTTCACTCAGTTAACTGAGCTTATATGCAGTCTGCCCTGAAAGTATGTGTGTCTACATGGTCTTCTGAGCTACCCATAAAAATTGGTATTGGATCCCACAACTTTCCAGCCCCATCTCAAGTGTACCTGCTCAGCTTCTGGCTGGCTTCCATGTAACATGGAGTAGAAAGGGCAGTAAAGAAGAGAGAACCACCTCAGCTTCCTCCCAAGAGATAACTCCCCTATAGTTTCCCCAGGTCTGGGAATGGCAACTCTTTTTTATTCTTGCCAGTGCTTCCAGATTTCAGCCTCACATTTAAAAAATTTTCTTCACCAATGTTCAGGTTTCCCCTAAGATCCATAAATGAATGTATGTTCTGTCATTGTGACTAAATGGCTCTTGTGGTGGTCCTGAAACAAAGAAGGTATTGTTTAATGAAACCAGCTGGGTTTTTTAAAAAATTAAACTTACTGGAGCAACATTGGTTAAGAACAAACACATAAATTTCAATGTGCAACTTTATAGTACAGCATCTGTATACTGTGTTGTGTGCTCCCCACCTGAAGTCTGGTCTCCTTTGGTTACCTTGTATTTGACCCCCCTTTCCTTCATTCTCCTCCCTCCACCCTGTTTCCCCTGTGGTAACTACCATTCTGTTTGTACCTGGGAGTTTGAAACCAGCTGTTTTTGCAACTAGAAACTGATGGTGACTCATTTTTGTATTTCGTTCATGTTTAGTTTCTTACTTAGCATGTATGTGTTCTGCATCTTCTTTTTTCATCCCCAGGCTATTTTGGGAACTCATCCTCTATATTAATATATAGAGAGCTTCCTCATTCTTTATAACCACATAATTTTAGATTATATGTATATAACATAATTTATTTAACCAGGTCCCCTCTTAGCCCTAGTTAAGTAAATTAGTCTTGCTGATTGGTAATAAATGGGTTGTTTTCACCAAGCAAACAAAAATTCTGCTCCAGTGCATAAGCAGAAATTTTAGAATGTTTATGTTTACTATGATTATTAAATACATTATCAACTTCCCAAATAGACTAAATGTCCTCTATGTTTTTTTGTTTGAAGCAACATTAGTGGACATGTATATATAAATTAATGTTGGGTACACAATGGAATTTTTTCTAGGAATCAAGTATCTTGTATACTCAGAAATAATCCTGGTGATTTTGTTATATATGAATAAAAATGATAGTCATAAGAGTATAGCAAAAAATGTCATAAATTATGTCCAAAATTTCAGACTCAGCTGAAGTTATTAAACAACCTGATAGGTAGGTCTCATTTGCTCCTAATTTCTCATCTGCTTTATGTCACTATAGATTCATTTGTATTTTTTATAGTTTTAAAAATGTAATTATACAGTATGTTCCTCTTTTGTCTAGCTTTTTTCAAGCTGTACTTACTTTGAGATTCATGTTGTGGCATGTGTTTATAGTGAATTCCTTTCTGTTGCACAGAGTGCACAGAACCTCAGTAGTATTCCATTGTGTCAATATACACGATTTGTTTTTCCACTAGCCGACCTATTGATAGATATTTGAGTTGTTTCCTCTTTTCATCTATTATAGATAAAGCTACTGTGAGCATTTTATATAAGTTTTTCTATGAACATATGTTTTTCTTTTTCTTGAGTAATTATATAGTGGTGAAATGGTCTGACCATATGGTAGGTGTATGTTTAACTTTTTAAGACACTGCAACTGTTTCCAAAGTGATTCTACCATTCATTATACAATCCCACGAACAGAATATGAGAATTCCAGTTTTTCCACACTTAAACACTCTTAAGAGATGTGTATCTCACAGTATTTCATTGTGGTTTTCTTTTGCATTTCTGTGATAACGAATGATGTTGAGCATCTCTTCATGTGCTTCTTAGCAACCTGTATTTTCTCTGGTGAAATATCTTCTCAAGTGTTTTTGCTAGTTTCTTTTTTCTTATCTTGAGTTTTGAGAGTTCTTTACATATTCTGGATGCAAGTCCTCAGTCTGTGGCTTTATTTTTCTCCTCTTAAGACTTATTTTGAAAAGCAGAAGTTTTAAGTTTTGATAATGTCCAATTTATCACATTCCATTATGGATCTTGGTTTGGTGTTATATGTAAAAAAAAATCTATCTCAATGCCACATAGATTTTTCTTATATCTGCTAGAAGTTTTGTAGTTTTAAATATCACATTTAGATCTATAATCTTTTTTGAATTAATATTTGTATATGGTGCAAGGTACATATCAGTTCACTTTTGTATATATGATATATCCAATTACTAAAATACTGATTTAAAAGACCGTACTACTTTTCTTCATTGAATTGCCTTTGCATCTTTATCAACAGTCAGTTGTCTATATATGTAAGGATCTCTTTATGGACTTTGTTATGTTCCATTGATGTATTTGTCTAGCTTAACGCCAATATGAGACTGTTACCATACTGTAAGTTTTGAAATCACTAACTTTTTTTCTTTTTCAAAATTGTTTTGGCTATTCTTGGTCTTTTTTGTTTACATGTGAGTTTGAGAATCAGCTTGTCAATTTCTGGGGGAAAAAATGAGATTGGAATTGTGTTGACCTATAGATCATGTTGGCAAAAAATATCTAAACAATATTGAGTCTTCAGATCCATGAACAAGTTAATATGTTTTTAGAAATTTTTAATTTCTCAGCAAATTTTGTAATTTCATTGTGCATGACCTTTTATATCTAAGATTTATCCATATTTTTAAAGCTTTTGTTCCTACTATAAATGTTATGTTATTTAATTTTAAAATAGGCTGATTATTCTCTACTACTGAGTTTTTCCATAGTACTCGTTCCAGTGCTCTAGGAATGATGAGCTTTTCCAGCCTAGCTTGTGGGAACAGAACCCTCTTCCCTTTAATCCATGCATTCTCATTGGGGGTGATATCACCTCCAGTTTAGCAAAAAACTCCTCTTTAAAGGTGTGCGTGTGAAAAAATCTTACATGTTACAGTGATTTGTGGCCCACCGAAAGGCCAAAGCTACACACGTGAGGTACGCAGTGGTATTAAAATTTCATTGAAGTAATTGGGGGGGTCATTTTTTTTAGAAAGGTCCTGGGTCAGGGTAATAAGGGGAAAATGGTTCAGAAACAACTACTTTAATTATTTTGGATAGTTCTTTTTGCCAGTCTCAGATAGTAGTCTTAGATATGTATGTGCTGCTCAGTGCTTAGCTGAGTGCACAAAGGGATATTCTGCAGTTCTTCAGGATTCTCTCCTTGTACCACCCTCTGTCCTCTGTTATTCTCTCCTGAAAATTCAGTCACCTTTCTTCTCCCCAGACTGTCAGCTCTGTTGGAATTCAGGGAAATATGCCTGTTAAAAATAATGTACCTCTGTAAAAGCTATTGAGAAGCATTTTATTGATTGAAACAGCTGAATGACATTACACTGAATATTTTTAGACTTATACTTCACACATTTTAAGAAATGGCAAGTTTCTATTATAGTTCAACAGTATTTTTGAAATAGAAATTCTGTATACTTTTCTAAACAATTGTATTGGGTCAATAATGAAAATTGCCCAATTATAGATGGCATCACCTTTACTTCCTCTTATTTTGTAGGACCTGATGTTGGTGTGCAATTTTGGTGTTTTTTTTAAATTATGAAAAGCAAGTAAGCCTTAGCCTAGGAGTATCTGATTACTGCTAAATTTGTAAAAGAAAGTAAATTCAGTATTTAACATAGGGTGCTCTGTGAATTTGTCTTTTTAATGTTACTACTGACGGAGCAATATGTAGATTACAACATGAATTAGTACCTAGATTCTATAGATAGAATTTGCCCCAGGGTAAAAACCATGCCTTCCATTTTTTAGGATAGTTAGGATCTCCATCTTAGAGATCAAGAAGTTAAATCATCTCTTTTATAGTTAAGGAAAACTAAGGCCCTTAGAGCTTATTTTATTTGGTCACTTCCATTTAGCAGAGATAGCATGAGAGCCCAGTTTTCTAAATGCCCAGTTTAGTTTCCTGTCCATGTTATTTCCCGTGTTTTGTCACCCCTCAATTCTGCCTGATGGTTTAGTATTGTAAGAAATTTCCTACTTTTTCTCTTGTTAGGTAGAAGTATACAAGCCCTTAGTAAATACATACTTGCTAGTTTAATTTTGCATGATTTGGTGTGTTGGTTCATACTCTTGACAGGTATGTGCCAGTTAGTTTGCTGGGTACTGGATAGACCAGTCACGCATACTTTTTTTACCCCTGCTCTTCCATGCTCTTTTCCTGACTTAGCATATCAGTTGTGCCCACATTGTCTCCAACTCCCTTCTCCTCATCTTCATTTTCTGTGTATTCTTCAGGTTTCAGCCTATGGTAGGCAGAATTCTCACCCTTATATGTCCTATGTGTCTGTACTGTAATATGATCAGATGCATGCTTGTGATTAGTTTATAACATCTGGCACAGTTGACTTGAGGAAAGTGAAATTAGCTGTATGGACCTGACCTAATTACATGAACTCTTTCAATCTCCATCTAGAGCCAGAAACAGAGTAAGGGATTCAGTGTGAGGCAGATTCTGTTGCTGACTTTGAAGATGGGGGGTTGGTAACACTGCAAGGACTGTGGGCAGTCTTTAAGAGCAGAGGGCAACTTCTGGCTGACAGGAAGGAAAACTGGAACCTCAGTCTCACAAGGACAAGTAACAGTTTTGCCCGAATGAGCTTAGAAGTCCTCCTAATGAGTACCCAGCCCACTGACACCTTGACTTCAGCTTTATGAGAGACCCTAAGCAGGGAACCCAGCCAACACCTTGCCTGGACTTCTGCCCTATAAAACTGTAAATTAATAAATGACTTGTTTTAAGCTGCTAAACTTATGGTAATTTGTTATGCAGCAATAGAAAACTGATAAAAGACTTAAATATTTCTTTTTGGGGAATACCTTTCTTAGCTCCCAGATAGTGTTATATCAGCCTCACAGATGCTCATAGTACTCTGGACTTGTCCTTTTTAGCACTCATATTAATTGACTTGTGTCATTTTTAGTAATTTTAACTCTGGAAGTAAATTGAATTATTTTATCTAATAATGTGTTTGAATTATTCTCTGTATTTATACCCACTATATGATAAGTAGCAGCCATTTAAAAATATTAGAAGAATGAGCAAAAATAAGACGTAGTCCTTGACTTTATCAGCTTTATAATCTACAAGTGTTTGGCTATGTTGTGTGTAGGTGTTTTTGTTTTTGTTTTTGTTTTTGTTTTTGTTTTGGTGGGTGGGAACTGTCAGTTGCCTAAGTGCAGTTAAGCTGAACTGGCTTCTTCCCAGAGTTGTTTGCCTTGCTTCCTCGTCAGTACTTGTTTTAGATGATTGAAATCAGCTTGACACAGGAAGGGTGAATTCTTCTAAAAAAAAATGAAAAATCAAGTGTGCTTGAAATGCTTGTGGACAAAGGCAGTGTTCTCTTATGAAAATAACTTTCTTATTTGGAGCATTGTTTTGATGGTCTGTCAGAGGATTGGCTTTAAAGGGACATAATCTACCCTATTCTCTCCCAAGGGACCTGAATCGCATCTTGCCCTCAATGCTCAGGGACAGAAGTTGGTTCTACAAAAGGCATTTAATAACATTTTTAGCATTAGAGTTTCCCTGACAAACTAGAAAGTGGCTTTTGTAAGTTTAAATCATTAACAGTGAATAAAAATAAAGTGTTTAAGGTTGCTGAACACATAGCATGAAAGCAAAACAGGAAATAGTGAAAACCTGGCCAGTGAAGAGGGAGTCCTGGGAGCTGACAGTCATTGTTAAGAACTGCCTAGAAAGCTGAGAAAATAGATCTTGAAGACATGGGGTTCACTTTTCATATTATGCTGCTTAAACAGTGTTACACACAAGCAAGTCTACCATATTTTGCCATGTATAATGCACACTTTTTTGCCCAAATTTTTGAGGGAAAAATAAGGATGTGCATTATACATGGGTAGTACCTAAAATACCTTGTATCTGTTCTTGTGTTTCGTAATTGTTTGTTCCATAGTATGTTCAAAAATAAATGCTAAAATTCCTTTTTAATACAGAAGCAAGTATCAAAATATAAATAAATAATTGAATTAAGAAAAGATTTTTTTCCTGAAAGCTTGAGCCAAAAACATAGATGTACGTTATACACAGCAAAATATGGTAAGTAGCTGACAAATTTGTAATTAATTGTGTGTGCTCTAATAGGCAGAGTCAGATTTGGGACACTTCTTGTCCTTTCTCACCCCAAATCATGTATTCCTAAAGAAAATATTTTCCAGTCCTGGCCAGGTAACTCAGTTAGTTAGAACATTATCCTGATACTCCAAGGTTGTGGGTTCAGTCCCCAGTCAGGGCATATATGAAAACCAATGAATGCATAACTAAGTAGAATGACAAATCATTCTCTCTCTCCCTTGCTCTCACGCTCTCTCTCGCTTGCTCTCTCTGAAGTCAATAAATAAAAATATAAAAATATTTTCTATTTCATTTGAATTACATAATTTTAGATTACTATGAAAGTGAATGATGTAATTAACACATTAATTGCTAAGTAAATATACATTTTTCATAAAATTACATGGGCTAAATCTTGAGATATATTTTTCATATCTTAATGTGATTACTTGTTGCATAAGACATGTAAATTACATAAGCATTGTGAACTAATATGCCTTTTTTGTTGATAGTTTTTTGTAAACAGTGATTTAAATATTATTTACCAAAACATGTTGTCTTGCAGAAGCTCAAAAAACAATCAGCTAATCATTTTAGAATACATTTATTTTTGTATATGAGAAAAAATGTCAGTTACAAAATGCTGTATGTCAACTTTTATCATTAGTTTGGAAGATAAATAGGTATTGTGTGGGTTTTGAGTTTTGTTTACATAAAAACTAAATTACATTAATGTTTTGGGGTTATTTTTTAAAGATTGCTTTGCATAGATTTCTGGTAATAAACTTTCTACTTTTATTCTTATTTTTTTTTTTGTAGACCCAAATTGGGGCAAGTTGGGGGAAGAGCATGGGTACAATGGTGAATAGCTTTTTTTTTCGATTTCCAAGTGGCATATTCATTGTCACTTTGAATATTAGTTTAGGAGAACAAAACTTGCCACACCAAGAAAGGAAGCTACTGTTCTTAAGCTGAAATATCATGTCAGAGCCTGTCTTCTGCCACTTTTTGATATGCTTTTCAAAACTTTTAGTTCAGATATATTTTAATTGATATTTTGGAACAATAAGCTTTTTATGTCTGTTTTTCTCCTTTACTCCTTTTTAAATTATGAAATATAACACACTTAAAATATGTAAAACAAATGTAGACTATAACAAACTAGTTCAGTATGTCCACTACCCAGAACAAGAAACAGAACATTGCTCCCCCCTCAGAAGTGCCATTTGTGCTCACTTTGTGATCAGAACGATTTCCTCCCACCCCACAACATAACTGATAATCTGCTTTCGTAAGTCTTTTTTTTTATAGTTTTCTTTTATAGAAATTAGAAGACAGTCTTATTGGAGCTCCCTTGTAGATAAACCGTCGGCTTTTCTCTTGTGGCTTTTAGGATTCTCTAGTTGTCTTTAAGCTTTGCCATTTTAATTATGATGTGTCTTGGTGTAGGCCCCTTTGAATCCATCTTGTTTGGTACCTTCTGCACTTCCTGGATTTGTATTCTTTTCCTTCACCAAACTAGGGAAAGTTGCGGACATTATTTCTTCAAATGGGTTCTTGATCCCTTGCTCACTCTCCTCTCCTTAGGGTATTCCCCTGATGCAGATGTAGTTATGCTTCATGTTGTCCCAAAGGTTTCTTAAGTTCTCATTTCTTTTAACTCTTTTTTTCTTTTTCTGCTCTGCTTGTGTGTTCTTTCCTACCTTGTCTTCTCGTTGATTTGATCCTCTGCTTCATCTAACCTACTGTTTATTCCTTCCAGTGTATTATTTATTTCAGATAATTGCATTCCTTATTCCCTTTTTAAAAATATTTTTTACTGATTATGCTGTTACATTTGACCCATTTTTATCTCCCTTTTATTCCCCTCCACCATGTACACCCTCTCCCACCATCATTCCCCCACCTTAGTTCATGTCCATGGATCAGATATATATGTTCTTTGACTTCTCCATTTCCTATACTATTCTTAACCTCCCCCTGTCTGTTTTGTACCTAACCATTTATGCTTCTCATTCCCTGCGCTTTTTCCCCCAATTCTCCCCTCTCGTCTTCCCCACTGATAACCCTCCATGTGATCTCCATTTCTGAGATTCTATTCTTGTTCTAGTTGTTTGCTTAGTTTGTGTTTGTTTTTGTTTTTTAGGCTCAGTTGTTGTTAGTTGTGAGCTTGTCTTCATTTTACTGTTCATGGTTTTGATCTTCTTTTTCTTAAATGAGACCCTTTACCATTTGATATAATAAGAGTTTGGTGATGATGAACTCCTTGAACTTGACCTTATCTGGGAAGTACTTTAATTGCCCTTTCATTCTAAATGATAGCTTTGCTGGATAAAGTAATCTTGGATGTAGGTCCTTGCCTTTCATGACTTGGAATACTTCTTTCCAGCCCCTTCTTGCCTGAAAGATTTGTTTTGAGAAATCAGCTGACAGTCTTATGGGAACTCCTTTGTAGGTAACTGTCTCCTTTTCTCTTGCTGCTTTTAAGATTCTCTCATTTTTAATCTTGGGTAACTCCATTATGATATGCCTTGGTGTGTACTTCATTGGGTCCAACTTCGTTGGGGCACTCCAAGCTTTCTAGACTCCCCGGAAGTCTGTTTCCTTCACCAGATTGGGGAAGTTCTCCTTCATTATTTTTTTCAAATAAGTTTTCAATTTCTTGCTTTTCCTCTTCTCCTTCCAACACCCCTACGATTCAGATGTTGGACAACATTTAAAGTTGTCCTGGAGGTTTGTAAGCCTCTCATCATTTTTTTTTTAATTCATGTTTCATCATCCTATTCTGGTTTGTTGTTTAATTCTTCCTTCATCTCCAAACCTTTGATTTGACTCACAGTTTCCTTCCCTTCACTGTTGGTTCCCTGTATATTTCCTTTATTTCACTTTTCATGGCCTTTACTTTTTCCTCTATTTTGTCACCATACTCAATCATTTCTATGAGCATCTTGATTACCAGTGTTGGCTATCTCTTTGTCGCTTAGTTGCATTTTTTCTGGAGTTTTTATCTGTTCTTTCATTTGGGCCTTTTTTTTTTTTTTTTTTTTTTTTTTTTTTTTTTTTTTTTTTTTTTTTTTTTTTTTTTTTTTTTTTTTTTTTTTTTTTTTTTTTTTTTTTTTTTTTTTTTTTTTTTTTTTTTTTTTTTTTTTTTTTTTTTTTTTTTTTTTTTGTCTCCCATGCCTGTTGCATGGTAAGGGGCGGACCGTTAGATATTCGCCAGGACAGGGTAACTCACGTGTTATGTTATAGCGCTGTATGCGGGGGAGGGATCAGAGAGGGAAGAATGCTACTTGGCTCACCTTTTGGCCGGCTTTCAGTCACTTCCTTCACTACCCATAAACAAATTGGGCCCTTCTGGTGCTGATGCCCAGTGGGTGGGTATGTGTACATTTTAGGAACCTGTGGGTCTCTCCATCAAACTATCCTGTGAGGCAGGGAGTTGCTCCTGCCGCTTCAACCCCCATAGCTTTTTACAGTCAGAGGTTTTGAGGCTTTATTTCCCTGCACTGGAACCCTGAGTTGCTTGGTCTGTCCTGCCCCCAGTTTTTCTTCCTGGTTTATCTGCATGCTGATGGGGGACCACCCAGTCCACCAACTGCCTCCTCGTTCCTGCGTCCACTGCCTTGCTGCACACCCTCGCCACGCCAGCTGCCTGTCTGCGCCCCTCCTGGTCTGGATGAATGTTTCTTCTTTAACTCCTTGTTCGTTGGACTTCCATACAGTTTGACTTTCTGGCAGTTCTTGGGAGGTTTTTTGGTTTTTGTTTTTAATTTTATATTTGTTGTCCTGTTGGTTGTTTAAGGAGGCAAAGTATACCTACCTATGCCTCCATCTTGGCCAGATGCATTCTTTATTTTAGACTGGTCCTTTTTTATTGTTCCGTGCCTTTTTTTATGCTGTTGCATATCCTTCTAATCATTACTCTAAACTGTTTATCTGATAAATTGCTTGCCTCCATTTCATTTAGTTCTTCTTTTGAGAACTCTGTTGTCTTTCATTTGGGGTCTCTTTGTTTTCCCATTTTGGTTGCTTTTTAGTGTTTGTTTCTGTGTATTTGGTAGATCTGCAAAGACTCTGGTGCATACCTGTGTCAGACTCTGTGACTGGTCCTGGGCAACCTGTTTGGAGCTATGAGCTATCCACAGCTTATGGCTCCCTCGGCTGGGTTGGTTTGTGTGTAGAAAAAACCAGGGTGCACAACAAGGCCAGCTTTTACCAGCACTAGGCCCAGGGGAGGGTCAGTGGAAGTCTCAAAGTTCCCAGAGATCCGCTTTTGCTGTTAGGCTTAATCACTGATATAACAACCTCCAGCTATACTCAGCAGCCTAGCTTGAGTTCCACAGAGTAGGACAAGAGTTTTTCCTGTAGATGGGACTATTGTTTCCCCTCAGGCTGATGCCACTTGGAGGGGAGTGCTCTGTCCAATAAAGATGCCCTCTGCATAGGGATCCTGTCAGCTGTCCCTTTAGTTCTCTCCCTAGAGCCAGTAGCCCCAAACTCGGGCATCTCTAGTCCACTCTGCCCTCCCTCTGCCAGAGTCCAGGGTAAGTAGCTGCAAACAAAATTTTGTATGTTGGCCCCTTTAAGAGGCTCTCTCCATTTCTAGCCATGTCTTCCTGGCAGAAACCCCACTTTTCATAGCCAGGTGTCACTTGGATTTCTTGCCAGGTTCTGGTGCTGTAGGCTGGGGAGCCCAGCTTAGGGTTTAGACCTCACACTTCTCATGGAAAAATCCCCCAGCCTCTGAAATATCCCTCCAGATCTTCAGCTGTCACCCATGGGTTCCCAGCCAGCCTTCTCGCACCTCCTCTGCACTTCCTACCAGTCTCGATATGATGATGTGGTTTCTTCTGTCTGTCTTTGGTTATAAGGATTCTCTCCAGCTGGTGTTCAGTTGGTTCTTGATGATGATTTTTCTTTAATTTAGTTGTCATTCCAGTTTGGTCCTGGGAGGAGTTAGTGTAGCTTCCAATTACTCTGCCGCCATCTTGTTAGTCCATTTTCTTTTATAATTTTGCCACTTAATTATTCCTCCTTAACCAATATAATTTGACTTTGCATGTTTTTAATTAATGAATCATATAACATGTATTTTTTGGGGGGTGCTTTCTTTTGTACAAAAACATCTTTTAAAACTTTATCTGTGTTATGTAAAGCTAAAGATTATTCAGTGTTTCACTGAATGCATACATCACAGTTCATTTATATTCTACTGTTCATGGATAGTTGGGTTGTTTCCAGTTTTTTGAGTATTGTGAACAGTTCGTAAACATGTCCTCTTGCTCATGAGCATGCATTTCTTTAAGGTATATACCTAGGCATAGAATTTCTGGCATACATGTTATGTATATATTCAGCTTACTGGAGAATGTCATATTATTAAACAATTTACATTTCCATAAGCACTGTGAGAGAATTTTTGTGGACCATGTGCTTGGTTTTTGTCATATTTCTTTTATTTAACTGTTGTGTTTGGTATGTAATAGTATCTTATTATTTGTGAACCTTGAGTTTTTTTGGTAGCAGTGTCAAGTGTCTTTTTATGTGTTTATTAAACATTCATATAGCCTCTTGTATAAAGTGCCTATGAAATACACTGACCATTTTTTTTTTAGCTCTCTCTTTTTTTGTTGTTAATTTACAGCTGTTCTTTATGTAGTCTGGATATGAAAACGTTGTATCTTCTATTCCAGGTTCCCTTTTTACTCTTTATTGTGACATTGAACATGAGATCTTAATGTTGTCAAATTATGCAGTGTTTTCCTTTGCAGTTAATGCTTTTTCTGTCTTGTTTAAGAGGTCTTTCCCTAAGCAAGTCATAAAAGTAATATCCTATATTTATTTCTGAGAGCTTTATCATTCTACTTCTTACATTTAGTTTTATAATAAACTTGCAGTTAAATTAGGCATATAATGTGATGTATTTTTTCCCCAAATGGGTACCAAATAAATTTTCCAAACACAGTTTAATTGGCCATCTTTTGTTGAGCTGTTTTCTTATTTTTGAGTTTTGAGAGTTTGTTATATATTATGAATGCACTTTTTCTGTCAGATATGTGATTTGCAAACATTTTATCCAGTGGTATGCCTTGTCTTTTTATCATCTTAAATTAACTATCTTCCTGGGAACAAATGTTTCATTTTGATGAAGCTTCATTTATCAACTTTATGGTGCTTTTGGTGTTATATACAAGAACTCTTTGACTAACCTACATATTTTCTCCTATCTTCTGTACATTTTGAAATTTTAGATTTGGCAGTTAGGTCTCTGATCCTTTTTGAGTTAATTTTTGTATTAGATGTTAAGTATAGATCCATGTTTGTTTATTTATTTTTGGCATATGAATATCCAGGGCCATTTATTTAAAACAGTGTATCTCGGACCCCGGCCAAGATGGAGGCATAGGTAGACACACTATGCCTCCTCATACAACCAAAATTTAGGACAACAAAGATTTAGAAACAAGAAAACAACCAGAACTGATAGAAAATTGAACTGTTCAGGAGACCAACAACCATTCATCCATTCACCAGTAAGAGGGGCAGAGTTGTGACAGGAAAAAGTGGAGGTTAGCAGATCTGGGTGCACTGGCAGTGGCTGGAAGACCCCAGGTGCACAGGCGGTGGCTAGTGGACCCCGGGCACAGGGTGGGCAACGGGAAGACCCATTGAGGCCGTGCAAGGTGGCTGGCTGAACAGGTGGCCCCAAATTCATGCGCAGATAATCCAGGCGAAAATGGGGACTGAGACAGACCTCGCAACTCAGGGCCCCAGTGCCAGGAAATAAAACCTAAAAACACCGGTTGACAACACTTGTGGGGGTGGAAGTGCCAGGAGACTCCCAGCCTCATAGGAGAGTTGGTCGGAGAGACTCACAGGGTTCTAAAACGTACACAAGCCCACCCACATGGAAATCAGCACCAGAAGGGCCCAATTTGCTTGGGGAAAGTGGCGGAAGGGACTGGAATCTGAGAGAGAGCAGAGCAAGCGCTATTGTTCCCTCTCAGACCCCACCCCCACATACAGTGTCACAACCCAGTAACTGGGCTGCCCCACCCTGGGGAACACCTAAGTCTCCTCCCTGTACTACATAACAGGTGTGGCAGACCAAAAAAAGGGGGGGGGGGAGGAAGGAAGGAAAACGAAATCAAAAATGGCTCAGATGGGAGAACAGATCAAAGCTCCAGAGCCAATTCATCTAAGTGACCAAGAGATAGCCAACCTGTCAGATGCACTGTTCAAACCCCTGGTGATCAGGATGCTCACAGAATTGGTTGATTTTGCTCACAAATTAGAGAACAAATGAAGGCTACAATAAGTGAAATGAAGGAAAATGCACAGGGAACCAATAGTGATGGGAGGAAAACTGGAACTCAAATCAATGGAGTGGACCAGAAGGAAGAAAGAAAATACAAACAGAAAAGAAGGAAGATACAAAAATTCAAAAAGATGAAGAGAGGCTCAGGAACCTCCAGGATATCTCTAAATGTCCCAACATCCAAATTATAGGGGTACCAGAAGGGGAAGAAGAAGAGCAACAAGTGGGAAACTTATTTGAACAAATAATAAAGGAGAACTTCCCCAATCTGGCTAAGGAAATAGACTTCCAGGAAGCCCAGGAAGTTCAGAGAATCCCAAAGAAGTTGGACCCAAGGAGGAACACACCAAGACACATCATAATTACATTAGCCAAGATTAAAATGAAGGAGAGAATTCTAGAAGCAGCAAAGGATAAGGGCACAGTCACCTACAAAGGAGTTCTCAGCAGACTGTCAGCTGATTTCTCAAAACAAATCTTCCAGGCAAGAAGGGGCTGGAAAGAAGTATTCCAAGTCATGGAAGGCAAGGACCTATATCCAAGATTGCTCTATCCAGCAAAGCTGTCATTTAGAATGGAAGGGAAGATAAAGTGCTTCTCGGATGAGGTCAAATTAAAGGAGTTCATCATCACTAAGCCGTTATTATATGAAATGTTAAAGGGACTTATCTAAG
This sequence comes from Anoura caudifer, assembly GCA_004027475.1. Classification (NCBI taxonomy): domain Eukaryota; kingdom Metazoa; phylum Chordata; class Mammalia; order Chiroptera; family Phyllostomidae; genus Anoura; species Anoura caudifer. Next base: position 339,514 of record PVKU01000359.1, on the reverse strand, counting down.
AAAAAGAAGATAAAAAATAGTACAGTAAAAACACAGCAAACTCACAGATATTAACAACCACACCTAAAACAAAAGCAAACTAAGCAAACAGCTAGAATGGGAGCAGAAACACAGAAATAGAGATCACATGGAGGGTTAGCAACAGGGGAGTGGAAGGAGGAGAGAGGGGGAAAAGGTACAGAGAACAGGTAGCATAGACGGTAGGTAGAAAATAGGAGGGTAAGAATAGTGAGGGAAAAGTAGAAGCTAAAGAACTTATGACACATGGACATGAACTAAAGGGGGGAATGTGGGTGGGAGGGGGTGTGCAGGGTGGAGGGGAATGATGGGGAGAAATGGGACAACTGTAATAGCATAATCAATAAAATACATTAAAAAATAAAACAGTGTGTCTCAGTGGAATTACTTGGCCATAAAAAGGAAATTTTACTCTATGGCAACATGGATGGACCTGGAGTGTGTTATGCTAAATGAAATAAGCCAATCAGAGAAAGATAGGTACCATATGATTTCACTCATATGTGGAATCTAATGAATAAAATAAACTAATAAGCAAAATACAAACAGACTTATGGAGAACAAACTGACAGCTGTCAGAGGGTAGGAGGATTGAAGGGCTGAGTGAAAAGGGTAAAGTGATTAATTTAACAACAAATAACCACTCATAGACACAGACAACAGTATGGTAATTACAGGAGGGAAACGGAGTGGGGAGAGGTAGAGGGTATAGCGGGAATAAATGGTGATGGAAGGAGACTTGGCTTGAGATTGTGGACACACAGTACAATATACAGATGATTTGTTGTAGAATTGTACACTTGAAACCTATTTTATTAACCAGTGTCACTCCAATAAGTTCAGTAAAAAAGGGGTAGAAAAGATTGTACCACCATCTAGTTTCTTGTATACTTTTTTCAAAAGTCAAATGATCCTATTTGTCTGTGTGTATTATAGACTCTTAACTATGGACAGGCCTTTCCTTTTTCTCATAGTGCACTTCCTTGATTACTGCAGCTTTATAGTAATTCTTGAAGTCATACAGTGTAAGACATCTAACTGTTCTTTTCTTTCAAAATTGCTTGACTATTCTAATCGTTTTGCCTCCTTTCTATGTAAATTTTAGGTTGTGACTATGTAGAAGGAATTCTGCTGGAATTTTGATTTAGATTGCATTGAATGCAATCTGACATCTTAGCAATAATGAGTCTTCCAATCCATGAATGTGGTATCTCTATTTAGGTTTTATTTCTTTCATGAATGTTTTGCAGTTTTCAGCATACAAATCCAGAAATGTTTTGTTAGGTTTACACTTAAGGATTTCTCTGTTTTTCCATTCTTTTGCATTGTGAATGTATAGTTTTTAAATTTTTGATTTCCAGTTGTTAATGGCTAGTATGTAGAAATGTTACATTTCTGTGCTTGCTTTTTGTATGTAAACTTTGCTTTCAGCTACTTTTCTAACCTTACTCTAGGATTTTGAAAAATCGATTCCTTGGGACTTTCTTCATAAACCATATACTATCTATAAATAGAAAGTGTTATTTCTTTCCAATTTACATGTCTTTTATTTGTTTTTCTTGACTTACTTGACTTTCAGTATGAGAGTAAAAACAAATTACAATAGTAGACAACCTTGCCTTGTTTCTGATCTTAGAAGGAAAGCACTTAGTCTTTCATCATTAGCTGTAACTTTTGTAAATGCCGTTCATCAGGATAAGGAAGCTCCCTTCTACTCCTTACCTGCTGAGTTTTTTAAATCATGAAAAGATGTTTTGTTAAATGTGATGATCATACAATTTTTTTTTCTTGACTATTCTGTTAATATTGAATTACATTGGTTGGTTCTATTTGGAGGAGACTTGTGATCACAAATAAACCCCACTTAGTTCTAATGTATTATTCTTTTCATGCATTTTTGGGTTAAAGTTGCTAATATTTAGTTGAGGATATTTATGTCTATGTTGATGAGCAAAATTAGTCTGTGATTGTCTTGTAATATCTTTGCCAGGTTTTGATACCAGGGTAATAAAGTGTTGGCTTCATAAAGTGAAAAGTGTTCCCTTTTCTTCCACTTTCTGGATTTGGAAATTGGTATTACTTCTTCTTTAGAAGTTTGGTAGAATTCACCATTGAAACTATCTGGGTTTGGAGTTTTCTTTCTTGAAATGTTTTTACATATGAATTCAATTTATTTTTTTAATGGCTGTAGGACTATTTGGGTTACTTATTTTTTTACTTGAATAATTCTTATGTCTTTTAAGGACTTGGTCTTGTCATCCAAATTGTATGCATACAATTTTCATACCACTCCCTATGATTGATGTCTTTGAGGGTGCTACTGATAATTTTCTCTTTTATTCCTGATAGTGCTTGTTTTTTTTTTTTTTTTTTTTTTTTTTTTTTTTTTTTTTTTTTTTTTTTTTTTTTTTTTTTTTTTTTTCTGTTGTTATTCTGGCTAAAGGATTACCAATTGCATTGATTTTTTTTCCCCCCAAAGAAACAGCTTGGAATTAATTAATTTTCTCTATTGCTTGTTTGTTTTTGATTTCATGGATTTGTGTTCTTTGTTGTTTCTATCCTTCTTCTTTGTGATTATTTTTTCTGCCTTCTTAAGTGAAAACTTAGATTATTAATTTGAGAAGTTTGCTTGTGATGGAAACATTTAATGGATAAATTGCTCTCTAAATGCTGCTTTAACTTTATCCCACAAATTTTGATATATTGTAATTTCATTTTTATTAAGTTCAAAATATTTTCTAATGTTTATTGAGATTTCCTCTTTACACAGGCAATTTGGAATATTTTCTACTTTTATTCTACTTTATTAGCAAAGTATCTACTTTGATTTGTTTGTACTTGGGGATTTTCTAAGCATTTTTCTGTTGCTGATTAGTAGTTTAATTCAGTTATGGCCAGAGTGCATACTTTGTATGATTTTAATTTCTCTTAATGTATTAACATGTGGTTTATAGCCCAGAGAGTATGGTCTCTCTTAATGAATGATTCAAGTACGGTTGAAAATAATGTGTAATACTTTGTTGTTAGGTAAGTGTCCAGTTAGATTTAGTCAATTGATACTGTTATTCAGGTCGTCTATTACCTTTGCTAATTTTTTGTCTGTTTACTGGTTCTATGCTAAAGTTCCTTATAATTGTGGATTGTCTCTCTTTATTCTTATCAGTTTTGCTTTCATATACTTTGAAGTTCTGTTATTAAGTGCATATACATAACTATTGTCATGTCATTTTGATTAATTGACTCTTCTACCATTATGTAATGTCCTCCTTTATCCGTGATAATTTTCCTTGTTCTGAATTCTGTGGTATTATTAATATAGCTGCTTTAGCTGTGTTTTCATTGCTGTTTGCATGGTATATGTTTTACCTTCCTTCTAACTTTCAGCACATCTATATTTTTATATTTTAAATGGCTTTTTATAGATAATGTATGATGAGTCATTATTTTTATATCCAACATAACAATCCGTATCTTTTAATTGGTGTATAATAGATCTTTACATTTAATGTTTTTATTGAAATGGCTGGATTTAGGTCACCCATTTTATTTTTCTTTATCCTTTTTAATTTTTATCTACTCCCTCATTTCTTCCTTCTTTTGGATTATTTGGATATACTTAATAGTGTTTTGGCATTCTTTATTGGCATTTTGATCATCTCTCTGTTTATTATTTTCTTTATAGTTGACCTAGGAATTATAATATACATATGTTTCTTTTCACAGTTTCTATAGAGTTAATATTTTATCACTTCAAGTTTAAAAAAGTAAAAACAAAAAATTCTTAACCTGCTTTATGTCAGAGTTGCCATGTCATATATGTAATACATAGAACTCCTTTTCAGATAACAATAAAAATATTTTGCTTTCAATAAATTGTGCTTCCTCCATACTTGAAGATCTGTTTCCCTCTGGTATCAATTCCTTTCAGCATGAAGAACTTCCTTCAGCATTTCTTTTAGACCAAGTATGTTGGGAATGAATTTTCTCTTTCCTTTATCTCAGTAAGTGTCTATTTTGTCTTCGTTTCTAAAGATTGTTTCCATGTGATACAGAATTCTTAACAGTTTTTGGGCTCCAAGGTTTCTGGTAAGAAATCACAGCATTCATGTGAATCTTTTTTTATATGTAAGTTGTCTTTGTAGCAGCTTAGACTACTGTAGAGGACTGCTAAAGAGGAAAAAAAATTATCTTTATGTGTGGGTGTTAATAGTTTGATCATGATGTGTCTGGGCATGGATTTCTTTGAGTTTATTGTATTTGTGGTTCACTAATGTTCTTGAATTTATAATTTAGTGCCTTTTACCAAAATTTTAGGAACTTCCAGCAATTTTTTCGGAAAATATTTCAGTACCACTTTCTTTCTCCTCTCCTGTAGGATTCCAGTGAAACAAATGTTGGACCTTTGAAATTGTCCCAATTGATACTGTATAAATACAAGTATACATAACTGAATATCTTCTTTGATGGAAGGATAATTTTTAAGTATATTTTATTAATTACGCTATTACAATTGTCCCATTCTTTTTTCTCCCCTTTCTCTCTCTCTCTTCCATTCCTTCCATCATTCCCCTCCACCCCTTTAGTTCATGTCCATGGTCATACATATAAGTTCTTTGGCTTCTCCATTTCCTATACTATTCTTCCTCTGTCTGTTTCATACCTACCAATTATGCTTCTTATTCCCTCTACCTTTCCCCCTTTCTCCACCCTTCTCTTCCCTGCTGATAATCCTCATGTGATCTTCATTTCTGTGATTCTCTTCCTGTTTTAGTTGTTGCTTAGTTTGTTTTTGTTTTTTTAGGTTCAGTTCATAGTTGTGAGTTTGTTGTTATTTTACTATTCATAGTTTTAATCATCTTCTTTTTCTTAGATAAGTCCCTTTAACATTTCATATGATAAGGGCTCATTGATGATGAACTCCTTGAACTTGACCTTATCTGGGAAGTACTTTAATTGCCTTTCCATTCTAAATAATAGCTTTGCTGGATAGAGTAATATTGGATGTAGGTCCTTGCCTTTCATGACTTGGAATACTTCTTTCCAGCCCCTTCTTGCCTGCAAGATTTGTTTTGAGAAATCAGCTGACAGTCTTATGGGAACTTCTTTGTAGGTAACTGTCTCCTTTTCTCTTGCTGCTTTTAAGATTCTCTCCTTATTTTTAATCTTGGGTAACTCCATTATGATATGTCTTGGTGTATACTTCCTTGGGTCCAACTTCTTTGGGGCTCTCTGAGCTTCCTAGACTCCCTGGAAGTCTCTTTCCTTCACCTAATTGGGGAAATTTTCCTTCATTATTTTTTCAAATAATTTTTCAATTTCTTGGTACTCCTCTTTTTCTGGCACCACTATAATTCTGTTGTTGGAACATTTAAAGTTGTCCTGGAGGTTCCTAAGCCTCTTCTCATTTTTTTGAATACTTGTTTCTTCATTCTGTTCTGGGTGAATGTTTAGTTTTTCCTTCTGTTCCAGATTGTTGGCTTGAGTCCCAATTTTCTTCATTTCACTGTTGGTTTCCTTTATTTCACTTCATATATCTTTCACTTCTTCCCTTGTTTTGCATTGGTACTCAGTCATTTCTGTGAGCATCCTGATTACCACTGTTTTGAACTCTGCATCTAATATGTTGCTTAGCCCCTCATCTTTTAGTTCTTTTTTTCTTTTGTTAATTATATTTTATTGATTATGCTATTACAATTGTCCCATTTCTCCCCCATAACTCCCCTCCACCCTGCACACCCCCTCCCACCCACACTCCCCCCCTTAGTTCATGTCCATGTGTCATAAGTTCTTTAGCTTCTACTCTTCCCACACTATTCTTGCCCTCCCCCTGTCTATTTTCTACCCA